>JAVLUZ010000135.1:1879449-2218564 GCA_036768485.1 Mermis nigrescens
TTGAACTTTCCAAATGCGCAGGTGCGATTTATTTTATTTTGGAGAACTTATATTTACGAGGTCGTGATGAATGGAGTGGACACAGCAGCACTGTAGCATAAGCATTTTCGCGGAAGCCCCAAAGGAAGGTCAGCAGAAAGAGAAATAATTTTTTAACTTTTCAAAGTTCTTATTGGTTCTTTTTATTTTTGAAAATTTTCAAAATCAAGCAAATAGTTAAAACTCAGCCTTGTGATCAGGTTAAGCTATTGAACGATTTGGTATCGTACCAATCAGACATGCATGCGTGGGGGGTTCGGGGGTCTTGATCGTGCAGCAGCTGAATTCACGATGAGTTTTAGGGCGAAATCGCAAAAAAATCACCAAAAATTCAATTCTGGGGGTCTATAGATTTTGAAGGGTTTTGAACCTGTGAATCTACATTTTACTGCACTCAGGCCCATATTCAGGGGCGGGGCGAGGTCGGAAGCCCGCCCCTCCCCCGCAATGGAAAAAATTTATTTCTAGGGTCTCCCAAAGGGAAAAATAAAAAAAGTTCCAAAGTACGTCTAAGAAATCACAGAAAAGGCTTTTGGTTTTTAGGTGAGTTAGTAAAGTCACAATTTTCCAGCGGTTTTCGCCGGATTTGTTGTTTAGTTTATAGTTTTGTCATCTAAACTGCTCTCAGAATCGCTCAAATTTGAGTTAGACAGAGCAAGTCAATTTTTTCCAGCTTTGCGCGCCGGATTCGTTGTTCAGGTATAGTTTTTACTTTCTAGCTCATTCAAAACAGCTCAAATTTGAGTTATGAACAAAGAATGAAATCTCATTGTACGTTTTTTGTTCCCTATCCGCTCAAATTTGAGCTTGATATGCAGAACATGTCAAAATTTTTTCGGCGCTTTTCCCCGAATCCTTTATTATCCGCATTGTTTTTCTCTGTAAAGCAAAAAGCTTACTTGCAAAGACAGGAAGTGAGATATTATTCGTCGATATAATTATTAGAAATTAGCTGTACAGAGAGCTTAAACGATAAATTTGCTGCGTATTAAGACGAAATAAAGTGAAAAATATTTGGATTCCTATATTATCGTGTTGAGCTCGGCAAGATACGCTCGAAATTGCCTTTATTTTTGCCTATATTTCCCAAAATATCTGACCTCGAAATTTTTGTCATTCCCATCCCGCTCTCCCCGAAATAAAATCCTGGATACGGGCATGACTAAATCCCATGCTCATGTGTGGCATATACTCCCCTGAATAGAAAAATGATAAATTTTTTTTACTTTTTGAGATCATTTTGAATTCGATAAGCTCTCTAGCTGACCCATCAGACCGACCGTGATGTGCATGCATGATATTGATTGGTAAATAGTACTGCTGTTGCAGGCGATGTCGGCATACATCTCTGGCGGCGGTCATCCGTCGCCTATCATAGGTGTTGATGGCGACGTGAATCGTATCATGGAGAGCACGTGGACAAAAGACTATGTAAAAAGGCCAAAAATGGACCGTATATTAATCGAAGTTGAGCATTATCATAGGACGAAAGGGACCTCACGTTTAGCCTCAATGAGATCGTGATGGACTATCAGGTCGGTTGCGTGCAACCTTGCGCGAACCCTTGCGAGTTGCGTTGCGTTGCGACACTCCGTAGAATATGGGTTTAATCAGTGACCTGCATTTTCATACTTTTGGCTTGGCTCTGCGGTTTGTATTTGTTATATAACATTTTGTTATTTCATCTCATACACGTTATATTACCTGTCTGTGATGTTACCTACGTATCATCTTGTCAGAATGACTGATAATATTTCCCGCTGTACTAACAAACTTTGAAACTAAATTAAAATTATTAATATGTAGACAGTAGGTACATATATCTTGTACCACCATCCCTTCCATACAAGCATAGGTGGGCGGCACCAAATTCTGGGGGTGCAAGATTTTTCAAAGGTAAAAAAATGGCCTCAAAATGGTGCTATGGCGAAAAAATTCCATTTTTCAACGTTTCTCATCGAGCACTATCCATCGGCATCAAAATATTGCGAAAATTGAATTCTGGGGGGCGGGGAATTTTGGTTTCTCGGGAGGGTTGCATACCCCCAAACCCCCCACGGTGGGATGCATAACCCATAAGCCCCCCATGCCCAGGTGCACCCGATCTTTCTGTCAAAAATTATAGTGGATGTTTATTTCAATGAAGGACATGATTAATTGATTGATTTGAGAAAATTGTCAATAGTAAAGTAGTATTGACTGTTTATAAAACTGACAATAGAAGGACAGCATGTGAATGCTTGGAATCTGCTCCGAAAATTATGTATTGAGGGCCTTTTTGGGCATAAAAAGGGTATGTAGTCATCATAGATGGGCAGCAAGAAACATCCTGGTTGTATGGTAGGGTGAAATCCTTAAAAATAATTACTGAAAATCGAATTCTGGGGATTTACAGTAATCGGAGTGGGATTTTTCAACTTCTGGAGAAGGGAGCCAAGCTAACCTCCCCGCCCACGCCAACGTGTGGTAGTTACATATGCTTCAATAACTACAATTTTTTAAGTTTCCGACGATTCTGTTTCTAGGACGTTCTTTCCGCATATGTACACATTTTTATCCATGTTCACATAAGGTCGACAGCTTTTACCATATCAAGCTTTCTCTTGTTATTATGATGTAAAGCATGAAAATTCCGAGGGCGGGCTAGTCTAGAAAATTTTTTAACATCACTTTTTGTTGGGCATAAAAGAATATGTACTTAAAGTTTCTCTTTGTTTACAACTCTCGCTTAGCAAGCTCATTTTTCAAAGCTCTTACTTAGTGAACAGTCGCTTCTAATATGTACTTAACTATGCTCGAAAAACAATTTTTACATTTATTACTAAACTTTCTCATTAAGATACAAAATCAACCAATTTTCGAAAAAGTTATACGAAATTCAACGAATCAAGAAATCAAGGCATCAAGCGCCGTGAAGTACTTACCTAATAAATATGTTAGTTTATGACCATGAAGGTCGGCATTCTGTCGACTCTAATTGCTAATAACGCCTACTTTAGAGTTCAAATAATCAGAATTTTTTCAGAATAAAGATTATTTAATCAATTGGATAACATTTCACTATGTCAGAACAGCCAAACTGTTGCTTTAGTTTCGCAATATTTTACGACTTGTGTGCAGAATGAGTCAAAATCCTAGTGCAACCACTCACGCCGTTTTCACATAAACTGACAAATTTGGCACATTTATGCACCTAACTTTTGATCTATAGGTACTAATGAAGAAAATAAATACAAAAAATGAGCGAAATTCAATCGGCTTATAGAAAAATTAGTGCAACTTGAATGATAATGCATATGCATATACAGTATAACTGCAAGCAGAAGCAACTATCTACACCTCCTGTCCACTGAAGATGGCTTTCACTGACATGGCCATTTTTATGAATAACTCGAACAACCACGGCACGGATTTTGATGAAATAAAGGGTCCTGAATAGATGATTTTTAATGGAACTATTTTGCTGAAAAAAATTCTGCTAGCAAATGGCTACAGTATGCTATACTTCAAACACCACTCTTATTTTGCATGGTCCCCACAGCGTTTTCTATTTTGAAAAGTAGTAAAATGGCTAGATATTTGTGTGCTCTAAACTTTATTTGTCCTTTCTGTTTCCTAATAGTTCGTCCTGCAATTTCAATTTAATTGTTTTCCAATATGGCTGCCCTCACAAGGTATGCCTTTTACTCGCGCTACATTTCATATTTTTCAATGTTCAGGCAAATTTTAGAAAGCCCAAAAAAGTTCTTTTAAATGACATCCTATTTGCCTGATTTAGTAAAGAATTCAAGTTTTTCAACATGGTCGCCAGGAAGACTATTTTACTATAACTTCTGATGTTTTCAGCCATTATTTTGTGAGTTTCTGACAAATTTGATAATTTTTTACAGTAAATAGCTATAAAATTCAAGGCTCTTCCTAATGAGTCATTTTTCATATTCTGATACCTTCTAGTTCTTTAGGGAAAGCTCCAAACCGCAAAATTATTCATTGTACGGGGAAAACGGCGTGCACTGCAAAAATGTAATTATTATTATTGACGAATCGATTATTAATGTCTGCATCTGAATATAATTCAACATTGGAGTAAAACGCTAGATTGAAAATTTTTTTGTAATTATAGACGAGATAATTATAGTCTGTTTCACACAAGTTCGGTCGTAAATTTTAAAATTGTCTCCGACAATAAGCTGACAGATTGCGATAATAGCATTGATCTGATATATAATTATACGTAACCCTCGGCTTGCTTGTCCATAAAAATTTTTAGAATTTATGTGAAACAGACTATCTTCGATCTTTTTCTGTATTATTATAGTCTGTTTCACACAACTTCGTGCATAAATTTCCAGAGTTTTCATTCACAGTAAGCCGAAATTACGATAATTATATATCAAATCAATGTTATAATCGCAATCTGTCAGCTTATTGTAGGAAACAGTTTTAAAATTTATGCAAGAACTCATGTGAAAGGGACTATATGTATGTAGTTGGCACCGGCGCCGGTGTCAGTCCCATCCCTAGTACAGTATATAACGTGAAACTAAAGACAGGTGGAAAGGAAACATTTTTATGGAAAATAAAAACTTATACCAATAATTAATGATTAAAAGTTTTTGCAAGTCCTCAAAATCATTACGTTTACGATTTTTGTGCTCTTTTATATGTGTCGGTATGTATAGTCTGTTTCACATAAGTTCGAGCATATTTCGCTTTCATCAATTTTGAGTTTAACTTTGTCCCATTTTCTCTAGAAAACTTCCCGTTTTTTCGTTCCAGAGGCCTAGTCCAGTCAAACTCAAAGGGTTTGAGAAGGCACAGACCTCCCAGGATGAAAAAAATATGAAATTTTCTGGGGTAAATATGCAAAATAAAAGCCAAAAACGGATGAAAATCAGTTTTGTTGCTAAAGTATGTAAAATTGACCCGAAACTTAGGATTAACGTAGTTCTTACGCTATTTTGGTACACCAAATTTCAAGATCATTTAAGAGTGAAAACAAAGCTATCTAACTGACCCCTCGGACCTGCTATGCTGCGCATCTATTGTCTATGTAGACCGTCCCAAACCCCCATCCTCCCCCACGCGCATGTCTATAGATTCCAGGTATTGCTCATAAAAGAAGGATTTTTATTTATCAGACTCTGAATTACCTTACACATGTATGTTCTCCAATAATATTTTATACTTTTATAAATTTTTTTATAAGCACTTTTTATACATATTTACATTTGCATCAGGTATCCGACATTTGTTCCTGTGATCGATTTTTCGCTTTCCTCAAAATTCTGTTTTATACGCACTGCACATTATGATAAGATCTCCATTTCAGCGACTAAGGTTAGTCAACTTGCAAATCAGCGATTCTGCTATCATGGAAGCACAACACTTTATCATTTTAAAATTGAAGCGTTAATCATAGTTCACAAAGAAAATTTCCGTCGGTTTTTTCTTGCTCAAGCACTATTTTCACACCTCGATTCTGCTAGTGTACTCGTATAGTCGTATGTTAAGAACGACCGAATTCTCAGATTTGAAAACCTCTTAACATATATATGTCAACGGTACGTGTCATAATTAGGCCCTAATTGATCTTTTCATTTTTTGCCCACCCTTTCTAAGTCGTTCCAAAGCAATAGACAAAAATATTGTTTTTTTTATATTCACGGAAAACAAACATCATTTGGGTTTTTACGGCAAAATAGACTGCTTTATGTTGTTTACAGGCGCGTAAGTGCTCTAACTGGGTAAAGCTGTCAGTTTATTTGCTCATTTAGCAAAGAGATCATAAATTCATTGAAATGTTGTTTTGCTGTTAAGCTTGAATGCAAAGTGCAAAAAAACATCTGCGTTCTTCCTTGTTCTATGTACTACGCGCATATATTCTCTTCATCAATAAATGGAATTAAGCTGAAATTCGCTAGATCTGGCAACTTCTGAGAATCACAGAATGCGAAGCTTATGACTTATCGAAGATTCACGTTGATGCATTCACAGCAGTCTATTTGATATTGAAAATAAATTAGGGATTTCTATAGACAAAAGTCTGTTTTCAATGACTCGCGTCTCGAAGAATGTTACGCAGAACTATTAATTATGACGTCATAAAAAGAAAAAATTTCGCAACCGAAATTGAATTCAAGATTTTAACCGAATTGGAATAATAACGTACAGCGAATTCACAAATTTTGAAAAAATGCAGCGCAAGAAAACAATGTAATTTTGAATTCTACAAAGGCCTAGCTATTTAGAATAGGATAACCGATAACGAACCTAACAAAGCATGTTTAGTCTTTTATATCACCATGAATATCGATTAAAATAATAACAAAAAACAAATCGAAAGATTGGACGGATGTGAATAATAACGATACCTAATACTAATTGATCTAACTCATCTGTGTACTGAAATTCGTAAAAACCCTGGATTAGGCAAAAGCTGGAATAGCGTTATCTGGAGCTATTGTTCAAATTTTCTTATTTTTTATTTATTTCACCTCCAACAAGATCGTGTGGATAATGCAACCTCGCAGAATTCGAACTCAAACTTATGGAGCGAGCAACAGTCATATGGCACTTAAACTAGGATTCTGAGAATACATAAAAATTTGATCAATAAGCAAGTTCAGAGTTTTGAATTTTGAACCAATCAGTGAGACCATACGTATGTGTTGAAGGGAGTTTGACCCCTTCAGAATGGCCCTTCTTGACCCTGCGCAATATGCTGTCAACTCCTGTAAAAATTTTTGACCTCCCAAAAAAGGAAAAAATGTGCTGCTTTGAGCGTTTCTAGCAATCTTTCGATTCAAAAGTATTCGATTTCACCTTTCGACCATACATTCTTCAATTTAATTTGATTTTTCTCTCTTTTGAGCCCAAAAAGAACACGTTAGAAAGTTTTTTAGGGGCTGACTCACCATTGCCTAAGATTGCACTCACATACGTCGATCAATTCTTCCATATCGTTTTCTCCAGCGCATCCAAAGCAAAAACCTAAAGAAAGCTAAATTCTCACTTATTCCCAAAATTAACCCTACGCGATCGATTTTCAAAAATCCCTACGGAGCTCACATACATAATATTTATGCGATAAATTGTTTTATAATAATTCGTCCTGATGATCCGATTCGACGACGCAGCTCGTCGGTTCGTCGACGCCGAGCGAATTAGCGTTCGACGCCGCCAAAAACGTCGACGACGATTTGCCGTTCGAACTAATTCGCTGGCGGCGTTTGGACGACGACGACGACGCGGCCAAAATTTTCGGAAAAACTTTTTGATGCTTGACGTTCAACTTGTGACGATCTTTGCCGCCGCTGTTCCTGAAAGCGTCGCCGTCTCGATGATAATTTTCCAGCAAAAGGCCCGTCGCGCTACCGACGTAGTCGGCGCCGGCGGCGTTCGAAACGGTCACATTCGCCGAGCTGCTGCGGTGGGGTCGAAAGTTCGACGACGACGACGACGCCGACGAATCGCCGGCGCAACGCAGCACGTTGCGGAACGTGTCGCGAAATTGGGCGCTCATGCTGCAGTAGATGGCGAAGTTGACCGGGTAGCTTAGCAAAATTAGCATATTATCGATCATGACGATCAGGTTGGGGTAGGCCGTGTCGACGAACGTCCAATGGAGCGAGAACGACTCGTTGAACGAAACGGCGGCCAGTATGGTCGCCTGGGGCAAATTGACGAACAAGAATATGCTGACGACCAGAATTAGCATCAAATTGGTGCTCTGGCTCTCCTTTTGCCTGAGGGCCTCTTTTTTGGCGTTCGAATCGCGTTTCGGGGTGACGACGGCGGCGTTGGCCAGGAGGCGATTGCGGCGTTCGCTGGCTCGGCGCAATTCCGATATCAACAGCAGGTTGAACGCGATCAATATTGCGCACGGGGCCAGCACGAAACCCACCACCCTCACCCACATGTATACGTTGTAGAACAAAGATACGCTCATCGATTCGACCAGCGGCGTGAAGTGGGCGGCGCAGAACACCGACGGACCGACGATCTCTGGTTCAGGGGGCAAATGGGGATCCGGACGCTGAACAAAAATGTGTCCTGCATTATCTTGGCGTTTGGGAGGTATCACCCGCACATGGGCGTGATGCGGTTTGGACCCATAGGTGGGCAGCACCAAGATTCTGCGGGGAAGGAGGGTGCAAGATTTTTCAAAGGTCAAAAAATGGTCTTAGAAATGGTGGTACGGCGAAAAAACAACAATTTCAGCGTTTCTCATCAAGCGCTATCTATTGGTATCAAAAAAATTGCAAAAATTGAATTCTGGATGGGTATTTTGGTTTCTGGGGGATATTCGAACTTCTGGGGGTGCATACACTTCCACGCCCATGAGTGTTAGAACCCCCCGCTCCAGAGAATCCGGCGAACCCCCAAAATCGATAGACCCATAGAACTAAATTTTCGGTGCTATTTTGGCATTTTTTTCAAAGGATTTTACCTTCAGGAATGTTTTCACCCACCCCCCCATTCTCAGATATCCAAAAATTTGCAGAAAAAGTAATATTTAGGCATATTTAACTATCTTGCTCAATAAAGTCAAGTGTTCGGCTCTTCGCGCCACATACTCATTTTTTAAGACAATTTTATTGAATTTGTTCGAATTTATTTGATATTTTTTCGAAATGTTTCACATTTTCACTTAAAGGGAAGATAAATCATTGTCAGAAACGCCCGAAAAGGCACTTGGGAAATTTTTTTGTTTTGCACACTCCCTTAGAATTGCATGCTGTGCAAGTCTACAATGTGCTAATTTTGGGCTTATTCATTTTCAGTTATTAACTAGTCAGTCTGAGTGAACGATATGATGGTTGAACCTCAATATTTGCAGTGGCGGATCAGTATTTCTTGACAGGTAAGCGGTAACTAATTACTTTTACAAAAAGCATCGAAACGGTCCGAAAAATTAATGTAATATGCGAAAGTAAGCATTTTTTGCTGCCTTACGGCGAGTGGAATAATTTTGTATGCAGAAATAATTGAAAAAACTTTCAAAATTATCAAAAATTTCGCCCGGAAAACGCACAAACTTGTACCTTGTCGGAAATTCGCTACAGAATTAACGCATCGAAAAATTTAGAAAAGTGAGGCTAGAGCATTCTCCATGTTTCCTGTGCTTGGATCCGAATATAATGAATGCCACTAAATGATATAGTGTGATAAGTAAGAAATATTTTTTAAGTTCAGATAAAAAACTATATAAAAGTTTTTAAATTACAAAGCTTTCACTCAAGAAATCTTAGTATAAACCACAAAATCTTTACTGTGAATGGAAACTACATTTCTGGTGCGAAAATGAAGCTTCTCCTGCCAAGAAAATCAGTAAAAACGTCATTGACGAGTACTAACGGAAAAATCTGGAATATCATGATAAAAACAGCTAAAAATAATTAAAATTCACTATCCATTCTTTATCTCACCAACTAAGCTAGGCCAAAGCGGCCGCCCTTTCGCCCACACATAACCCGCCCTCAAAAATTTCGGCAAAAACCCTGTTTTTATAGTTAAATTTACGAAATTAAAACGATACCAGTTCGAATTTTTCTTCCCTCCTTTCATCAGATTCTAAAAAATGACTGGGTTTGTGATTTCTCGCTGGAAATTTTCTTGCTCTGTGGCATTGATTATTAGTTCTAAAGACCAATTTGGTTCTGAATCATCACATATCTATCAATCAAATGTCGTAATTCAACAAGAGAAATATATGTCGTATGACTGAAAAACTCCAAGTTGTTCGTCAATCATACCGTCTCTTGATGTTGAAGAATTGATACTAGCAGCGAAGGTCAATTTTTTGCGATGTTTATCAAATCGCATCACGGTCTATATTATTTTATTATGAGACATGACCGTGTTTTTCATAATAAAAACATCATGTTTCACGTCGGTTGAAACAAACAGGATATTATTTTATGCGAAAGCATCTAAATGTGAATTAATGAAGATTAGATTATTAACGTAAACGTAGTTGAGCAAGGTTTGGCCACGGTGTCTCAAAAACGGAACGGCAATAATTCAGATTATTTTCCAGAACGATCATCTTCCTTCATATCACAAATATTTTAAGTGTACTACACAAATGTTAAAAAAGAAAATACATTACGCTTGTGTTGAAGAAAGTGTTTAAGTATTCAACTAATATTGATATTATCGGCCAGCAAATCAAGAATATTCAAGAATATGCAACTTTTTATACATGGAACGAACGCCTGAAAATAAAGTATGGAGCAACCGATGTTTAGATGTCAAAATCCAAAGATTAATTTCAAGGAATCACTGAAAAGTGAATTTTACTCATTTCATGAAATACATAGAAATAAAATCTTATAGTCTCAAAAGCAATTGAGAAGACGCCTTATTCTTGAAGTGAAGATCGGAGATAAGCATTTCTCCAACTAATCTATTAGCGCAAATTTATAAAAAGACGTCTTTTTACGCCACAGACGATTTTGGTTGGATATTTGAAAAACCTGATACCAAAATTCTGCATCCGCCGCGTTTACCAAATCGGCACATTAACTGACTATTAATTAGCAGTTTCTATAAGTGTGTCTAATGGCTCAGCCTTTTGGATTAGGGCAGTCGGCATTCATGGGCAGCAAGAAAATTCTGGGGGCTGGTTGAGTGAAATCGCCAGAAATCGCCAAAAATATTACTAAAAATAGAATTCTGGGGTCAACAGTAATCTGAGGGGGTTTCTTCAACTTCTTTGAAGAGTGTTAACCTCCTCCTCCAGTCGGTCATTTGGAGGAGATGGGCTTCTTCGATCAAAAATGGTAAAAACACCTATAAATAACCTCAAAAACGCAAATTTTGCTTTAAAACTTGGAAATAAAAAAACACAATTTCTGGGAGAGAACGCGGGACAGACGACTCTGGATAAGGGTCACCATCATACATGGGCAGCCGCTGAATTGAGGGGTCCGGCAGGTATGAAACTGGCGAAAATCTCAAAAAAACATGCCAAAAATTTAATTCTGCAAGGTCTGCCGGATTCTCGAGGGGGGGGGGTTGAATCATCCCAAAGCCCTTCCCCTCCGTGCCCACGTCTGATCATCATCCCCTGCTACAATATGCCTGCTTCGTTTTTCACTTGAGGCTTGAAAAATTGTTAGTCATGATGGACTTACCCGGATGTAAAATCCGTCGAATTTCACGAATGTCAATTCGAAAAATTTCAGGCATCCACCCACCACGGAAAATGTACAAAGCAGAACGGACATTTTACGTACATTAGGCACCGTGCACCAAGTTTTGGCTCGTATTGGGTGCCTAATGTAGACGTATCGTTGGACGGCCAGCAGCACCGTGAGCCAGATGGCCACGTTATGGCATATCGGAGGCAATGAACTCATCAAAAACTGAAATAAGTAGCACCACCACACCTCCAATTCGTCCTTTGCTCGGTAATATCTGGCGGATTGAGAAACGTATTACAGTAAGGCCCGAATGACAGTACGTGGGTTAGTTCAACCCACTGTTTTTTTTGTACGAGACAAAGATTTTGAGGCTCGTACAAAGATTTTCGGAGCCATCTTTGTACAATGTACAAAGACTTTTTGGGGCAAAGTAATAGTAATTTTAACGTTTTTTGGAGTATTTTTTAGCAAAATTTCTAAAAATTTTCGGCGCTTCGCGCCGAGTATCATAATTACATTCTATTTAGCTCCAGGCGCGGGCATTAAACACTCCAAAATCTATCTGTAAGCATCTTTGTACAGATTGAAGCATCTTTTACATCTATTTCCACTGTTTTATAAAGATTTTATGTAGAAAAAAGAACTATTAAACAACTGTGCACTGTTTTCTGCTGTTTGAAGATAAAATTGACTCTTTTATCTTTGCGTTGCATTAAATTCATGAGCAAATTGGTGTCTATTATGAGATTCAGTCAGCAAATTGTAACCGCTTATTATTTATAATTGTGTAACACAAGTCATTTTAACTTGCTGAGTCGAATTTTATGTGTAATTTCAACCTAAGTCTCATGAAAATTTTGGCGTTTCGGGCCGAAGTAATATAACCAACTGAATTTAGGACAAAGTTACACCTTTTGCGAAGCGTGCGGGTCACGGATAACAATCTAGTAGTATGTAAAAATGTGTACATTCAATAGCATATCTATACGTTATATGTACAAAAAAATTTTCGCTCGTACAAAGACTTTTCCGGGGATCTTTGTACATGTACAAAGAGGCTCGTACAAAAAAAAACAGTGGTTCAACCCAAGGTTAACGGGAATTCTCGGGTTAGCTAACCCACCCTCAAAAATTTAACCTATGGTTAAATTTTACCCGTATGACAGAAGGTGGGCTAAACTCGGGTAAGCTAACCCAGGCTTAAAGCAGGGTAACCCGACTTTTAATTACTTTAACCCAAGATTGACGCGTATTTTGCAATGCCGAACATGTATCAATGGCAGTAAATCTTTATTTGAACTGCTGAAATGATAACAGGTGCTGCTTAACGGACCGTTCAATGGCCATCTTATGTAATATGCAGTAATGCTGTAACTGATTCGTCAACCATTGCGTATGCGATGAAAATAAGAAAATAAAAATCGGTCAATTAATAAATATAATTAGTAAAGCCGTAAAATAAAGAAAATAATTAAAAATAGAACAAGAAGTCCCTCAATCTGAATCAGCATCTAATCTTTTGTAAAATATGTTAGAAACAATTCGAGCTTTTAAAATTGTTTTGACCAATAGCGTAGGCACCGGTTTCTATATTTGCTCTAAGTTTGAAAGAGCTCTGATTAGTTTTTGAGCTCAGCAGAATCAAAACACTTATGACCAGTAATGCAATAAGATAGACAACCCGAAATTTAACCGTGCTTGGAGCAGAGTTAGAAATATCGGGTTAAATCGACCATTTTCACCCACCGTTGGTTTAACTCGCTTTCTGTCATACCGACATTTAACCCGAGATGTTACCCGACTTTAACCTCGGGTTAAAGTTAACCCGCTTTCTGTCATACGAAAAGGAGTTTAACCCTTAGATTTTTGCTGGATTTTACTCGAGTTTAACCTAAGGTTACGCTTAACCCACGTTCTGTCATTCGGGCCTAAATGCATGCTTAAGATACGTACATTTTTTATTTAGGGCCCGAATGACAGAACGTGGCTTATAACGTAACCTTAGGTTAAAGTCGAGTAAAATATAGCAAAAATCTCGGGTTAAACTCCTTTTGGTATGACAGAACGCGGGTTAACTTTAACCCAAGGTTAAAGTCGAGTTATATCTCGGGCTTAAATGTCGGTATGACAGAAAGCGGGTTAAACCAACGGTGGGTAAAAAATGGTCGATTTAACCCGAGATTTTTAAATCTGCTCCAAGCAGGGTTAAATCTCGGGTTGTCTATCTCATTGCATTACTGGCCATACGCGTTTTGACTCTGCTGAGGTAAAAAACTAATCAGAGCTCTTTCAAACTTAGAGCAAATATAGAAACCGGTGGCTGCTACGCTATTGGTTAAAACAATTTTAAAAGCTCGAATTGTTTCGAAGATATTTTACAAAAGGCGGTCACATCGATTAGATGCTGATTCAGATTTAGGGACTTCTTATCTTATTTTTAATTATTTTCTTCATTTTACGTCTTTACTAATTATATTTATTATTTTGACCGATTTTTATTTTCTTATTTTCATCGCATACGCAATGGTTGACAAATCAGTTACAGTATTACTGCGTATTACATAACATGGCCATCCAAGGGTACGCTTAGCAGTACATGTATCCTTTCAGCAGTTCAAATGAACATTCACTGCGTTTGATACATGTTCGGCATTGCAAAATACGCGTCAATCGCGGGTTAAAGTAATAAAAAGTCGGGTTACCCTGCTTTAACCCTGGGTTAGCTTACTCGAGTTTAACCCACCTTCTGTCATACGGGTTAAATTTAACCTGAGGTTAAAGTTAAGCGTGGGTTAGCTAACCCGGAAATTCCCGTTAACCTCAGGTTAAACTAACCTACGTTCTGTCATTCGGGCCTAGTACATTGAAATTAAATTTATGAATATGATATAAATAAATTTTGTAATTGTAAGACCATTCGAAAATAATAATGATAAAGCTACGAAAGAAGACACAAAGAGGCCCCTAAGCCATGCACCGGTTGTTAGAAATTTTAAGTTTAAAAATTTTCAAACGTCAAAGAGGAAAAATCCTTTATTTAAATGTTCTTCTATCGAACTCCCTATTCACTAGCATTGAAAAATGCTTAAAGTTGAAAAATTTCCAAAATGAATCCCTGATTTATTTTCAAAAGAATTAAGTTCACATACTTATAATCAATACATACACATAATTAAGTGCACAAAAGCGCTTTTCTGTGGTGAATGGCTAATTTTGGGCAATTTTCGACACTATTTGTTTCTATTTTTTTCACTGTAAAGACCTTTTGAAAAATCGAACTGAAAATATAAAGTCCTAAAATTTATTCTAACCTGATCAATTGAATATAATTAGGAAAGTCGTAGACTGTGTAAGTTTTTAGGGATCGATGTCAAAAGTTTGAGAATTTGAATGCTATAGTTTTGAAAATCAATTCAAGTTGCATATTTGTAAATTTTTTCTTAAAATTCAATCATCTACTGAAATGTCAGAAATATGACTCTTCGTTCCATTGAAAAAGGCGCAAATGTGCATATGTAGTAAAATAGCTGGTCATCGAATTTTGAGGACCAGCACTTATTCGTATTTGGGCAAACAGCATGCTCGAGGACAACAATAGATAAAGATTTATGAAGTTGCCAGGATTTTTATCTTTATTTTTATTTATTTGTATTATTATTTACTTTTTGTACAAAGAATACAAAGTACGTTGATTTACCCCAGATTGAAGTAGAAAAATGTGAATGGAAATGGCACAATGCCAACGATCAGATCCGCGACTGCCATGTACAATAAAACGGTGTTGGTAGGGCTGGTCATGTGCTTTTTGGACAACACGAGGACCACGAATATGTTGGAAACGATGAGGGCTAATAGAAGCACAGGAAAGATAATGGCATAGATAGGATAGGCGAATTCCAAGGGCATTAGATTTTCGAATCTGCAAAAGAGAGAAGTTTTAAGTCAGAGCGACTATGTACAAAGTAGGGTTCCAGGAGTGAGGACGGATGTTTTCACTGGTTTTTAGTCAGTTTTCCATGTTCTGTCGTTTTTACGGACACAAGACATACATTTAACGGTTCGAACTTCTGGAAGGGAACTCCGGCAAATTTTTAATGGGAAGAAGGATGGATAAATGACCCCCAATTTTTAGCAAAAAACGGCAAAAAAATATCTAAAATCAACCAAAAAAATTCAATTTCTCGCAAAAATGGGGAACTGAAATTTTCCGGATTTGGAGGGTTGGGGGAATAAGCAACATCGGGTTAGAAGATTTCCATCCCCTGTTACATCTATGAAACAAGATGACAAAAAACCGGTAGAAAGGGTAAATTTCAATTCAAAATTTCAAGAAAAAACCCTCATTCCCTCTTAACTACGAGTATTTACCTTGTAAAGCGATATTGATCTTAATTTTTGAAAGACAAGCGATGTTTAATTCTACGAAATTTTCTAAATAGGGCAGTACGCGTTGCATTTCACAAATTTTAAGTGAGTTAAAAACAATGGGGCTAGAATTCGGGGCAAAATTGAGAGTAAAAATTTAAAAAATTTTTAGAAAAATAAAAAATGAAGCTCGGAAAAAAATTTTTCACTTCCAATATGTGCACTTAATAATTCGAACTCATAATGAGACATACGTACCTGTAGATATCCACATAGCCTCGGTAGCAAGTTCGTGAACACCATTCCATTATTTTCTCACATCCATTAATAGCTGCGTTCAATTGACCCACGTCAGTGAAATCCGCATGGCACTGGTGATCCATGGAATAATTGACCAATAATGCATACCCTTTTACTGTCTCATTGAACATTGTCGATTTGATGAATATCCTCCAAGAAGGGAAAAAATTTGGCTAGCTTTTTGTTTCTATATAGGTTAGATTATTTTGAAAGCTTGGTTGAGATTATAGAGAGATCAAGCAAAAGTTACATAGAAATCGTTGTATTTCCTCAAACAATGTATTCTGAAGTAACTACGTCATTTTTACAATAATTAATTCAAAGACAGACCTGAAACCATACACGTAAAATGGAGATGGGGGTCTCCAACCGAAGTCGGCCGTCCCCCAATCCCCTCCTAAAGTCAGAAAATTTTTGACCGCTCCCTCCGATTTTTGAAATAATTTGCGATTTTTGGCGGTATTTATGTCTTTTTTGGCCGTTTTTGGCCAAAGATTTTAGGTCATTTACCCTACTCCCCCTAGAAATGGCCAGGGACCCCCTACCAAGATTTCGAGCCGTTGCATATATGCCTGGAACAGTTTATCGCACACAAACCACAGATTTTGAAGGTTGATGTCGACTTTCATAAGATGTGGGGACTCTCGACAGAAGAAAAATACAAATTTTAAAATTTCTTGCGCATTTTTTGGTAAAAATTGTGAAAATTTCAGGCGCTCAGCGCCGACGATAATATAATGATTTACTTACTTCTTCAGCGCATTTTCGGTTACTGGATTTCGATACTTGTGCAGATTAACGCACATAAAAAGTAAATAATTAGGCAATCTTTTCAGCTATTTGCACACGAGAAAATGCTTTGATATTTATGCCCATCTTAATTCCGAAATGCTTCAAATTGAGCCGATTTTGTTATTTGCCTAGAAATTTTTTTCGATATTTATTAAATTTTGGACCTGATCCAATTGCCAACGAAAGCACTGTGATGAGATTGGCGCTTTGAGCCAACTGGAATATTCTCGTTCAAAAATATATGCCGCTTTAAGCAATTTTATTCGAAACAAGACCGAAATTTAGAGGAAGAATCAGAATATGGACTGGAAGGCCATTTTCGCAAGCTCGAGTCCGTTTCTGCAAAGTCAAAAGTCTAACCGAACTAAGCTTATGAATTCTGGAAGCAGGAAGAGAGAAAGATGAAAAAATAAAAAATAAAAAGAATAAGAGTATAACAAGAAAAATAATAAATAGAAAGAAAGGATAATCAGAAAGTGAATAAAGTTAAAATAAAATGAAAAAATAAAAAATCTGAAAAGAACAAGCAATACGCGGCAACAGTACTACAACAATACAAAATTTTGCAGGGTGAGTGACATCTAATCGCATAAATATCTAAAATTACGCATTTCGATTACGAATTAGTCTACTGTTATCGGGTAGCGTGCTCGAGACTTATGCATTTTTCCTAAAGCGTCATTCGGATTTAAGTGCGTGCTACAAACGATGAATTGAAAGCACTAATAAATAGAATAATACAATAATAGCATGTATGTACAAGTCCGATAATAACGAAAAGCGAAAAATAGTAGCTGTTAATATAAGCTACCGTAATTGCATGCTTAATTTGTTGAAGTACTCTCAAGCGTTTTAAGAAACGATAATAGCGAAATAATGCAAAAAGTAATGAATAATTAACGAAATTTACGCATGCATAGCATCGACGTAAACGTTTTCACGCTCTCGTTCAACTCATCAAATGGTTATTCTGATCCAACGATTAGATTAAAATATAGGAAAATATATTTAGAAAATGAGGAAATGAGTAATCGTCATTTTTGATTAAGAAAACGCGAAATTTTGGCAATTACAAAAATTAAAACTTAAGACGTTTCATTTTGTTCAAACGTTAGCTTTTATAAGAATATCCTATTTTTTAAAAGAAATTACCACAAGAATTTAACATAGGTCATTTTGGCGGCAAAGTCGATTTCCGATTCATAAGAAGAACAAGCAAATCTGTTATATATGTATTAAAACTAGTATCTTTCGTATTTAGATTATTATTTATTCATAACTGATTTACTTTCTTTTTGTCTATTTATTCTTTAGTCAAAAGACCAAACTTATGCACCGTTTAAACATGCATTATTTTGAATATTGAATATTGTCGCACAATGCATACGTACCAGTGTTTTTTGTACAAGGCACATTTGTACATGCACAAAGATGGTCCTCAAAAGTCTTTGTACATTTTGTGTATGCACATTTTTGGGTACTATTATATAGTAAAGTAGCGCTGTCAGTGTGGTAAAAGAGGGTTTTTAGACCTTTATCAGTGTATTTTATCTAATTTCTGGGTTTCGGGCGAAAAAATACTAAGAGTGTCTAAAAACGGCGCAAAACGCCGAAAAATTTGACGTTTTTCCTTTCTAAATGCAATTTCTGTCATTATAAAGATATCTAGTACACACAATTTCAGCGCGAAGCGCCTAAAATTCTTGGGAACTTCAGATTATTTTACAGTTTTTGCCTTCCCAAAAATCTTTGAACATGTATATACAAAGACTGATCCAAAAAGTATTTGTCTATCAGGAAAACTCTTTGCCGAATACAAAAATCGTGATACGTACAATAGATAAATACAAAATATTGAAAAGTTGCATCGATGCACGAACTAACAAATTAAATTTAAAAATACGGTGACAATAGGAACTCGCCTTGTACGTGGAATTAGATAATTCTCACCCAAAAGCGTGTAAAGCTAGCTGCGGTCGACGTGCTCACGGGCTAATAAAAGCTTTGTTCCAAAGCGTCCTGGCAACTATTCATCGGATAATTATTGAATTCGATAATATATGCTAATTTAGATCGTCTGCACATTCAACAATCCACTGGAAAAGTTAATTAATTATCGTTTTCAGTTCTCGTTACTTCTATAACATGGCCGGGGTGATGCGATTTTAGAATATAAAAATGGATTTACAAGCGTACACGGGAGGAAATAAGGCAACTTTTTAGCAACAAACGGATACACATGAAATTTTATCTGAAAAAGTTAGAAATAGTTTGCAAAGCCTGAAACGAGCTAGTTTATGCGCTACGTCACATTCTTCCTGCCTAAGGCCGTTTCAGCTCTTTGAAGTTAAAACCCCGACTGACCCCCAGATTTGACTTGCTTTGTCGTATGGAGTACGGTGAGGATTTACAAGAATTCAATTTTGCAGAAACGTAATAAGAATAAAGAAGAACGAATAACACTTACTAAAGAAAATTGTCAGGAATCATTATTCAATCACAAAGTAGATATTGTGGACTATTAAGCGATTCTTGGCTTGGAGATATTTCTTGATTTTTGGCTTAGACGCGACCTTCATTTATTGTTGCCCCCAGCATTACATATTTCGCGAGAAAGTACATTTTATTAGGTATTATTCAACAACAGGCAATAATCACCTTCTACAACAAAATAAAAATCTACCGATTCTTAAGAGACAATTTTTATCATTATTCATAAAGCGGCCGACTAAAATATTGGCGGAAAAATGACTGAATATGAGAATAGGGCGGAACTATGTACAATTGAAAAAAATGCAGTTAATTCGTACTTTCGTCGTTTTCTAAAATTATATGTACTTATTTTACCCAAAGAAATGCAACGAAATAGCTTAATATCTGCATCAGCTGAAATCGAAATAAAATTCCCTACAAAATCGAGAAAAGGTTTTTATTTCACTTTGTTTATCTAGCGAAGCAACTATTAGTCAATCGTAGTTCGATTTTTCTCACATTATTTATGGTAGGTATTGTCTGGAACATAAAATTATCTGATATGTTCTTCAAAGTTAAAACTTCTAGTTGACTCATAAATTATCTCAGCAACATATGGTAGGGTTATACTATTCATTATTAAATCTAAATTGAAGGTTTAAATAAGGAATTTGCAACAAACAAGTAATTTTTTTGTTGACGAAAGAATTCGGAAACTAAAAAAATAAGCACACCGTACGAACTCATAAGCGACTACAATATGATATCAAATTTTAAAGAAAAATGCACATGGGGGAGAATGTTTGGGGTCTCGACATCCAGAATGGGAAAATGAGAAATATTCTGGAGGAAATGAAGGCACAATGAAAGCCGAAAATTAATGCAAATTTAAAATTTTCTATAAAAGTGCTAGAAATTGACGTGAACTATGGAATAACATAGTTTTAACGCTAGTTTGGAATTTATGCCAGTTTTTGAGTCATTTCAGCCCAAATAAACCCAATTTTTGATCCCCCTGACCGGCTGACCCCTTTGGATCGGCCATGCTCTACATTTATGCTACTGACCATAGGTGCATAAGTTGCTCAATCTGAAGGGTCAATCCCTTTTCAAGGATGATCCAAAGAACTTTTCTAAACTAAACTGATCTAGATGTTTGTATAAATGTTAGATTAGCATTAAAACTATCTTTCTTCTCAGTTTCCAATCGATTATGAGCACTTTTGCAAAAAATTCATTTCAACTAGTTTTGATTACAATAGTGATTTATTGATCTCGATTTCGGCTTTCCGCCTTCTGCTGGCGGGCTAAACCATATAGAGATATGGGTGTTCGAGGTCTGAAAAGGAATTGTTTTCGAAAAACACGACAAAACAAAGGACGAAAATAAGTGAAATTTTTCCACAGAAATGGTTGAAAGGGTATGTTCTGCGCAATTTCAACATTTAAATAATTTTTAGGTCATTTTTACGCATAAAAGCTTTCGACTGACCACTTTAGGTCGGCTGAGTTCCCTATGTGCATTTTTTCTCTCTAGACTCAAACACCCCCAGTTGCATGTCAGGCTTTGACCAAAGATGCACAGCATGGCAGGTCCAGGGGGTTAGCCGATCTGCTGGGCCCGGTTGCTCGACTCGACCATTAATAAAGGTTTACCTTGACGTTAATGGTCACCTTAACGCAACCATCAATTAATGGTCGCGCTAAGTCCGATTTCCACCTTAACGGAACCATTAAAAAAATCGGGTTGCTCGACTCAAACATTAAGCTCGACTTTGAGAGAAGTCTAATAATCGTTTCAATTTCGGTTGCTGATGGACTCTACCTTAGTGCAGCCAGCCATTAATTAAGGCTCAGTTTTTTAATGTCTACCTTAAGACCGGTCGCTCGACTGAAGCCTTAACGCTCCCATTAGGCGTTTAATGGCTTCTTTAAGGCAAATTGGGTTGTTGGGCCTTACCTTAACAACTTTAATGGTTTTGTTAAGGTTAATTCTTTAAGGTAGGCCGAGAGCTACATTTATGAACTCATTGATTATTTTTCACATTGAAAAAATGGCGCTTCTTCCTATTAGTCCGATTTTTAATATTATGACAAGTTCTCGCCGATTCGAAATTAAAAGAGGTCCTTTGATTAATTTCAATGACAATGAATTTTATGACAGATTTAGATTTAGCAAGCTATCTTTTGAATTCATTAAAAATCTTATCAAGGATGACCTTGCCCGTTCCAGTGAAAGTCCTACTGTTGCAACAGTAGCAATGTAAATCATTTGCGCTCTGCATTTTTACGCCACTTGTAGTTTCCTAAATCGTCGAGATGTAAACGACTGATGTGAGAGGAAATTCGATTTCCAACGTCTATAGTTCTCACATTTTTTTATCTACCTTAAACAAACCATTTAAACCCTCATGAATTACGTGTGAACCTTAACACAACCATTAAAGTTCCCTGAACACAACCATTAGGCTTACCTAAACGCTACCATTAGATTTCCCTTGACGAAGCTGGTTCCGTGAAGGGAATCTTAATGGTCGTTGGCGTTAAGGTAAAGTCGAGCAATTAAAAGTTAACTTTTAATGGTTAGCCTTTATTAAGGTAAAGTCGAGCAACCGGGCTCTGGTGATCAGTTAGTGAGCTTTTTTTGGGCCATGCCAAAATCAGCTCAAAAAACTGGTATAAACGCAAGATTAGCGTTAAAACTCTAATGGTGGTCTAATTTCAAACACCTTTGAAGAAAACTTTCGATTGTCATCTATTTTCGGCCTTCAATTTTGCCTCAGTTTTCCCAAAGAATTTCCCTTTTTTCGTTCTGTGGGAGGGGGTCTAAGCCCTTAAATCCCCATTGCATGTCCCCGGAAATACAAGCACGATTCTGCCTCTATTACATAATCAGATGATTAATTTGTGATGGCGCTAAGAACGTGGACAAGAAAACAGCAGGCGGTCATCGTCTAGTATAAATACGGGTTTTATCATATCAACCAACGCGCTATGGAAATTATTCATGAGGCGTGAATTATCTTATTGTTGGTTTTTACGCAAAGAATGGCTTAAGCGGGAGGAAGAAGTCATGGAATAAATTGTAAAAGAACGATGATAGCAGTGATAACAATATCATAATAATGGCGATCGATGAAATGTGCGTCGACGAACTTTAGTTATCTTTATCCAGGGTAACAAAAATAAAAAGCGTAATAATATCAGGCAGTAGAAATGGGTTCGCATGGCGTTAGTGCGGAAGATTTAGCAAGGACATGTTATTCAGAAACTCCCGAAATCGAAAATATGCTTTAAAAACCAGAGTTGCATGTATACATGCATAGCACGACCACACATGGGCGTGGGGGTGTGGGTGAACCCCAAAATCTGAAAAGCTCTTGAATGAATTTTTAATAAATAAATAACTTTTGATATTTATTCAATCACATTTTTGTTGCTATTTTTTGTGATTTTTACTCAACGGACCCCTCCTCAGATTTGATTGCTGCCCATGTATGAACACGACGAATCTACAGAGTCAGCCTGTTCATGAGGGGTCAGCCGGAGAGCAGAAATGACCTAGTAAATCGGTAAAGTGGCTAAAACGTTGAAAAATGACATATATTACACAGTTTACGGTCAACTTACAGTAGGTACTCCTAGCTGAGAAGTTTTGATTTTTATCAATCTTGAGTCTTAATTATACCATATTTAACCCATAAAATTCTTTCTTGTAGTGACCAAAACGAAGAAATGTTGATCAGGACGTTAACAATAGCTCATTTTTGACACCTTATCCAAATGGTACGAAAGCACAGGAAGTAGCGGAAGCTTTGTACCTGAGTCTCAAATTTCTCATTAAACCGCAAAAATATAGCATTAATTAAAATTCTATCAAATGTAATCTTTGAATGTTTTGATATTTAAGGCGCTCTAAGTGATTTATGTTGAAGCACGAAGTAAGTCATGCAGAACGCATTGTAAGACCTGGTATTTAGTCTCATGGCATGAAATGAAGAAAAGCAGGTATGAATATGAAAGTAAAAATTTTTAGGGGAAAATGAAAAAATTTTATAAAGATGATAAAGTGATAAGCTTACTTTAAAAATTAATTTGAACATGCACTAGTTTCTGGTTATTTAAATAAATTTTCCATCTATGTCCTCCCGTAGAAAAGTTTCATTACGAGAAGCGATTGACTTCGCGGTAATTAGAACGGCTCATTTGTAATGGAAAACAATCTATTGTCTCAAAATTAAACAAAGACCAGTACAATCAGTCAGAAAAGATAGAATACGGGCTAGTGAGCCTCCTTTTAACTTGTTAAATAGAGCGTGAGTGTTCGAGTTATCTTTTTCTTAAAGTGCGCTAATGCACAGGGGTAAGCATAAATCATTCATAGTTTTTCAAAACAAGCTAAGCAACAGCGAATCGTTTTAGCTAATGTTCTCGCATATTATATTCTAAACAATTACGAATTTTGAGTAAATGAGACTTAAAAGTGGTTCAGCTAATGCGCGTAATTGCGTAGGTAATCGATATGCTATTACACGCATTATCACATGAGCCTGACCTTTTATGTCAATTTTGAAGAACAAAGAGCGTATATCTGCTTATTTCGCACCTTAAGTATTCAACATAATATAGGTACGTAAAAGGCCGCCTTTGAAGCTTAAAAAACAAGAGGATTCGATTTAGGTCACGAAAATCGATGCGTCATTACTCGCTTTATCGATAAAGTTGGTTAAGTTATAAATCAGTGGAATGGTACCCTTGGGGACAAGGCCGCAGGAGAGGCGTTGGATAATTGAATAAACAGAGTTATCCGTCAAGCGAACCGATTCTAATGCTAAATTTAAGCTATAAAATGCAACAAATACCAATAGCGAACGACTTTTGTAATGTCGACTTGCTTTAATTCTTTGCATAAAAATTACGCAAGCGAGCGAATATCGCATTTTCCCGCGGGCTTTTTTCGATCTTAAACGCCGAAATTTGCCGAAATAAGCGTTTATTCTAATTTTTTCCACACGGCGCGTTCATTCCGGCTTAACGACGAGCGGATCTAAAAATTCAAACGCGCGATTGTTCCACGATGACTTACTATTTAGAACGATTTCGGGGCTACAGAGCTTCCTCTGTTTTTCTATTCGATGAGAAATCGAAGCAAAAAACAGAAAAACTCCGCGAGTGCCTCGTAATCGTATTGATTTTTGTATTATTTGTCCTAAATTTTAATGCTTATGGCCAATTTGCGGCACAGAAATGGCAATACGACAGATTGAGCAACAACCAATTTTCGGGTATAAAGCGCTAATCCCCAAAAAAGCGTTTTCGCGCACGGCGCGCAAACTTCCAATCACGAAAACGTTTTTTCTTCATAAACGATTAGCAATAATCGTAATACTGCAGTATGTGTTGATAAACTCAGAAATAGTACGCTGTAGCAATGAAGACGAATCTAGCTGCTTAATTCACGAGGTGTGGTTGGTATATACACCTAGATTTTAAAAATGCCAAAATAAGTCCATAAAAAATAAGCATTATTTACGAATAAAGCCGGGAGCGAAAATCTTTTGTTTAATATACGAAATAAACTTTGCAAAAAACGAAAATTGAGTCATATATCGCGCGAAGCTTGATTAAAAGGCAAATAACTAATTAAAATATTATCAAACCGATTTGTCATCAATGCAACAAAGAGATAGGGGACCCTCACCTATAGTCTGTTTCACACAACTTCGTTCATAAATTTTAAAGCTATCTCCGACAGTAAGCTGACAGATTGCATTTATAGCATTGATCTGATATATAATTATCGTAACCCTCGGCTTACTGTCGTTGAAAATTCTTAGAATTTATGCACGGAGTTATGTGAAAGAAACTATAAGGTTAGTGGTCCCCACACATAGGCGCGGAGTATCTGGAGCCCCCAGAATCTGAAAGGCCCTCTAAAATCGTTGGACCCCTAGAATTCAATTTTCGATGCTATTTTTGGCTATTCGGCCCCATCGGACCCCCAGAATTTTGTTGCTGCCCATGTATGTTCGTCCCGCCCGTCCCTCCATCCTCTACCAAAGTCACAAAATTTTTGACCCCGCATTTTTGGTAGGAATTTTCGTTTTTCGACTGTTTTTCCTGTCATTTGTTGGCCGAAAATTGGAAGTCAATCATTCCTAAAATGGCTCAGGAACCCCCATCCGAAATTCGAGCTGTTTCCTGCATGCTCGTTGTCCGTTCATCTCGCCGGAGGCAAACGGCCGAAATTGCCCGGGCTATAAGATAAGCTTACTTTAGGAGTATATTTATCTCATAATTATAAGTTTTAATAGCAAATGGGGTGCTTCGTTGCCCCATTTGCTAGAGCAATCTTTTTTACGAATGAGTCGCTTCGTTCCCCATTTGCAAAAAAGACGGATATGTATGTCAGATGACCAATATGCCAAAACTTGTCTAGAAATTCATGTGTCTTATTTGTCGTTGTCTTATAATTTTATCCTATTATTTAATATGTTCAAATTTTACTGCTTTCTTTCACTCTGTAATATCCATTGTTTGACACATCTCAGTCTAACAATAAACGTCAAAATATCATTGAAGAGCGCAACTCAGAAATTATCAACTTCTCCAAGGTTGCTTTCACTCTGCAAATTAAATTAGTTGTAATTCACCTTGTTCACCAAAATGTTACAATTTCAGCCAACTTCACTTCTTTAGTCAATTTACAACGACTGCTCATATCACAACTAGGGGGCATTGTAAACTGCGCAGAAAATTACATTGACCAATTTGTAAACAAACGCTAAAAGTTCGATATAAAATTAATCGCTGAAAACAGATGTATTAAAAATCGTATTTAGCATTTTCAAAAACCACGCGTGTTCTGCTTTTTGTTTGTTTACATTGAATCGTAAGCATACTGGTTCACATTATTCAAAAGAATATTCATGATTTGATATCCTTTTCTGCTGAGAGCTCGTCCACAATGTTGAATCATGCTTTTCGGAACCATTTGTGATTCCCTGTCAACCCGTCACCTACGTGTTTTACGCCGCGAGATCGTGCACTCTGAGTAGTCAATTCGGAATCAGAAGTCTAATAAACCCCAGGGGTCAAATTCGGGAAGTAACACCCAAGGCGTGCTTCTGCAAAAAGACACTGAATAAAAATTTTGCGGTATGGATAGGGTATGTTTGGGCTTCTGTGTCTCAAAAACCACTCCGTGAATTTTCTTCAAATTTGGCAGTACAGTCAGTAGTAACATCTCTAACAAATGGTTAAAATTTAAATGAGATTTATTCACAGTGATCTGGGATATTTAGAAAAATTCACTTCAAAAAAACGTTTTTCTTACGGTTTCTCATTAGTTTACACTGCAGTGTAAATAAATCGCAAGAGCCTCCGAAATTTTTTATAATAACCGTCGTTTGGGTTTCAGGAGCCCGATTGAGCTATTTTGATGAAAAAATTTGTAATCAGGTGGCCGGAGTACCCGTTGGGCCAAAATATGAGTGTCACTGTATTATTCAGTAAAAAATTTTCACACACACACACACACATACACACACACACACACACGCACGCACACACACACACAGAGACAACTCGAAATTAATATTGTAGAAGTTATAAGTTATTATAAGTTCTAGCTCACCTTAATTACAATTTAACTTTTAATCGTTTCTTATCACTAAGAAATCGTAAAAGCAGTACGTATATCAAGTTACAAAATGCCAAATTGATTTTTCAGAGCGAACCCCCTCAACTGGTATTGAATCGTAATTAAGCCATTACGTGTCTACAAATGCAAAATGCGCAACCAAACGGGAAATTCAATCCAGTTCTCCCGAAACGCAATAAGCATTTTATCCAGCACTTTCTGATGAGATCCGCCAAGAAGAGTAAAACTCTGTGAAGTAAAAGCGATCGGTTACAAATGCGCGCTTTGAATTTCGAGCAAAATGATTTCATTTGGCTGAAAGTTGAGCCAAAACCCCGATGCGGTTCGACTATTGGATAATGAGAGAACGACTTTGACGTGATAGCGCAAATGACATTCCTAACACGGACTTCATTATTGACAACTTGCCAGTTTAGCTAAAAGGACTTTTTAATGACGTAGTCGGAAAAGAAACTTTTAACCGTATTTGTTTCATTGAGTGAGCGAGGAATAATGGAAATTATAGCTAAGTATTCATCGAAAAATTCGCTAATATTATGTGATAGTGCTTTAAGAACTGGCTTCGTCGCCTAAAAACGCCAACGCTTAATAATAGAAAAAACGCCAAAAGCGTCCAGTTTTTGCACTTAGTAAGTAATTATCAGTGGCGGATCCAGGATTTTCCTAATGGGGGGGGCGGTACCTCTAAGGGGGAGGGAGCGGAACCCTGACTTGGGCGGAAAAATCAGCCATTTTAACCCGAGAATCGCTAAAAATCGCTCAAAATTCCCCTAAATCCGCCCCTGGTAATTATTATACGACATTGATATTCAAGTTATAGACAAATGAATATAAAATTAGAACGATATATGTTGAGGATCGCTCTGCGTTAAGAAAGCAGTGCTCGTACAGGCAACCGCTGGGTCTCCTTAGTTGAAGTTGCAACGCAAAATAAAATATTAAGTCAAAGTCGATCTTGGCTCTGTATACATTTTGCTGCTGTAATAGTCTGTTTTTATGATAACTTTCTTAGAAAAATTAATTCAAAGAAATTTACTAAGCTGGATTCCCATAGTTGCACTGCACAGCTTGCCCGTTAGAGAGAAGGGTGTTATCCAGAGTTTTTTCAGCTAAAATGGTCTCAAAAATAGTATAAATGCCAAAAAAATTTCCTTCATCAATTGTCTTTTTTACAATCAAAATTTTTTCAAGCGTTACATTCACAAATTGTCGCCAGTAAATTAACTGGCGGAATTAAATATATTAATTGGCATAAAAAACATAATGAATTGTAAAGAGTGAAAGTTTTTCTCCAAATAATTTACAAAATTATCTCTGCTTAATCCAACTCGGTTAATTTATTTATCGTATCGATCCGCGCATCCAACATACATATAATAGCACTTGGTCAATAAAGATTTATTCGTTTCACACGAAAAAGCATCACTTATACCAAAAAATGCATCGACGAGCATTTATCGCAAAAAAACGTAGAATTACGCAGGTTTTTCCTGATTTTAACGTTGTCAATCAAAATCAGTTACGCTATGCTTTAATGTTCATTTCGTTAATTATTAAGGCGCTTAAATTAATTATTGTATACACGCTCATTGGATCGAACTGAATCGAGATAAAATCTGGCCAAAAATGAATGAAGATGAGCGGAATTACGTTGCGCAAAGTGCACTTAAATCTGCTCGTTTTTGCGCACAAAAAGGCACAATTTTCGTCAACTTAAAAACCGAGACGAGAAGAGGGGTGACAGAGAACGAAAAGAATCGAAGAAAATGTTCGGGTAATGGACAAAAGGCACTAATTTATATTTTTAAAGAAAAATTCACACCGAATGAATGACAATCGATTAACGAAATACTGGCACAAAATTGAGCGATTAGAAAAAATATGCATCTCTATGCAGGGCGGAATTTTCAGAGGGTGGAAGGGGGCCGCCTCCATTGAAGCACCGACAACTATTTCAGGATAGCTAGCTTTCTTCCATATTTAAGCATAAATTCTGAAAAAATTTTCGGCGTTTAGTGCCGAAAGCTTAAATGGGTTTTGCTCCAAGAGCACAAATGTAGTAATATAGCATTCATCCAGGTGTATAAGCATTTTTTCGCCTAAGTTTCACTATTTAAACTTTTTCGCATTGAATTTCGCAAATTTTTTAAAGAATCTTGCATCAGAAATTGTTTTAAATAAAAGTAGACAATTTAAGCAACCTTAAACGCTGCTTAGCAAGTCGGACCCATTTTTGATTGTTTTTAGGGAAAAAATTGGGAACCTCCTGTTACGAAAATCCTGGATCCGCCACTATATCACAATGATTGAAGTTTGACGAAAAAGCGATTAAGTAGAGGTGTAGAATTTCTTTCAAAAGAATGATAAAAAACGCGTTCAAATTCATCCGATTCTGTTGCGATATCAGTCATCCGGATCAGTAAAATCAGGCGCAGTATCCGTATTGAATAGTCAACTATCAAAGTTAATAAAAAAATCTAAAAATGAATAGCATTATGCCGCCGCGATAGGAGAAATCGGACCAATAGCTACCCAACCTGTGCAAATCTATCTTATTAGCTCACGCGTTTTATGTAAATATCACTGTTTAACCATTTAAACTCTCGTACAAAAAATCGACGTATAAGGTATTTATTTAACTTTCTGCTCTTCTAGCTCTTAGCTTAAATGCGCGTGCGGCTTAAGCTGAAAATTCCTTACGTACGCTCAAGCTCATACATAATACGAAAATAGACGGCAGGTTGAGGGCAGGTCGTAAATTATGCATACTTTTGATCGTTAAGGCGGGCGACGCAAAGACAAGTACGTGCCGGGTTTATCATATACCTACGAAGGTGGGCTATGATGGAAAAAATACAGAGCTAAACGAAATTTCTAATCAAATTTAAGCAGCAGCGAAGGCGGCTTAGAGGAAAAGTCATAAATTAGCACCGGTAATTAGAAATGAATACAGGGAAACGAGGCGTTTTTTCACTTCCCGATTCGTCGCCTATAAAATGCGTTCACGTATGTAAGTTATATAAATCAAAATTAGCGTATTCGAGAGTCGAGGGAACCCCACATGTAATACGAAGAGCAAAAAGGACCGGAAGGCGCCGCCAATCCGAAAAGATTTACGTTTCGAATAACAATAATATATAATAGTAGAAAAAATAACAAAAGTAGTGAAATACGAGCGAAAAAACCAATTTTTATCCCAAACGTACGACGATTCGTCGCTCTCCGAGCGTTCGGGCGACGTCACTCCACTTTATTGTTGATCTTAATCAGTTTAGTTAGTAGATTTGTAAGACGCGAGTGACATATACATACAACTCTCATCACAAGCGGCTAATAAATAAATTTAAAAAACGCCACAAAAACCGCAAATACAGATGTTTTCGGAAAGCTTCTAGCCCGGGGGCAAAACGCGGGCGAACGGACGCCATTTATCATATTTTACGCGCCGCGTGATCTTTTTCCCTACTTAATTCTATCGATCTCGGGGGAAAAAGTGTTATTTGCATATCAATCGTTAGTTGACGTTGAAAGGGCGAAGACAGGAAAGAGAAGATTTTAGCCGAAGAAACGAAATCGGTCGCAGAAAAATGGAACGATCTCCTGTTTTTTCCAAGGATTAAGAAAATTCAGTCATTTTGCCCCGATTCTGATAGAAAAAACATTCTAATCTCTTGATATTAATTGCGACATGAAAGTAGATTATACTCATGCTATAATTCTTCCTTTATTCAACGTTCGCGTGGCTTACATATTTATGCGTAAGTTACGCGTAGAGACGCGTAATAATCGCTTTTTAATTTTTCCCGAAGCATTCAGTTAGCAGGAGTTAAGATTTCAGAGAAAAAAGTGCCAATAGTCCAGCTTCAATCAAAAAAATAAGGAATGACGACATAAGCTTCTAAGTTTTGTCTAAACACGTATGATTGAACGATATCGCTCGAGGGAAAATCTAGGGAAATAAAGCCGCGTTAACTCGTTAGTCACTTTGTTAGCTATTCGTGCTTTTATAAGATAAACGTTGAACAATTAAGATAAACAGTTTCAATTAATGAGCAGATAATACCTGGAGCGGAAGTGTTTCGTCAGTAGGAAACGATTCATCGTCGTAAGAATTTAAGTTTAAAAAATAAATCTTCGTCTAAAAGTCTTCATCTCTTCAATCACTGATCATCGTGGCAAGACTAGCTTTTAATTTTGATGGGGTTATGCATGAATACAAAATTGTTATCGATGACACCAGACTAGTTCAAACTTTCGGGCCTTAGCTATATAAGCAGCTAATTTGAACGTAAGTCGGATTTTGTGACTTTTGTAGCCGCTGCATGAAAAATGCTCGTTTTCCCCGAGTACTCTTAAAAACTTTCTTTTTCCCCAAAAATTCCTTCCTCTTAAGACTCCTTATCTTATAAATACTGCAAATGCAAAGATGTTTACGTATAAAATTCATTCGACTATCTTTCAATGAAATCGAATCAAAGTTTAATAATGTAGAAATGAAACAATGAAGTGACATTGGGTTTCTTTGATGAATTCGATCCCACCACCAGAGTAAATTGTAAAAGAAGAAACGATTCACGACGATTTCTTGCTTCTAAAATTAAAGTCTAAAGATGGTTAATCATAAAGTCACATAGATACTCAGCAATGATTATTATTTTTTATTACTATGTTTCCACTTTCTTTCATTTCAGCGGATTCGAGCATACAAAAGCAGCTAGAAAATTCTGGGGGAGCTGGTTTGGTGAAATCGCCGAAAATCGCCAAAAATGTTACTGAAATAAAATTCTGGGATCTACAATAATCTGCGGGGGTTTCAACTTCTGGAGGGTGCAAACCCCCTCTCTTCAGCCTCCCACGCCAACGTGTGGATACGAGTCTTTGCTCCGAAGTGACAATCACTTTGGAAAAAGATATATTTAGCACGATCGAATGTTTTAATTCCGTATTGCGAAACCAATACAGCTAAAAATAACTAAACTTGCACGACAGCTTACAAGAGGCTGATGCGCGAAAAAATGACAAAAAACAGAGTGAATTAAATTAAAAAATTAAAATTACGTCTATTCAAATTCTATTTATAGGCTGTAATCGAAAAACGAGGCAATAGAAATGACAATCAAGGAAAAAGAGGAGAAATAGAAGCTTCCCATGTCAATTAGCAGTCATTCAAACGATAGAATCGAGCGTTATTTCAGAAACGCAACAGATAATTATCTAATTGACATACAACTTAAATAGCCAAATGAAAATCAATCACCGAATTACATCACGTCCCATCACTACCATTTGTTTCATTAGCATGATTGATAAAGCTAGCTAGGCTTGATTTGCTATTATTGCAAATGGCTGATTCTAATATAGGTCCGGATGAAGATATTCAGAAATCTAATTAAAACTTGGCAGAAAAAATCCTCAATACCTGAAATGCTAACTATGCGAAAAATGTCTTAATTTGATAGTAAATGACTAATATTTACAAAATTATAATCTTGGAAGATTGTTCTTGAAAATTTGAGCGCTGTTCGTAGTCAGGGTGTCATCATTTATGCAAACCGTTTTTAAAATGAAGGCCTTGAAACTATAAAACAGGAAAGTAAGCGCAGAAAAGCGATTGTATTATTTCATAAATAAATTTTTTATAACCAAAATCGAGTTAGAGAATGATTCAAAGTGAGTAGATCGATTCGCTCACAGACTTAGCTGAATAAGAGAATAAAAAAGGAAGAAAACTAGGAAAATTTTCGATAAAACAATGGAAAATGATTATATCGACATGTGCTCATATGTTATTCTTACGTAGAAGTTTCTACAAAGACTACAATTTTTAGGCAAGATCAGAAGTTTCGAGGGACAATCCATTTGAATATGGTGTGAGATGTTTATCTTGAAAATCAGCAATGAAACGTTTCTACTTTTTTAGCGAATTGACTCTGAAGATTAAATAATGACTCAGTCGCGAATGAATCAATGACACGGGGAAATAGATATATCAAAAGCACGAATCAACACTTGAACTCATTTTAATGTCAGTTAATGAAATTTGTAGGTAAGACTTTACGCACAAGAGAAAAGAATTGGGCGAGAAATTTAGGGGCATTTTTTATCAAAATACTCGTTAATGTACTTTTGAAACATTCAGAAGGATGAGTGCAGCGGCTCATAGAATTTTGAAGAAAGAGTAAATGAGGAAAATTTAATTAAGTTAAAATCGAAATAACCATGAAAAGAAATAATTTAGCGCGTGAGTTCTTGCTTAATTAATCATATCGAAGGATTTAGACAGTTTTAAAACCATCATAGCCTATAAAATCTTGTTTAAAAAGCGACATATTTATTAAATACATACATATATGCAATTTCCGAACATTAAATTCAAAGAGGAAACAGACTAAAATTTAACAAATCCGAAAGTGAATTATAACAGTTTTCTAAATGAATTGATGAATTTTCCAATGTACACATGTGGCTAGTCTGAGGGGTCAGCCAGATGGCTTATTTGACCTAAACCGGCTTTAAAGATTGGGGCCAATGTTTAAATAGCGAGAAACGACCTAAATCGCAGTTTTCAGTCTATTTGACGGAAAAAGTGTCGATTTTGTCCTTTTTCAATCCCGATTTCGCATTATTTCAGCGAAAAAATCTTGGCTATTCTCCTCTGCGGTTCTAGGCACAATATAACCTAACCAACGATGCGAAAATATTTCGAAATGAAACATCACCGAATTCAGAGACCATACGCTCTCATCTTCCGAAAAAATAAAAGTACACGACGCTTGCGTTAGAGCAGTAAGCAGAAACAACTTATAATCTGTTACACCCAACTTCGGTCATAAATTTTAAAACTATCTCCGACAATAAGCTGACAGATTGCGACTTATAGCATTGATGTAATATATAATTATCGTAACCCTCGGCTTACTCTCGTTCAAAATTCTTATAATTTATGCACGAAGTTATGTGAAACAGACTATAATTAGTTGCACATGTCACTTATGTCGAGTTACTCTTCACTTATTTCGATGTTTTTAATCTATTTTTCTTCCCAATTTATTATCGAATGTGAAGAGAAAGAAACAAAAGAACAAACACGTCGTTACACTCTCATTCATGCATGTCAACGAATAATGATCTAAATTGGTTTTCCAAACAGAAGAATTAGTAGCCGATTCCGAAGTGTATCTACGTGCAATACGGTCATAAGACGTTTCTTTTTTAATGAGAACTAGAAGGATAGGAAAATGCCACACGTGACACGCGAAAATCCTTTATGATTTTAGGATAAGAAATCATAAATTGAGCGGAGCGTTCTAAAGTGGAATCGAATTAACAAATTAGATAGAAATAATGTTGCAAATTCGCACAACACGATATAGATTGTACATATTTTACGTGTGTACGCCGGTGATTATCAATATCATAAGTAGCGCGTTAGCGCCTACCTATAATATACTTGGGTACCCCAACTTAGGTCTCATCCCTACAGCTATGACGAGACACATCTGGGAGGTGTGGTTTAAAAAAAAGATAATGAAAAAAGATTATGCACCCTTTCTTGCTTGTTTTACACTACTCAATACTGAGCTTGTAATGAGGGTGTAAAGTTTTGGCGAAACGATATAACATATACAAAAATTTTGACGATTTTTTTATCCAGGGCGCACAGAACTCAGTTTAAATACCGCACACACTTCAGTAGTATACAATTAAAGAGAATGAAATTTTCGAAAAGTGAAATTTTTCGTTCTTTGAATTTCTAATCGATTTTTGAGTGGTAGTGTTAAGAGTGCTAAAATCTGGGAGTGAAAAACAGATTTTGGTCGCGTTTTTGTCTTCTTTATATCTGCCAACAACGGTTATGAGCCGCGAAAAAGTTTTTTGATAAAAAAGTACCACATTTAGTGGACTACAGATAGAAGTTAAATCGGCATCGTACAAAGTCAATACGGAGTTAGTTCTAGCAGTTCAAACTTTACACTCCGGTGATGGACGAAAAACTCATTTTCACCATCACCAATTTTAGTTTATCAAATTCTTCGGTTACAAATCGAGTCTTGCGGAGTATTCTAAACATTGAGTACGTTTCAAGGGTTACAGATCGCACTTGGATGCTGGTTTTTTTGTCTGTCAGCTTCTTCTGTCATAAATTGGGTCGTGCTAACTATTCTAAAACATAGAGTAAGCATCAAGGATTACACATCGCGCTTCGTCGCGTTCCTTAAACTCAATACAAAATTATAGCCTGTTTCACCCAACTTCGGTCATAAATTTTAAAACGATGTCCGCAATGCTGACATATTGAGATTATAGCATTGATCTGATATGTAATTATCGTAACCGTCGGCTTAATGTTGATGAAAATTCTTAGAATTTATGCACGAACTTATGTGAAACAGACTATAGATCTGGCTGGAGGTGTAGAGCTTGAGCTCTGGGATAAAGCATATTTTTTGCGCGTTTTTTGTCTTTCAAGCGCTCCGGTTGTAAATCGGGTCGTGCTAATTATTCTAAAAATAAAGTACAATTTTTAGGGCTGCATGTCTCATTTGGTCGCATTTCTTTACACTCAACATTGAGTTAGTTCCGGAGATGTAAAGCCCTCAATCCGGAGTGAAAACAAGGCACTTTTGCCAGGACTTTGTCTGTCAGCTTTTCCCGATATGAATCGGGACACAATCTTAATTATACAAGTGTACTACGAATCGAGGGGTATACATGCAAGTGTGCGCGTTTAATTACTCTGAATATTAAGTTACTGCTAAGGTGTAAACTTTACACTAAAAATCCATTTTACTTAAAGAGAATCGCAAGAAGTAAATTTTCTCCTCAAACTGTTTTCCGGAACGCCAGAATTACAAATCAGATTGTGAATTTTTGTTTACACTCAGTATTTGTGAAAAGGCTTACACTGAAAATTAAGCTTCAGTCCCTAATCATTGCAGAAAAACAATTTTCTTCCCGTGACGTTAGGATTATGAATTCAACTTTAAAATTTCCGTACGCTCAGTGGTTGTGGAAGGTTAACACCGGAGATTAATTTTAATTCCATAAGGTTTTAAATGGCAACAGTTTTTGTAAAGCTGTTCTCCGGAACATAAGGATAACGAAACTGGCTTTAAGCATTGTTAATATTCACTAATTGTGTAAAGTTTAAAGCAAAAAATAAGTATACTTCGAGAGCATTCGGAAAAATTATTTCTTAATCTGTTCTTAGCAACATTGAAAGTACAATTAAATTTAAATTTTAAATTAAATCTTCCACGTTCTTGGACTGCTACCAGACCTGCACGTAAGGAGGGAAGTTGGTGAAAATGAGGCCAAATGAAGGCCAAAAACGGTTAGAAATTGAAAATTTTCTTCAAAAGTGCTTCAAATTGATCAGAAACTGTGTAATAATGAAATTTTAACGCTATTTTAGCGCCTATACCAGTTTTTGAGATCATTTTGGCCCAAAAAAGCTCAATTTCTTCCACGAGACCGGCTGAACCCCCCTCCAGATCAGCCATGCTGTGCATCTATGAATGCTAACCATTATTTCGGCGTGTCACCATATGCATTTAGTGACTGATTTACGCAAATTTCACTAATTAAAAGTAGGATAATCGCAAAGAAAAATGCACCTATGCAACAAAAAGACGAATATACTTGGAGTTGTGGATTATTGAAGAGTTAAAAGGAGGGAAACTAGGAAAAGTCACCTATGCATGCAAAAATCATAAGAATCCGCTAAGAAGTTACATCTTCAAGCAATGCAAAAACCGAAGCATATTCTGTAGCCCCTTTTGAAAAGGTGTCTTTTCAAAACAATAAGGAATCATTCGATTTAATTCAAAATAACCGCTTCTATAAAAAAGAATAAACTATTCAGTTCATATTTTTCATTAACAGGCCGCAGAATGTATTTCAATTTTTGCAGTGCTTGAAGTTGTGTAGCTTCTTGGCAGATTCTTATGATTTTTGCGTGCGTTTTTGACTTTTTTCCGCCTAGTCCCCTCTTTTTACATCCTTAATAATTCGCAATTCCAAATATATTCGTCCATTTTGTTCCATCAGAGCATTTTTCTTTGCTAGTAAGAGAATAATCGTTGCTCAGATGCAACAGCTTAAGTATTTCACCGTAACCTAGAGGCGTAAATGTTAAGCATAATCGTAAAAAAGCCCAAATTTCTGGATAAATAGAATAACAAAGCTGTAGCGTACGATCGGGGTAAATATAAATCACAAATGAACATACCTATTTGAGTCTACATATTTGAGGGAAAATGACGCGCAGGGATTTTCTTGCTTTTTTTATAATACTCATACGCACGTAATTTGTATGAATGTGGCTCATATTGCAGCGTACAACGCACGTATAAGCTCGATTTTGATAATCGTCGAAAACGCCGTTCTCTGATAAAAAAGAGACTAGAGATAAGGAATAGTTTATCAATGCCTTACAAATTCAATTGAGGGATCTCCGATTCTGCAATAAAATTAAAATGCCAGACAAGAAAATTTGATACAATTTTCAGACGCATATGGAAAATAGCTCATGTCTACTAGCCTTGATATTTCATTCTCGAAAAACATCACTTCGGTTTTTTACTATTTTATTTTGGTTTTTCCGCTTAAATACACGTGGAAGCTTGATTCCTCGTGCAGAGGAGAGTAGATTAAATGGCTTCTTCTAGAATCAGTCGGGTGGCGAACAGTCATGCGCGCGGAAGGGGGCTTGGGGGTCTAGACTCCTAGAATGGGAAAATGGAAATTTTCTGGAGGGAATGGGGCACAGTAACGGCAAAACATTTCTTCAAAATTAATCCCAAACTGTGGATTTACATAGTTTTGATTCTATTTCAGCCTTTATACAAGTTTTTAAGGTTATTCCGGCCAAGAAAATTCACTTATTGACCTCTTCACACCGTATCGAACCCTAGATCGGCTATGCTGTACACAGTGTCGCCAACCTCCGGCTCTGAAAAATCTACAAAAAAACCGAAAACTTACAGAAAGTCTCAAAAATGCCACTCAAAAGTTTAAATATTCTAACAACAATTTTTTTCTAGAAAAATTAATTTATTCAAACATCGAAGCTAGAATTTTCACTCTCATCAGACATTTAGCAACTCGAATCTCGATTTAGGTAGACAAGCAATACAAGTAAATGTTACTTACCCTACTCGGCACTGAGTTTGATCGAGTCCTCGATTTTTGGTAAAAACATGCGTTTTTTGGCCGTTTCCAAGTGTTTTTGAGCGATTTTAGTCAAAAAGCGTTCAAATTATTTGAACATGAAACCATTTTCAGTGAAAAATCTCAAATTCAGAAAAAATCTCAAAAAACTAACGAAAAAAGCAACTCAAAAAACTCAAAGCTAAGAAAAATCTAACGTTTTGAGATAAAAACTCACGGTTGGCAACACTGGCTGCACATCTTTGGTGGTGTCGGGAATGGCCAAGAATAAATTGCGAAAAACTAACACTTTTTTAATTTTGCAAACGCTCTAGAAAACTTTTTTTGAAAAATCCTGCTTTGTATCTATTATGCAGAGATTCCCACTAAAATTTTCAACCCGTTTCCAGAAAGGAGGAAATGGAAAGATTCTAAATAAAAGACGAAATAAAGCCCGAAATCGACAAGAATGCAATTCTTCGTAAAAACATTCGAAATCGACTATAGTCTGTTCACATAAATTTGGTCATAAATTTTGAAAATTATCTCCGACAATATGCTGACAGATTGCAATTATAGCATTGATCTGATCTATGTATATTTATCGTAACCTCTCGGCTTACTGTCAATAAAAATTCTTAAAATTTAAGCGCAAAGTTATGTCAAACAGACTACAGAATGATGCTTAAGACAGCTTTGGCGCTAGCTCAATGTGGTAAAGATCATAGCTATCGCGCGAAAGTGTAGAATCAAATATTGTAAAGAACTCAAATTTTCATCTATACCTATATATCAAAGGATATTAGGCGGAATAAAATAAATCATAAATAATAGCCTGAACCTTTTGATCTCCGGTTGTGGAAATAACGAAAAGGCCAGAAATTTACTCGAAAAATTATGAAGCTCGGCTCATTCATCGTTTTCCAGGCGTTATCTTGTTTTAGTTATGTAGTTTTTCAATTAATCCAATCGAGGATCATACGAAGGGACCTATGCCACAGCTCTCAACCTTGAAAAATTTGTGAATATCATCTTTTTTTAATAATTCCTGTAGTTCGTAGTTCTACATAAAGTTGAGCAATTTAGGTTTTTTCATTTAGAAAAGGTCAAAATTTTTAGATCCAAATATCGACATTTTGACACATTTGTACTAGAATCCTATTTGATCGGAGCGCAATGTTCGAAATGGACGATGAACTTAAAATTACCGAGCTTTCCCGTCGAAACGACTTATTTTCCTAAATTTCCGGTTCAATAAACGCTTTAAATGAGCTATGTAAATACATTAAATCCCGGAGGAGTTGAAATAAAATAAATAACGAACGACTGGAAAGGGTTGTTTCCTTACCGAATGAATTAATATAAAGGCCAAATGACGCCAGGTGGAAGATTAAAGTTCACGAGAATTTCTCACTATATTCCAAGCACGTCTATTTTATAAATTATAATTACATAGATTATTACCAGCGTAAGTTTGCTAACGTGAACTTACTTTTCAAACAGTCTGGAACCGATTAGAAATTTGTTCGAGGAATAATGTGAATACTTTCAATGTTCTGTCGTTGTCTGATACTTGAGAACGCTAATTATGATTATACCTACCGAATAATATTCTCTCAAACTTTGACGTCGAAAGCATCAGAACATGATGCCAAAAGGCGAGAAATTGTTGCATAAAAATAATGATAGAAAAATTGTTTTTACCTATACATTTTTTATTATTTCCATTTTATTTTTAATCATTTTTATTGTTTTTAAAATTTTATTCTATATATATTTATTATTATTATAACAAAATCATTTTTACGCAAAAAATCAAATACAAAACTGAAACGAAAAATGGTCAATTCGCTGCTTTTTGAAGAAAATCTATTTATAACCATTTGTTCGTTAATTTTGCGGAATAAGCACTGGTTTGTCTCACCGGATTATCGACTGAAAAATTAGAATAAGAATAGACTGATAATTTCCCCAGTCGCACTAGATTCAATATAAGACGTATACATTGATAGGATTAGATAATAAGCATTTCAATAATCAATTAAAAAGTGACTTATAAATAGAAATTTCTACCTATCTGTCAAAAAGATTCGCGTTTTCCAACAAATTAAAACAAAATACGTAGATTTCTCCAAAAAAATTCCTTTGTTGTCCAGCACAAAAATAAAAAACACTGAATGCAATACTGAATCACTGAGTTCGCCGTATTCGATTTCACGGATATTTCCCTCCTAAATACTCGCTTATAGAATACTAGCAAAGAAAAATGCTCAGATGGAACGAAAAAGGATGAATATACTTGGAATTGTGGATTATTAAGGATGTAAAAGGAGGGGACTAGGAAAAATCTACCTTAAGTCGCAAAATCTGCTAAAAATCACTTTTTCTCTACGCAACGCAAAAAATCGAAGTATATCCTGCGGCCTCTAATAAAGTGTCTTTTTTAAATAATGTTCAAAGTTTCAGATAAGAGTGTATAAACGAAATCTATTATGGTTACTTTTTTAAATTGCTGGCACCTGATTGATAGAAAACTAAGTGGTATTGTATTTAAAGTTGCTCTATTTTGTTATGAGCATTATAGCAAGCAAAGCAGGGGCCGATTGATTAGTGCACACAATCGTTACGGGTATGCTAGTGTACCTACATTTAGTCTATTCAAGTCTACTTACGCGTTTCCTACTGTTTTAAACCAACAATTTCTTCAATTGTCTTGAATGCATCGATGTTTGCTACTTCATTCAATTGGCTTAGAAAGACTGTTAGTTTACTCAATATCATTTCTTATAGCTACCGCATAGCTGACGTGCTGCTTTTTTAATCATTTTTATGGTTAAAGATTTATTTTAATCTGTTGGCCGCAGAGTATACTTCGATTTTTTGCGTTGCTTAGAGAAAAAGTGATTTTTAGCAGATTTTGCGACTTTAGGTAGGTAGATTTTTCCTAGTCCCCTCCTTTTACATCCTTAATAATCCATAATTCCAAGTAGATTAATCTTTTTTGTTCCATCGCAGCATTTTTCTTTGCTAGTACCCTACTTTTAATTAGCATGATTTCAGTACATCAGTCAGTAAACACATACAGTAACATAACACAATAATGACAGCAGTCCAAGAACGCGGAAAACAATATTGTTCTTAACATCAGCATTATCCTTTTTAAACAAGACAACCTTACATTATTTAAACAGATCAAAGTTCTTCAGCATAAACTTTACGCAAATATCAAGTGTAAGGAACACTAACGCTCAGATTTGGAAGTAAAATAAATTTGTAGTATAAACTACATATTAACAACAAATGGAATAGTGCAAACTTTACATAACTACTAGGTGTAGAGGAAACTGACAGTCAGATTCCCAATCCTGATTTTACGTAGAACATTTTGAAAAAAATTAAGCTTCCGCAAGGCTCTACAACTAAAGTTAAGATGCAGTGTAAACTTTAGACAATCACAGAGTGTAAAGAAAATTTCAGTAGGATTCGTAATTCTGATATTACTGTGATACTACGATCAACATTTATGAAAAGATTAATTCTCCACAATGGACCGAGGACAAATAAATATCAGATGTAAACCACTTTACCCCACTGTTGAGTGCAAACAAACTGGCGTATCACATTTAGTTTCTGGTTACTTTTTAGACTTGAGATTATGTCCAGACTCATAAGCCAGAACTTGGCAGAAAAATTAAGACAAAAACACGTTTAACTCCCCCATTTTCTTGAATTTACACCTCCCGAAAAAGCTAAATGTTGATGTAAACAAACGCAATTCGCTGTGACGCGTACCCCTTAGAAAGTACTTTATTTTTATCCTATCCGACCTCGCCCGACTTCTGAACAGAGAAAGTGGCGAACAAAAAATAGACATACACCTATTTTCCACTGTCCACCACATTGTAAACTTTAAAAATCTGAACCTAACGCCCCATTGAGTGTAAATAAATTCGGTTCGGGCCAGTTTGTAGCCCTTTGATTGTAGTACATTCGAATCTGCGAAACTTATGTTTCGCGAAATATTCGATATGATTTACCAATCAAAAATACGAAAAAAACCTGTTTTTTCGCCCATTTTACACCTCAGATTTCGAACTTTACACCCCATAAACAACTCAATATTACGTTTTTAACGCGGCTTGCTTCTAACTGTAGCCCTTAAAAGTTATTTTATTTCATTTTATTCAATGCATCCCAACTCATAATCGAAGAAGTTGGCAGAGAAATCTCGGACAAATTCTATTTTTTTGCTCATCTACTAGAGTGTAAACTTTAAATCCCTGGTACTAATTGCGTATTGATTGTAGAAAAGTTTGCTGGTAAACACAAGATAGCCCTTGATCAATAGTACATTTCTGTCTGAAAAAATTTCTTAAATCCCATAACTGGAGTTGTTGGCAGACATAAACAAGTCGAAAGTGCATGGTTTTGCCGAAAGAATTAAAAAAAATGAAAAAAATCAGTACTCAGAAGATTTGAACCCATTAGTCTTTTTTTAAACCCGCATGCGAGAACGGATGCGTCAGGCTCTGCACCAACTCCACAAATCGGCGAATTTTAATACCCAGTCAATTATTAGAAAATATTCATCATTCTACTGAAGTTTAAGGATAGAGCATTTATGATAATAAAAAAATAATTATTTATCAAAGACGAGTCAAAAACTTCTGAAATGAGAAAAATCTGATCAAACAATATGCAATACGGAGTTATCTTTCGGCATTAGAAAATAGATATATAATTCAAAGTTCACCTCTTCATACCTCAACAAACAGTGGCTGTAGAACAGTTTAAAGGTCAGATTCGTTATTCTGACCTTACGGGGAACATTTTTTAATAAATTCATCATCCACGACGCTCTAGGTGGGAAAAAATTTTTCAGTGTAAAGTTTACACCTGCACTAATAACGCAATATTGATTATAAAGAAACAAAATAAATTTTGACGTGTAGCGCTTAGGACGAGGCACATTTGTAAGGTAGTTACCACGTTCTGTATACTAAGTGGAGAATATGGCAGGGAAAAAATCTTTTTTGTCCCAGACTGTGTACAATAAACCGCCTCTAAATTTAAAAAATGTTACTTTTTTAAGAAAAATTAAAAAAGACACCCCTAGATTTTATAACCGTCTACCTTTTGAAACCAATCAGACTGCAATGAATGTAAAACTGAGTTAGATATGCTCTTGCACATGAAAACAGTAAAAAACCGTCTAATTTACACGCCTGTGCATCAATTAATATGCGAAAAGAAATTTTAAGACCAGATTCGTAACCTACTAATTAAGGAAAACATTTTTCGAAAAAAATTGGCCCTCCGCAAATCATTTGAATTTTTGGTGTTAATTTTGCACACTCACGACGCGCTCGGTATTGAGTGTAAACAAGAAAAAAATGGGGATCCTAGGTTTTGTTTTATTATCTACCTTTTGAAAAAACCGCACCTCTCAGATGTGTGCCGTTATAGCTGTGAGGGGGACATATGTTGGGGGTACCTAAGTATATTATAGGTACGCGCTAACGTGTTACCTATGATTCTAAAATTGAACAAGTTCTTGTACTTTGTCATCAATGGTCATTTTAGCCATTATTACTAAAACATACAGGCTTCATTCTATATAATACACTTTTTTAAAGATTTTTTAAATAAAAATTACTGCTAGATAAGTTAATTTACCCGTTACATCAATAAAATTTAATTCCGAATGGCATTGAACGTATGCATAAATATTCAGTCATTATTAGCGAGATGACTGTCACTCTTTGATCGCTAATTGGCTTACGTGACTGAATTAACTTGTTTGAATTTTCTCGATTAATGCCGAGAAAAATTATCTTTTTCACAAACAATTAACGTGCCCGAGAAGAACAGATGCATCGCAATCAAACGTGTACTTAAAGAGAGGTGGGGGATTTGGAGAGTCCACCCCTAGAATTAAAAAATGACCTTTTTTCAGTGAGAATGAGGCAATAAAATAAAGCTCAACAATTAATGAAAATGATAAGTTCCTGCAAAAGTGTTGAAATCGGCAAAAAACTGCGGATAAAACAACATTTTTCACCAGTTTCTAAGGTTAATTTAAGTCAAAAAAGCTTTATAATTACTTCCGGACTAACTGACCACTCAGAACGGCCATGCTGTATGTACATCTATGCATACGATGCAACAAACGTTAAAATTATTGCATGTAGCAGAAGACTTAGACATCGTAAAAATAGCATAAATCTGCATTTACCTACTGGAATTAATTTTTATGACCGTCTTATTAAAATGCACACAATGACGTCTGAAATTCGCGAAAAACGATGTTTACGAGAATAATTAGACGAGCATTTTATTGAAGAGCGTCATTTAATATTTAGTCAACGAGAAAATATATTAGTGACGCATTGTAATTAAACATGATTTATTAGAAAAAACTGAAAAACTCTTCCCTATTGTTAATTGTTGAACCGAAGAAATCGATAAATATTTGTCTTCAAGCAAATTTATCAAACAAATACTGGAAAATAAGCTTAATAAAAAATATAAAAATTGATCAACGAATCAACCGATGAATAAAACAATAATGAATACCATACATGGGCAGCAGCTAAATTCTGGGAGGTCTGGGTGTTGTAAAACAGGAGAAAAGTCCCAAAAATATGCTTAAAATTCAATTCTGGGGTCTATAAATTTTTGAGGTCTACCGAATCCTGAGGGTCTAAACCCCGCTTAACCCCCGTGCCGATGTGTGGTGTGTACCAGTCTGATTGGCGGCGAAATCAGGCAATAATAAGTATGTAAGCAACTGTAGAGCTGATGAGAAAATTAGCTAATCTTTCGCAGTTTGATTGATCAGCCAGCCAGGTAAAATATTAATCAGTCGCAACTTGACCGATTTTTACCATATTAAGTTTGTCGCTTGCTTTTGTATCGCGCTTGTTTTTGATATAAAAAACCTTCCGTTGATTTCGTTATTTATGGCGAACGCTTTTTTCAGCGCTTAAAAGACCGAAAATATTTTTTCTCAGTCAGATTCCGCTCAATTTGTGTCAGGTAGGTGATAATTTCGAAAAAAGTGTCGTGAAATCAGACATTCAATCAATTTGAATGATTAATGTGTTTATCGTTATAAAAAGATGTTATGTTCATCCAGGGTCAATTATTAAGATTACCCGCTACTTTTTTCTGGCATCGAATGGACTAAATGGCGCACCAGGGGTGCAGTAAGTAGCGCTGGAAAAGATAGGGGAGCATTTAGCATAATTTTCAAGGGCCGTATCACAGAAGGTTAGGTAAGACTTGCCTTTTGGTAAATTAGCTACCCTTAGGTAAATCCTAGGTTAGGTTTGAGATTGCCATATCACAGAAGGCTGGGTAAGGTGAAGGTAAGGTAAAGCTTTGGTAAATAAAGACAAATTTCATCCAATGATCTTACCCTTGCCAAGAGCAGAGGTGAAAGTCTGTTAACATTCAATTAGTCTACGTTTCAATAGATTTGATTGAATTTTTGGATGATGCAAGTGAAAACGAGGAAGATTTATTCTTTCATGCACACCGGCTCATTAAACAGACTGAACCATTCGAAATTTACAATGACCAACAATTTTATATACGATACAGATTTAGCAAGGTCAATGTCCGTCGATTATTTACTCTGATTTCACCCTATCTGAAACAAAGAAGCACTCGTCGTCATTATTCTTTATCACCCGAAGTTCAAGTAAGCATATGTACGTTACATAAAATCAAGTTAGAAAAAAGCGACATAATTTTACAATCGATAATATTGGCTGGTCGGGGGAATGTGGCCATCAGAATCAACGGAGATCGAAAATATTGACATATGAATTTGCTCTTTTTGAATGAAATCTCGAACCGGCGGAAGTGGTGGGGCGGATTGTGAATGACGTTGCACTTGTAGTGTGAAACTTTCGACTTCTTCTGACTGTCCCCATTTTGGCAATAAATTCAAACTCTTCTAACCGTAATCTTTGACTTTTGCTTGTGAAGCTTTAAATTCTTCATTTAAAGCAACAACTCGAAGCTCGTGTAAATATGCTGCATTCGTTTCTTCATCGGTCAAAATTCGTTTCTTTATCTCATGCAATTCATCAGCTTGAACTTTCCGTTTATCAAAAAGTAATTCTGGTCGAATGGCCTGCATTTTTGAGGAATCCAGACAATTATCGTTGATCAAAGATTGTCCAATTTCCGTTTAGTATTTGCTTCAGCTAAAATGTGTTTTCGCGCATCTTGATTGTAACTGTCCTCATCTAGCTCTTTATCTGAAACACTGATTTTGTCTGTTTTCTGTGAACATTACTGAAAATTTTAAAATGTGTAGCTCGACCCGTATTCAATGAAAGTTATCAGACCCTTCAGGGTAGAATAAAATTTTTTCCAGAAAAATTCTCAGATTAAAAAAATTTAGAAATGATTTCAAAATGCAGCCAAAACGCGTTGCACATTTCTAAGTATTAATCCCAATATTCAATTGAGCTGAAGTAATCATTTTTCTACTATTAGTTATTTTAAATGATCCAAGCAAAAATTAGTGTTTTTAAGTGATTTTTTTAAAATTTTTTCTAAAATTTAAGTATTCTTGCAGCATATGTACGTGTCTGGTGAACGACAAATTAAAGATTATTCTACTCACTTATAATATACTAGCAACATATGTGCAGTAACACTGTCCGGAATGAGATTAGCCTAATTTGCTTTCCCATAATTAAGATACTAATTATGAGCGTAATTATGATTAAGATGTTTCCTCTTATTGCACAGGATGTATTTACACGAAGCGTGTACATGCATTTAGCACTGAGATTTCTAGGTCTCTCTGATGAAGAAAAGTGCAAGAAAATTAATGATTCTTGTTGATTATCGGTTTTTTTATTTTTGAGTTTTTTTGGGAAAAATTCTGTTGCTGTTTTTTACGCGGAATAGAACTGTACTGAAGTTAATCAAGAATTATTTATGATGCTCAATATAAATAAACTACTAGTTAATATCGTTATAAAATTTAGCTAATCTAATATTAATTAACAGATAGAAGTAATGATAAAACAAGAATAATTGAAAATTAGTAGCAAACATTTTTTATAATTTGTTTTACATGAGTTTGAACATTGATTTTAAGAGTTTTTATCAACAGTTAGCCGGTGGATTACGATAATGATATATCAGATCAATGTTATAATCGCAATTTGCCAGCTTATTGTCGAAGATGGTTTTTAAAATTTACGCCCAAACTTGAGTGAAACCTTGAATAAAAAAGTATTCTATTTTTCGGCCAAAATATTTTATTTTTTTGATGTGATATTAATGCTCACTTTGATTAAACTCTGCATCATTGTCAAAAGTACTCTCTATCCGTTCGAATTGCCCTGGAATTAGGTCATATATTTGCTGGAACAAAGGCGGTGATTCTATCGTTGGTGGGCCACCTCCCGTCGATCGCTGATCCCTTTTCATAGCGCGTACTTTCTTTTTTGTGATCACAACAATTCTGATTATCAGATTTGTTACTCACGATTTTTAGGTCATGGTGGCTTTGCGTTTCTTTGCTTCGAATTGCTTTCAAAGAGAAATCGGAGATTTGCATAATGTTAGCCAAAATGCTGTGTCAATCTGTATTCACGATGCTATTAAGGCTATTGCGACACTACGATCGATTTACATAAATTTTCCTACGCCAGAAGAATATGAATCGATTCAGAAACAATTTTATGAAAAACGATGATTTCCTGGAGTTTTAGGTGCAATAGACTGTACTCATGTGCCAGTTCAACATCCGAGTAAATGGCGAAATAGAATTAATTGCAATTAAGTAAATAGAATTAATTGCAAGCTGGAAACGGAGCACCCACGATGCCCGCATATTCGATGAGTCCGCCTTAAAAATTCCTTGGAGGCGTTGCCGGGCAGTTTTCAAAGTTTGGGGGATCGTGTTCACCCGTGCATTCATTACCTAATGACACCTTTAGCGAACCCCCCAATCTTGCTCAGAAAAGCGATACAATTTCGCTCAGTCTTCTACATGCATGGCTATCGAACGACTGAATGGGATTTTAAGACAACTTGCGATTCAATCCAAAAAATGCTCTAGTGTAATAGTTGCTTGCGCCGTACCCCACAATCTGTCTCTCGATTTTGGTGAATATGATACTTCAGCTGAAGATACAAATCAAGATACAGGTGACATTGATGACTCTCAAATTTTACTTCATGATAACCCACAAGGCGCATCGAAACGAAAGGCCATCATAGACCAATACTTTTAATTTGTTTTAAATTAAAAACAATTTATTAATTGCATCGGTGTAAGTCATCACCTTTAAGGTCATTCCGTTTCATCTGCAATTGGGATACAGCGCGTATCCGGCAATTTGAATTTTTGATGAATGCTTCATTGATTTGTATCCATGCATAACTTACTCTAAGATAGCGTGTCAACAGCAAAAAAGATATAAAAACTAGCGTAGAGATAGAATAGGCGAGCAATTATCAATTCGTTAACAACTAAATAGGTAAAAAAAGGGCTAGTAATGTGTTGAATGAATGAGGAAGCGAATAGTATGCTCATTATTTGCAATTCATCCAATCTCACGGAAGAGAAAATTTTATAGTGAATAGCGTTCAATATTGCCTTGAAGAACTGGCGAATAATAATTAAGCCTTTGTTAGCTTTTAGAACAAAATGCAAAAAAATTAAGATGAAAAATTGTGCCTAAAGAATCATTCTTCTAACGATGAAAATTTTTATATATCGTGCTGCTTCTTGTTAATTTCTTGGGAAACGAACAGTTTCGTTTCTGATTTGTTTTCTATTTCGAGATATTACGAGAGGTTTTCTTACGCTCAAATAATAAAAAAATTAGGATTAAACGAACCGTGCTTGATTTACGATTTTTGAGTGAAAAATGGAATGACTTAAAAAGGTATGTTTAGGTACCTATACGCACATAGGCGAATATATTAAGTCGTTGTAGTTTACTTTTCTACCAATTATTTATATTGATTCATCGTTGAAATTTTGTTTATCAGCCCGAAAGCCCACGTTATCAACGAAAAACTTAGTTCACAATTGTTCCTGTCGATGTAAAATTTAGTTTTATGATATCATCCGTCTAAATGGAACAGAAAAGATATTCTGGCTGCATGACTTACTCTAAGATAGCGTGTCAACAGCAAAAAATATATAAAAACTAACGAACAATTTTTAGTCTTATTTAAGAGGGCACCCTATACACTACAAGTGAATGATGGGACAAGAAAAGAATCTAAATAATTTTCTATCTATTCTAAATGATTCATAAACCCCCGAAATACCGTCGGATCAATCGCAGAGCAAGCCCCTAATTCCAAAGTTATGTATAATCGTTATTTCCGGAAGCGAAACAACTTTTATTATTGAATATTCCCGCCCAATACCTTAAATTTTACATGATATGACACGTTCGATTGTTTTGATTGATAACAAGTCCAATAATAATCAATTTTGACAATCGGAGTCCATCTACGACGAGACTGATAGAAATTCGGCATCTTGAGCTACTTCAAATAACGATTCGCACGTTCAACGCGCGTTCCAAATTTTCGTTTCGAAATTTCGGCACCCAAACGCGCGCGTTGTTTAATAAAATACGGTTTGATCAATACATCGGTGGGCGACTGATAATCACTTGAGCCGGATATTGCACTACCTACCGTACGCCGTTGCCTAAAAATGCCCAAAAGCAGGGCATTCGATCAGTCGCCCGACAACGGAAAGTTCGTTCGGTATTAAAAATAGCCATTCGATGCCAACGAATGAATGTGCGCTTGGCCATATTTAGTAGTGTGCCGATTTGCCGAAAAAACCGGCTCTTTTCGAAAATATCTTACACTCCGGGATTCTCAAGCAATGTTTCTACTCTCCGATTGAGGCACGCTAGGACCCGCATCAATTGAGTGTCGCGTTTATAAAAAGATCAACAAAATTGATGGGGCGTCGCCTCTATTTAAGACTATTTCTTTCTGCTATTTCGGTCAATTAGTTCAGTCGAAAATTGAGACAAAAGTTGGCCGAACGATCGTTTAGTAGGAATTTTAATTTCGAGTCGCGGGATGTCGCCAGCTTCTCCGAAGCACTGTTACCTGTTACTAATCGCCGTGTCTTCCGTTTACGCTTACCTACCTCCCGAGGAATCGAAAGGTGGGAAGTTATTAATTTTATCAATTTTTTATCGTCTCATTCGTCATTTTGTTTTTTTTATTTATCTGAATTTTAAAAACTAGGGGCCGGTTTTAATGCGCTTATGCTTCATTCAGGCTTATGAATCAGGGCCCGGTTTCCATACGTCGAGGCTTAAGCCAGACTTCAGCGTTTAAAGATACGCGGTCAGGTTTAGGTCTGGCCTAAGCCGATTTCCACAAATGATGCAGGCTTAAGCCAGGCTTAAACCAATGACGATGTTGGAACACGAAAGTTGGACACTTTCTATGTTTATTATGTACAGGTTTAAGCCTGGCTTAAACCACACTTTATAGAAACCGGACCCAGAATTTCAGTGTTTATAGACGAGGTCAAATTTAAGACTACATAAATCAGTTTAAGTATATTGAGGTTTCAGCCAGACTTTGTCTGGTACCAGTTTTAAATTGTGCAAGGACGAATTTGATAGTGCCTAAATTTACATCACGTATGCAGAGAAAGTGAAACCGGACCCTCAGCGAATTAATCGTACCTTAACAATAGCTTGTGATGCGTTTGTGTTTTTCTGCTTAAATATTTCGGAGCTTTTAAGTGGATTTTCGATTTCGCAAAACGTACTCATTGTCGAATTTATATTTTTACTCAACGTGGAGCGATGTAATTTGTTTTTTTGAACCTAAATTTCAAATGCTTGCGACATTCTCAGTTTTTCACATCTATTTCGCAGTTTTTTTTTCGGGATAACAAATAAGTGAGTAATATATTCTAAATAGTGAACTTTTATCTATTTTCGATTGAGAGATTACCATTTTGCAGCTATTGGTATGTCAGTATTATTGTGCTCGTTGCGACGAAATTAAGCAGCGGTCGGAAAATGTATGTGGGGAAAAAGGGAAGAAAAATAAAATTTCTAGCCAGAAAATATGTCAAAATGCTCTAATTTCGCCATAAATAACTATTCTAAAATTCCTACACCGGATTATAATTAGATTTTTTCCATATTATAATGCTCAGTGGGATCTAAAAAACTATTGATTCGAATAGTTTTTGTGCTATTGTACTAGTTGTGTCACCTAATTCATAATCTTCAAGTAATAAGCAATTTATCGCTGTAGGATTTTAATAAAAGATTTCTTCTAATATCTGTATTTCTTAGATTTCATTCAAGATAGCTGAAAGAAATTATATTTAAATCAAATTAATCATATGTATCATTAGTTCGAATATTCAAGCGAATGACGAGAATACTTATCTTTATGAAAATTTGATGTAATGATAACGCAAATCTTGTAATTCAGTGCTGAAATTTCGGGTCTTTCTAGACTAAATCGTTCCCAGCGCTTCATTATTGATAACAGAGCAAATGCTGAGTTGATTTTGGCATGGACTTCACGCAAATTTGCGCTTTCAATTAAAAATTTCCTTCCTGGAGGCCTATCTTTTTTGAATCAAAGCAGATTTCGTTACTAATAACAACTAGTTGCTAAATAATGAATCGTTCCCTCAGAAATTAGGTGGCTCGCCTTTAAAACTTAAAGAAGCGCTGTCTTTTCTGTCATAAAGTAAATTTAAAAATCACTTTAATTTCGAATTTTTAACGCCAGTGAGCGTCAGCAAGGAAGTTTCTACCAGAATATCTAAAAAATGCGAAACTATTTAGATTATTGAGGAAGAAATTTCAAATTTCAAATTATTTAAAAATTTGTTTACTAACGCTGATATTTGTGGATTTTGTTCAGGAATAGTTAGCGGCAGTTACGACAGCATTCCGCCCCAAGTGCAAGCGCAAGTTAATTATGGTACGATATTTCTATGCAAATTCAATAGCTAATCAAGCGTTGTTTCGATTTAAGGCTTATCAATCACTTTCCGTAATAATCCTTTAAATACACAAATTTTTCTGACATACTAATCCTAGAAACAGTGATGATCAAGACAAATCAGATTAAGAAAAGCTTATCAGTGATTCAGGCGGAATATATTGCGTACAAAAATAGCATAATTAAACGTAGACAGACTCAGAGTAGTATTAAAGTGGCAAAAATCCAAAGAAAACACGCTGAAATTAGAATCTGGGAGGTTTATCGATTTTTGGGGAGGTGGTCTGCCGAATTCTCCTGGGTCTTAAAACCCAAATCCTCTCATTCCTACGTTTAAGTAGAATACCCGTACTTAGCGTCGATATATACGCGTAATAATTGATGCACAGCATGGCCGATCTGGGAGGGGGTCAACCGGTCTAGCAGATTAAAAATTGAGCCTTTTTGAGCCAAAATTACTTAAAAAATGGTAAAACTACATTATTCCACAGTTTCTAGTCATTTTTAAGCATTTTTGAATAAATTTTCCATTTCCCTGTATTTTTATCCTCCATTTTTTGCCTCAGTTTCCCCGAAAAATTTTTTATTTTGTTCCATTCTGAAGAGTGGGAGTCCAAAGACCCTTCAACCTACCCCCGTGCACGTCTTATCGTAAACCAGACATGCATAGCATGGAGATTCCGGTCAGCTCCAAAATTTTGAAGCGCTTGTTCTCGCCCTAGAAAGGGTGAATGGTTATATAATTTTTCAGCCTTTCTGACAATGTTTTTTCTTTCATTAAAATGCATAAACATTAAGCAAAAAATTGAATTAAATTGAACGATATTTAGTCAAAAAGAAGCTTTCAGGTGCAAAGGCCGTAAATTGATACTTTCAGCTAAAATTACTGAGAAAACTCTTAATGAAACGTACTAAAGTACGTGGGTGATAAAAATATACTAAAGTACATTCGAAAAATTTAAAATTCTATGGTTTTATCAGAATTAAGCGGAGGACCGGTAGTCAGTCTGGGACGTCGAAATTCCCCCTCCTCCAAAAAGTGTCGTAATTTGTAAGATCGTTCAGTTTTCTTCATTTTACACCTAACTGCCTTATAGTACAACTTTCTTTATTATTCAATCTAATCCGCATGAATATATTTCTACAGCTGCCCTTTAAGCGTCTGATAAATCAATTGGTATACCTATGTCAAAGAATATTTGCATATTTGTGTGTTTAATTTTTTGAAATAACAATAATAATAATAATAATAATAATAATAATTTTAATACATCAGAAAAAGTTCTGTGTACCTTGTAGCTGAATGGAAAATTTTATTAAATACCTCCTCATTCAATAGTTTTATCAGCTCTATGTATATCATACTTTTGCTTAGGTACTATTATTCTTTTCGTTACTAAGGACGTTATAACCTAAATCAAACTGTAGACTCATAAAGGTTTTTATTTTCCTAAGTTGTTACCCATCTAAGAAACGAGCGTTCTATCGCAAACTCAAACTCTGCTCATTCTGTAGAATTCGTTCTCCAGATCTATAGAATTTTTGTGAAAATGGTAACTTAAATCCGTTGATCTTACTGCATAGACTGAATATGTACCTCATCCGTATTATGTATTATATATTATAATATAATATTATATATTATATATTATATAATATATATTAAATAGTATATACTTCATCCTTCATCCGTACACGTAATATAAATTTTTCATGCTACCTATCTCCCGAAATTTGATTATCTTAATCTTTCCTTTGTCCAAACGTTTCTTAGAAATTGTTTTCCCAGCTTTTTTAAATTATTTCTTTGACGGTCGAAAATTAAACGTTTTCTTCGGATTAGTTGGAAAAGTTAATTTATTTTATAACGGCTTCATCGATCATGTAACCTAAGAAATTCAGTGTAAATTTGCCGAATGCCAACCCAAATCGATACTGAATAAGCATGGAGTCAAAAGAGATTTGCTAATAAACGTTAAATTCGCTCAAAAACGGCTTTACTAAATAACTCACAAATCGGGAACTTTACTTTCAAACTTTTAACCTTTCAAATTATAAAAACTAAATGCACATAATTGTTTGCACTCAAATCAAAAAAAATGTGCAGTATGCGATCTCTCAAAAAACCATTGAGCATTAAATACTCACTGTTTCAACATTTAACGATGAAGATATCCGAGCAAAATCCTAACAGAAATCATCAAAATGTAGCATATAAATTATAGTGCGTCAAATCGTACATTATTTCGATTATCGAGACAAACTGGATTCTGCCTATTTTCGATGCTTCAAAATCATTTGTAAGGTTGCAATCATAGAAAATATGATTTTACGTTTGTTCGCGCTTTGCTAAATCTAAATTTTTGTCGCCGAGCCTAAATTTTTCATCAAAACACAAAATGTGGAGGAAAAGATTAGTTTCAAACTAGATTGAAGTCTTACGTTAAGGAGCCGCTAACGGAGTTACGCATTTCGAAATGTTCAAAAATAAATGAAAATCGCATGAAAAATTACAGTCCGCTATTCTTGAAAAAAATCGAACGAATGATTGAACAAGCAAGTCATTTTGAAATTATGTATGAATTTTAAGGTGGAAGAAATCATCCCTTTCAGCTTTCTTTTAGCTCATGTTTGAGACTCACTCTGACAGGATGGAGACTTTGGCATAAAAGTTTCAAGATTTGAGGACTTTCGAAAAAATTTCACTCAAACATTACCCCGGTGATGCAGGAGTACATACTTAAGGGACACAAAATCCTTTAAAACACAGCAAAAGAAATCTAAATTGAGCCCCAATGTTATTTTTCCACTTTTTTAAATTTGAATGCATTCTATCATTAGGCTGCGGTCCATTATTAGTTTCAGAAATGAGCTATTTTTTGACAAAATTTTAGTTTTGTTCAGAATGTTGAGGGCACTAGTCATTATTATTCGCCTATGATAGTTTTTATAAAGCGTTCGCACAAAAATACGCTTTGGTGTAGCTTTTCGTTATTTTTGCGTATGTTGCATGGTCCTCAGATAGATCCAGCCGAGAATCTGGGAAAATCTGGCAAGAAATATAAAAAAAGATTTAAAAAACCTCAACTTCCGACAGAAAAGTTAAATTTAGCTTATAAATTATATTTTCTATTTCTTTAAACATGTTTAAAAGTCGTTATGAATTCGGTAAGCTAAAAAATTGCCTAATGCTGAATTTAATCAATCGTCGATTCCTTGCCAACTATTTCTTCTCTCAGCTTTTAGATTTTGAAATATATCAAGAAATCGAACAGATTTTTGACTAAGAATACTTTTTTCTATAACATTCGTACTTTTTTAATATGTGAAATTACGAAAAATTGTTGGTAAGACTTTGCCCACCATTTCAAAAAATTTGCACGTATCTTGTTCCCTAGCAGCAAATTTATATATAAAAACAGCCAGCCACAATTTCTACTGAGTGTCAACACTGAATAGGACGAGTTTTTATTCACATCATTTTGCACCGCACAGAAGCAAGTAAACTTTTGGCAACTTTAAAACAAATTGTTTTGATACTTACAGCAAACAACAGCATTCATTTTGGCCTATTTTAAGCAAAGTTATAACTTAAAATGCCGTTTTTATTTTTTGGCTTACCCTGAGTACGATAGACCTTAAAATACCGCATGAAAAAGCGGCCAAGAAAATTTTTCGCATGCCCACTGCTTATAGGACTCAGCAGCGCTGCGCCTCCGTTGCCAGCCGCCACATACGGAAGCATCGTGAACCAGCAATACGGGCGCGTTTTAAAGCACAGCGTCGTCGCTCTGCCCTATGGCAGCATCAAAACCGGCGCCGTCGCCCTCCCCGCCGCCGCCTCGTCGCACGAAGCATCGGCCGCCACAATCGCCGCCATTGACCTAACGACGCCGGCCGCATCGACGGTCGCTGCCGGCCAAGCTTACGGCAGCATCGTCAACAGTCAAGCCGGCGCCAGCGGCCAAAGCGGCTATGATAGCGTTCCTGAAATCGACGCCAACGCCGCCCAAAGGGCCCAATCGACCGCAGCGCCGCCAAATATGCCATACGGTAGCATTGTTGACAGCCAAGCCGGCGCCGGCGGCCAAAGCGGCTACGACAGCGTTCCTGAAATCGCCGCCAACGCCGCCCAAAGGGCCCAATCGACCGCAGCGCCGCCAAATATGCCATATGGCAGCATCGTCGACGCAAACTCAAACGTCCGATCCGGCGACAATAGTGCAATAGTGACGTCGACAGTAGCAGCGTCGCTCGCTCCGCAAATGGGATACGGCGGTGTCGTCGTCGACGCCGAGTCGAGCGGCGGCCGCGGCGCGACGGCGACGTCAACGGCGGCGCCACCGCTTCCGCCGGCCAATGTAGCCTATGGCAGCATTCGCACTGAAGGAGAAGGGAGAGCGGCGGTCGGTGAAAGCAAGTCAACGGCGTCAAACGTCGAACCGACCCTACCGCCTAATATGTCGTATGGCAGCATCGTCAACGCCGCCGGCGATGCTCAGACAGCAATGTCGACGGCACTGCCGCCACCTCCCAACATGGCCTACGGCAGCATCGTCAATGCCATGGTGGGTGGCGCGGCAACGGGCAACAGCTTGATGGCAACGTCGACGGCGGCGCCAACACTGCCGCCCAACATGTCCTACGGCAGCATCGTGAACGCGGCAGCCGTCGGCAACAAAGCATCGGGTGACAACGCGACGCCAACGTCAACATTGGCTCCGCCGCCGCCGAATATGGCTTATGGTAGCATCGTGAATGCCGCGGCTGAGAACGCTAAGGGAGCGGGCGACCTAGCAACGCATACGAACACGCCGCCGTTGATGCCGCCTAATATGTCGTATGGTAGCGTTGTGAGCGCAGTTGGTAACGCTAAGGCGACCGGTGGCTTCGCGGCGTCAACAACGGCCGCGGCGCCAATTCCGCCACCGAGCGTCACATACGGCAGCATAGTAAACGTCGCTTTGAACGCAAAGGCGGACGGCGACAGCTACCAGGTGGCGACAACGGCAGTGCCGCCGCCCAACATGGCCTATGGCAGTATTGTCGGCAAGCCGGCGGTTAACGTTGCCGGCGGTGTTCGATCGACCGCTGCGCCAGTGCCCGTCGTCACTTACGGCAGCATCGTGAATATGGGTTATGATAAGCCGCCGGCGGAAAGCGTGGCGAAGTTGTCCAATGCGGTAAACATTTTGTCCGACATTTTTAATCAAACAGAATAGTAATGTTCGAAAAGAATTGCATTTTTTACACTGAATTATCCTAAAATCAAATTATATTAGCTTGAATGTACTAACAGAAATGCACAAATCACGTTTTTTTAAAGTATTTCTGGTCAGTTTTTACAATCGAACTTCGATTCACTAATAAATTTTTAAAAATTTTCCTCTCCAAAACTTCTCACTATTTACAGTTCAAAACAGGACAAGGCTTTCTGGAAATCATAAAGCTAAGAGGCCAAAAAAAATTAAGGCGAGAAAAATAATAAAAAATAAAGACTAAAAATAAAAATGATCAATTTTTTATCGATTCGTTTAAAAATTTCGAGCATGTTCGAAATCTTCAAATTCTCACTAAAAATCAGGATAAATCTGTAAAATGTGAACGATGGACACGGCGAATTGTCGACGAAATATTAAAGCTTCTATGAATGAATGGGAAAAAGCGTAATTGAAAGTTTAGGAGACTTCAGTACCTTCCGACAAAATTTAATCACATACATGGATTGCAATCAGGATCATTGATCAGAAATATCATAAGACAGTAATTTGTGCAATTTTTGACATCAAACGCTGGCGACTTTCAAAATAATTTCGTGTAATGCTCAATATTTTATAAATTGAGATATAGCATGGATTGAACGGCAAGCGAAAATTTGCGTGAAATAAAGTTCCAGTTTTGCTCTTTTCCGCATCAATTTCATGCGTAAAGATTTATTTATTTTTATTTTTTTCACATTTTTAAATTGCAATTTATCCGCTCATTATGGACTTTCCAGTCTGGATGTTTTAGTTTTTCAAATCATCGAATTACAATTTATCTGCTCATTACAGGCTCCCCGATCTGGATACGACCAATACTTGTCAGTCGATGCCGTGCAACCAGCTCAATCAGGCAAAGGCTCCAACGCCTATGCTCAGGCGAGTCCTGCACCAATCCCAGCGATTCCAGCTAATCAAGGCTATCAATCATTGGCAAATTGGAAGGGAGACAAGTCCAAAGACGCTGTGCCGATCAATCAAGGTTATCAGTCACTGAATCAAGGAAAAGTAAGCATACATCGACTAAAAAGTTAGGCTTGGAAATGTTAATAAAATTTCGAATTAGTCGCTACTTTGATTATTCTTGGAACGGAATACATTTTGAACTTCATACTGGCTTGAGCATTGAAAGTTCGTTTTTCAATGAATAGAATTTATTAAATTTATAGTTTTGCGCTGAAATAAAAACATATACGATTCAAATTATTTGAAATCGTGTTCAGAAAATCTATTTCCTAGCCCCATCGACTTTCTTTTCTAATGTACGGGTAAGTTATCGTAATACGTAAGTAAGCAAACTATTGTAAACACTATCTGTTAAGCAAAGAATGAAAATATTGAACTCTCGAAAATAAATAATAATTTGAATACATTCTCTTCGCTCTCCACTAGTGTCACTATCGCTGATAAATAAGCTGAATCTAATACGCAAGTGCATGCCTTGGTGTGCCTTACTCTGTAGTAAATTTGTATGATGGTTTGAAAGTATAGAATAGGATCTTAGCCGCTTTCTTTGGCCACAAATGGATTTGGGGATTAGTAAGGGTCTGAGTAGGTGAGAGAGACCATAGACGCATAACATAACCGATATAGGGGGTCAACTGGTCTGAGGAGGGTTTTAAATCGAGCTTTTTTCGACCGAAATGACCTCAAAAACTGGTATAGCTGCTAAAATAGCCTTATACCTTGTTCCACAGTTTCTTGTCACGTCGCTTTCAATCACTTTTTGAGAAAATTTTCAATTTACATCTATTTTTGGCCTTCATTTTGCCTCGCTTTCCCCAGAAAATTTTCCATTTTTCCGTTCTGGGGGTCTGGACCACATCTGGACGTGGGGGGAGGGGTTTGGGGGTATGCAACCCCCCGAGAAACCAAATTACCCCCAGAAACCGAAATAACCCCGGAATTCAAATTTTGAAATTTTTTGTGTGTTTTTTCGCAAGTTTTTGATGTCAATTGATAGCGCTCGATGAGAAACGTTGAAAAAAGGTGTATTTTCGCCATACCACCATTTTTAAGGCCATTTTTTGATCTTTGAAAAATCTTGCACCCACCCCAGAATTTTGGTGCCGCCCACCTGTGGTATAGACCCCCTAAACCCCCCACATGCATGTCTGGCTAAGACCTATACAAACTTTAATAGACTTCGAATCGGTATTATTTCTGATTGATTTTTGGAACACCTCTTGTCGGTTCAGATCGGGGAAAAGTTTTTGCTACTGGGCATTGGGCACCAATAAAACTACATATAAAAGACCCAATAACGGTATGAGAGAATGTATTTGATCTTTCTTGTAACTGCTCAAATTTTTGGGCCGGGATAGCCGGGAGGAAAGACTGGCCTTCCATTTTTGGCCAAAAATAGTTTAAACAAGGCAAATTTTTGCACAAAAGTCGAGGTGAGGTGTAAAAAATCTCGACCTCGGGAAATAGGAGATGACCGTCTTTGGGTGGCAGCATATATGGGCAGCGAGAAAATTCTGGGGTGGATTGAAATCCTTTAAAAGTGCCAAAAAACGCAAAAAATATTACTAAAAATAAAATTCTAAGGGTCTACAGTAATCTGTGGGGGGATTTTCGGCTTTTGCCGCCCCCTCCCCTGCCCTCTTGTGGATGGGAGTGCCCTATCCTACCTCTTACGCTAATGCATTTATTGAATGTTGTATATGTAGATAATGCCGGAAAATGAGACCAAAGTCGTTAGTCTAAAGTTGAAGTTGAAATTGAAGTTCAAATCCGTTCAGGTTCCGTCGAAGACTCAACCTTCAGCGGTGGTTGGACCACAAGGACCAGCCACTCATGGCCAAGAAACGAACAAAATCGACGGCGACGATGATGAAGAAGAGAACGTCGTCACGGAAAGTCCAACGTTGATAAGCACGTCGCCACCGGCGCCGACGCCAGCTGGTCAGATTTTTACTTTTAAAATGCATTTAAATGTTATCATATTTTGCTGATAATACTGAAGACCATACCTAGGCGTGAGGGGGGTCTTTGGGGGTATGCACCCCTCAGAAACCAAAATACCCGCCAAAAACAAAAATACCATCCAAAATTCGATTTTTGAATTTTTTTCGCAATTTTTTGATGCCAATGGATAGTGCTCGACGAGAAACCTTGAAAATGAGTGTTTTTTTGCCATACCACCATTTTTAAGGTCATTTTTTTATCTTTGAAAAAATCTTGCACCCCCAGAACTCTGGTGCCTCCCACCTATGCTGAAGACCCCATGTGGGCGTAAGAGATTGGCTGGACTCAAGAAATTAGGGAAATTTTTTATTATTATGAGCTTAAATTGTTCGAATATTGACCAATTTTTTTTGAGAATTATATCGTTTTTAGCGATTTTTTATGCCAATGAAGAGAGCTCGATGAAAAACGTCGAAAAATGATTGTTTTGCCTTTAAAATCAAGTTTTAGCGCTTGGCGTCCTTCGATTTTTTCACTGTCTAGACCCCTTAGAATTTGGGCGCTGTCCACGAATGGTGCAGATTAATTTACCATTCTTTTTTGTTTGATTGTAGAATGACCATATGAAAATCGTTTGTCAAGAACAAGGTAATTACTACAAATTGATGAAATTCGCCTAATTGGAATGAAGAAATGAGTTTTGAAATAATTTGCAATTAATCGATATTAAGCATTTGGCTTTTGAAGTCAATCCCTGGCTCTGTCCACTGGCTAGTTTTCTCGATTTTTCAATTTTTTTTCTTTTATTTTTTCACGCAATTTTCTGAAACCTCCCAATTGTCGGTGTTTACTGCAGTCACAGATACTTGTTTATTAGCAACGTTCCTCTCTTTATATTTTATCTCATATTCGGAAAAAAATATAAACAAAATGTTACACCCAATTTTTTTCAATATCTCCCCTTCATTTCACATATTTAATTACAAAATCATGCGATTTTCTGCGCATAATAATGGAATCAGGTGTACAAATATTTTCAGCTTGATTACATCATTACGATTATACTGAATTGAATTATTATATTATTAATTGAATAAGTTAATTGAAAATTCTTAAAATTTTTATCAATTTTCTTATGTGTAGGATGTGCGGACAAGAATGAATATTGTGAATACTGGAAACAACAAGGCGAATGTGAAAAGAATGCGCCTTATATGCACGTCAATTGTCCAGTATCGTGTGCAACGTGCGGAAAATTGCTCTGAGACCATGACATCGTTTTGATTCCTTTGGATTAATAATTCCTGAAGAATGTTCTATGTGTGTAAAAACAATTAAAGATCGATTCGAATTTTGCTACCTTTTACTGTTTGTGTGTACTTGAATGAAATTTTTATGCATGAAGCAAAACTCTACTCAGCATTAAGTTTGACTGTAAGTTAATAATCCAAAAAATACGACAAAATAGAAATATCGTAAATATTATGCAGATTTTTGCGAATTTTTCCAAAGAAATAGAACGCAGAGGGTCGACCATACATGGGCGTGGGGGGTAGTGGCGGATCTAGGATTTTCCTAAGGAGGTGGGCGGTATCCCAACTTTTCCAAAAACAGTCAATAATAGGTCCAAAAATTTGTCCTTAACGCGCGAAATAGCGTTTTTTTCGTTGTTTTACATTGTATACTTTTACATAAAATCATTTTTGGCGCAATATTTTTCTTAAAATTTTAAAATTTTCGACAATTTCGTGTGAAAAAATCACTAAATTTCTTTGACTTTAACGAAAATCTGGCAGGAAGCGCCGGAAAATTTGTGAAATTAAGACAGATAGACGTCTAGAAGCATGATTTACTGCTTGATTTCCTGTATTTATAGCATTTGATGCGAAACGTCAAAATTTTTAATTGAAAATAGAAGAAAACTATGCAAAAATAGCTGTTTCTGCTGTTGAAATTGTTTTGAAACCTACATGAACAGAAAATGGCGCCTGGTCGTCAAGAAAGTAAATAAATGTTATTAATAGGTATCATCCGGAGCGTAGCGCCGGAAACAATTGAGAAATTATGGTCACTCACGGCCAAACATCATTGTAAATTGCAAATCCTTCTTTATCTCGCCAAATATGTTTGACCAATGAGGGCCGTCGCCCCCGCCCCCTTAAATCCGCCCTGGTGGGGGATTTAAGGGTATGCACCCCCAGAGGGCCGAATACCCCCCATAAACCGAACTCAATTATTGAATTTTTTTGTTTATTCGAGATTTATTGATGCTAATGGATAGTGCTCGATGAGAAACGTTGAAAAATGGTGTTTTTTCGCCATAAGACAATTTTTAAGACCATTTTGATCTTTAAAAACCTTGCAATAACGTAGAAATTTCGGTGCTGCTCCTACCTATGGGGTGGCATGGGCGCGGATTAGGCGCATAGCCGTGCCTAGGGGGGTGAACTGTGCGGCCGCACAGGGCCGCTAAATTATGGGCCACTAAAAAAGTTGTAGTGCATGCCGTATCAGAGATTCATTTTTTGGCGGCCCTCTTACAATAATTCGATACATACGTTCAAAAGGATCGATTTTTCGACGTTCTAATGCAAACACAGTCAGTTAAAAATCTTCACTTGCATTTTTAAGAGAACGCTGACTGAGCTATACTTGTTTCTCGTTTTTCAGACATATTGTTGATTTTTCTGTTGCAATAATGTTTGTCCAGAAAATTGAGTTCAAAAAGGCTAAAATGTCAAAATTTTCCGGCGCTTTGCACCGAGCCATAGATCAAATGAATTTAAAAGCTTGAATCAGTCAAAATAATCTAGCACTTCACACCACTAGTAATTTAATGCACTATTTGTTCATTGAATGAAAGTGCGCATGCTTGTTGAGCATAAAACTAAAAGTGCGAAAATGATTGTGTACCAGTTAGTCTATTCTTTGCTTTTGTCTTTCTTTACAAGGACACAATCCTATTTTAAATGAAAGAAATGGCCAAATTTTCTTATGCTTTTTGTGCATTTCCTGTTTTCCGAACTGCATCTTCTTAATAAGAAGGCCACAAATGGGCCTGAAAAGGGTAAGAACAAAAACTTCAATTTATACATTTTTCTATATCTTATTGGCAGCGACCCGTTGCTGCGCTATGTAATTAGCAGAGGTCGAAAAACGCATTTCAGCTCAGAAGTTTTGTGAGATGTAAGAGTTCATCAATTTTGAGTGTTTTTGGGCTCCATTCAGACCGAAATTCGCCGTTTTTGCGAAAATTTTAACGTTATTATTTTACATTAATGCTTTTTACAAAATTTGTAGGACTCTGTCCCGGACCCCGCAGGGAACGCTTGACCGCGCCACCAAAGACCCCCGCAGCATGTGGGCAGCAACAAGATCCCGGGGGTAGGTGCAAGGTTTTTTAGAGGCTCGAAAAATGGTTTAGAAATGATGGTATGGCTAAGAGATACCGTTTTCAAGGTTTCTCATTGAGCACACCCACGAATACCAGCTTTAAAAACATGGGAAGATGATGAATCGCTCAAGTCATGCACATGGACCAGACATGTACACTGAGCTAAAAGTTCTTTGCTCGATCAAGTCCAAATGAATTAACTTCGCCACTAGCTACTCTTAAATATCTACCAAATGACTTCAGGATGTTTTCCCGAACCTTATAATTGATTTCAGAATTTTACTTACAGTACCTATTGCTGTGGCCTCAGCAGAACGTTCCTTATCGGAACTGGAATTACTAAAGACATATTTGCAGTCAACTATGACTGATTCTCGTCTAAGTACACTAGCGATTATTTCAATTGAAAAGGATTTATCATCTTCATTAGATTTTTTGCAATTGATTGACCAGTTTGCCGCTCAAAAGCTAGGCAAGTGTTCTTTTGTAATAAAGCACGTCATCATTCACGAAATAGGTAAATTATTTGAGAAAAAACATACCATACCTACTAAAATAATGTAGCACAATATTTTGTTAGTAAATTTACAGTAAGATGCTAACTGCGATCATATAGGTACATATGTAAGGATATACATAAGTGATAATTATAATGCCTATAACACCAGTTTTAAAAATTATGGGGGCCGCCAAATTAGTTTCGCCCAGGGCCGCTAAACCTCTAAGCACGGCCCTGATTAGGCGCTTCGTTTTGGCATACATTGATGTAAAAATCCGTTTCAATTTCGGAAGTAAACCATCCAATTCAAGTAATGACCAAACTGATTCCCTATCCACATTATCAAGGGCCGCCAAAAAGTCTAGAAAAACAACGATGGTTGGGCGCCGAAATTCATGACACAGTTCTAATATTTGGCGCAGGGTAAAAATCTGATCAATGCAGCCACGGCCAGGTCAAAATCCGGCCTGATTTTTGCGAGTGTTCTTTTCACGGTCTGGTGGTTGGCGGCTTAGTTGGATCTTTTCCAGGATTTTGTAGGCCTTGTTAACTAATGAGATTCCACGGTAATTACTACACTGTTTCTTATCCCTTTTTTGTGGAGAGGTAAGACAATAGCTGTCTGCCAATCAGTAGGGATCATTTCTTCTTTCCAAATGACGTCATATAAGTCTTGGAGATCAACCATTAGTGCTTTCTTGTGGATTTAAAATAAGTCAGGAGGCAGGCCATCACGACCTGGCGCTCGACCGCTTTTTAGTTCTTTGATTGCTCGATTAATTTCGTCCCCAGTAGGATGCTATTTTGAGATATTGTGAGGGTTTAGTTGACGTGTGTGATTCTGGTATAACTCTGATATTACGATCCAACATTTATGAAAAAATTAAGTCTTTACAACGGCCTGAAGACAAATAAATATTAGATGTAGACCACTTCTCGCCACTGTTGAGTGTAAACAAATGCGCACAACTGGCGTATCACGTTTGATTCCTGCTACATTTTTTAAATTTGAGATTATGTCCAGACTTATAACCGGAGGAATAAGCCGAAAAAAAGCAATACACAAACACGTTTAACACACCCAATTCTTGACGTTACACCTCACCGAAAAAATCAAAATATTGATGTAAACAAACACAATCTGCTGTGACGCGTACCCCCATATAAAGTACTTTATTTTTGTTCTATTCGACATATTAAGACTTCTAATCGGAGAAAGTGGCGATCAAAAAACGGACAAAAACGAATTTTCTATCATCCAACACATTGTAAACTTAAAAATCTGAACCTAACTCCCCATTGAGTGTAAAAAATCCAGTTTAGGTCAGTTTGTAGCCTTTGAACCGTAGTACGTTTGCATGTGCGAAATTTCTGTCCGGCTAAATATTTGAGATATTTATTAATCAAAATATGGAAAAAATGTCTGTTTCGTCCAGTTTACACCTTTAATTTCGAACTTTTTACCCCCATAAATAACTCAATATTGCGTTTTTTTTAAACGCAATTTGTTGCGACGTGTAGCCCTTAAAAGCTACTTTTTTATTTTATTAAATTTATTCCGACTTATGAGCGGAAACGTTTACAGAGTAATCTTAGACAAATTTAAAAAAACAAAAAAATGGGCCATCTGGCAAACTTCTACATATATCTAGAATTCAGAACCATTAAATTGTTTGAGACTTGAATATTGAGTTGTTCACAAGCAGTCAAAAAATCATCGAAATTAGCCATATGTTATAGCGTTACACCAAAACTTTACACGCTCATTACAAACACAATATTGAGTGTAAACAAAAAACAGAGCGCATAATTTTTTTAATTATCTATCTCTTAGAAAAACCGCACCTCCCAGATGTTTCCCTTTATAGCTGTAGGGGTTGCACAGGTGTTAGGGGTACCCAAGTATATTATGGTATGCGCTAAGGCGCTACCTAAGATGACAAAAATAATGATGAAGTTTAAAAAGCGACTTTTCTGCCGAATAAAGTTGGATTTGTTTATCTAGGTATAGGAAAACGTGAATCAGTATTATACCGATTTGGGACCGCAAATCATAATATTCAAGTTTTGATAAAAATGTTCTTAGCCCTAAACGACAATTTAATTTTTGTTGTTGTTAAAGTCGTAGACGCTCAAAGGCCACATGAATCAATAGTGCCAGGGTAAATTAGAAACAAAGGTCTTCCGAATTAGAAACGGATATTCAGGAGCGATAATCCAGATACTTGACTGCGCTTTTAAAAACAAAAAATTTTCGTTCAATGGACTCTCGAACTCCTAGAAGCGACTCTTCTACTTCTAAAGGCCCAAGTCATCATGCAAAATACCTATAGTCTGTTTCACATACAGGAACGTATCCTAGGGGGAATGGGGGTTCGTACCCCCAAAATTCAGAAAAATCGGAATAATAGGACTTTTTAAACGTTGTTTTGTGCTATTTTTGGTCTTTTTGAGCTTAGTCCCCCCAAAAATTGGTGTTGGTCCCCCAAAAATAAGATGGCCAGCTACGTGCCTGTTCACCATAAATTCGTGCAAAAATTCTATGAATTTTCATCTGGAGTAAGCCAAGGGTTACGATAATTATATATCAGATCAATGCCATAATCGCAATCTGTCAGCTTATTGTCGGAAACGATTTTAAAATTTATGACCGAACTTGTGTGAAACAGACTACAGCAACCTTAGAGCAAGATATCTTAAGAAATGCGTGAAGTGTCAGAATAAGCATGTCAATTTGAGTCACCTCACAGATTCTAGCGAGTTTTTTTTCAATAATGCGAATTTCGGTTTCATTTTTGATTTTTTCAAATTATTTTTCTGGGTTAGTGATATTGAGCCACCGCGTTTTCTTTGAAATTTCCTTAAACACTCCATCTAGTTTCATTCTGCTTTAGTGGGGTGATTCGTTTTACGTGCCAAAATACCTGCAGCTTGATGAGAAAGGAACATGGACAAGAGTAAAATAACGTTTGTGTCTATGCCATTAATTATCTGACAAATTTTCGACCGCGCAGACTCTTACATGATACTTGTAATCGCATATTATCATAGGTAGCGCGTACCTATAATATACTTATGTACTATCAACATATGAGCCCCCTACAGCTAAACGGGATACATCTAGAGGTGCGGTTTTTTCAAAAGATGGATAATACTGGCATAACGTTATAACATATAGCGAATTTCGGTGGTTTTTTCGCCAGAGTCTACACAACTCTGTGTAAATGCCTCATACAATTTAATGGTACAGAGTTGTAGAGGATAGAACTCTCTAGGGGAAATTTTTTTGAATTTTGCAATAGTTCTCGAATGGGAGTGTAAAGAGTGTGAAAATCAGGGGTGAAAAACAGATTTTCGTCGACTTTTCGACTTGTTTAAATCTCCTAACAACTCTGCTTATGAGTACCAAGAAATTTTTTTAGATAGAAATGTACTACGGCTTATGGGATACTTTCTGCTTACCAGCAAAAAATTTTCCTCTCAATACGGAGTGAGTTCCAGAGGTTTAAACTTTACACTCTAGTGGATGGTGTAAAAAAGATGTTGTCTAAGATTTCTCTGCCAACTTTTACGCTTATAAGTCGTTATAAATTTAATAAAATAGAAATAAAGTAGCTTCTAAGGGCTACACGCTGCAGCAAACCGCGTTTAAATAAACCCGATACTGTGTTATTAATGGGGGTGTAAAGTTTGAAATCAGGTGTTTGAAATGGGCCAAAAAACACGTTTTTTTCCTATTTTGATGGGTAAATATCACAAATATTTTGTGAAACAGAAGTTTTGCACATACAAAGGTACTTCAGTTTAAAGGCTACAAACTGGTACAAACTGGCCCAAACTAAATTTCTTTACACTAAAAAGGAGTTATGTTCAGATTTTTTAAGTTTACAATATGATGGTGGAAAATAGTAAATACGCTTTTGTCCGTTTTTTTGTTCGCCACTTTCTCTATCAGAAGTCGGGATAAGTCGAATAGAACAAATAAAGTACTTTCTAAGGGGTGCACGTCACGGCTAATTGCGTTTATTTACATTAACATTTAGCCTTTCCAGGAGGTGTAAAGTCAAGAATTTGTATTGATAAACATGTTTCTGTTCTGTTTTTTCTGTCAACTTCTCCGGTTATGAGTCTGGACATAATCTCATGTCTAAAAATGTACCGGAAATCAAACTTGATACGCCAGTTGAACGCATTTGTTTACACTAAACAGTGGTGTAAAGTGCTTTACATCTAATATTTATTTGTCTTCAGGCCATTGCGGAGACTTAATTTTTTATAAAAGTTGATCGTAATATCAGGGTACTATCAGAACTACAAATCCGACTAAAATCTTCTTTACACTCTGTGGTTGTGTAAAGTCTACACTGCAAATTAAGTTTGTTTCTAGCGCCTTACGAAAGCTTCATTTTTTTCAAAATGTTCTACGTAACGTCACAATTACGAATCTGACTGTTAGTTTTCTCTACACCTAGTAGTGTAAAGCTTGCACTATTCATTTATTGTTGATATGTAGTTTACACTACAAATTTATTTTACTCCTAGAGCGTTGCAAAACGTAAATTTTTTTTTCAAATTATGTTCCGTTAGGTCAGAATTACGAATTTGACTGTATGTTTTTTCACACTCAGTAGTTTTATGAAGCTTACAATGAAAATTAAATTTAGTTTCAGAGCGTTGCAGAAGCTTAAATTTTTCAAAAAATATTCCATGTAATGTCAGGATTACGAATCTGAGCGTAAGCGTTCTTTACATCCAATATTTGCGTACAGTTTATGCTGAAAACCTGTAAACTGTTTTCCGCGTTCTTGGACTGCTGTCATTATTGTGGCATGTTACCGTATAGGTTTACTTACCGATTTAATCAAATCATGCTAATTAAACGTAGGGTACTAGAAAAGAAAAATGCTCCGATGGAACAAAAAAAGACAAATATACTCGGGATTGTGGATTATTTAAGATGTAAAAGGAAGGTACTGGGGAAAAGCTACCTATGTATTCGCCTACAATCACAAAATCTGTTAAAAATCAGATTTTCTCTAAACAACAAAAAAAATCGGAGTTTATTCAGCGGCCTCTAGAAAAAATGTAATCGTCTTCGAATAATTTTCAATGCTTTACATAAAAGTATATAAATATGATCTAAAATGTATACTTTTATAAACTGCTTGCAAGTTGCGACGCTGACATGCTTCACATTGTGACTGATAGAGAACTATCTACAATTGTACTTAAAGGTGTCTTATCTCATCATGAACATTTTAGGAAGCAAACCTGGCGCCAATTGATTAGTGCAACAAATCGTTGCGGGCTGCAAGCATACCTACGTGTAGTCTGTTTCACGTAAGCTTACGCGTTTCCTGCTGCGTCAAGCCAACAATTTCTTTGATTGTCTTGAATGCATGGATGTTTGCTATTTCATTCAATTGGCTTACGAAGTCACTTCAAGTTTACTCCAACTTGCTGCTTTTTCAATCCTTCGTTTTGTTTCAATAGTTTGAATTAATCTGACTTCGATTTTTTGCGCTGTTCAGAGAAAGTCTGATTTTTAACAGATTTTGCGACTTTAGGCATTTGCATAGGTAGCTTTTTCATTATCCCCTCCTTGTACATCCTCAACAATCCACAATCATCCCGAGTATATTCGTCTTTTTTATTCCATCGGAGCATTTTTCTTTGCTAGTAAGAACATGCTTCGTAGGATCCGTTCCATCAAAGATAATCAAGTTTATTTCAACTCAACATTCAGAACGAAGCCAATAACTCTTTTTTAATTATCTGTTACTGTTTATAAATTTCATGTGAAAAAACAAAGGGTCAAAGTCAAATATGATAATTTTCGAAGCTCCTCTGCTTAGAAACTTCTTTTCGACAGCTAAAAATGCGAACGATGAATGCGAAGTGAAAATGCTTAAACAGTGTGAGAAGAAAATTTGCAAGCGATGGGGCACACGCGCGGATGAAATTTTCTGAGTTAAGCAAAAGTAAGGCATATTGAACCAAAAAAGTTAAAAGATCAATTTAATTAAGAAATAAACTCGGCCGTTTCTTATCTATAATTTTGAAATGGTCAAAATAAAAAATTGCGAAAAAATGAGTAAAATTTAAAATAATATAATTCTGAAGATTAAAGGGGTTTTTTAATCCTAGTGCCGAACCCCCACGCCCATATGTGATCTCTGGTCAGGTTAACCCCTATTTCGGAACTTTAGTCGAAAATTTTCACCCTGTGATTACGCCTAAATCATAGAATAAGACGCACAATACTAAAAACGAATTTAATATTCCGTTAACAATCTAATGCAACAAGGTACGAGTATTAATGATGAAATAAACAGAGTCTTAGATTGCAAAGAACATCAACAAACTCCGCAAGACAGCGGACAATGCCTGGTCATGTAAGGCTCATTTCGTTCGCATTCGCCGACTTTCTTCCAAAATTGGCACAATTCGTGATTATTGACGCAGTTTGCTGGAAAAAATAATTATCTTTATCAGTGCACTAATGTGCATATTCAACGGCGAATATCGAAACCCTTTTTTCACTTGTAAGGAAATGATTATATTTCTTGTTTCTTCAGGTTGAAATTTCTCCTAATTCTCTTTTAAAATTTATTTTTCGAAAATAAAAAAAAGAGAAAAAGGTATTGGAAGAATTTTGTGGCATATATTTTTGACAAAAAACGAGTCTGAACTTAAAAACGAGAAAAAGAAAAATTTTCTGGGGAAATAAGAAAAGCCACAAGCTGCGAAGATCAAAAAATAAAAATTTTCTTCTAAACTGCTTGAAATTATCGATAAAATAAGAATTAAAATAGTTCCTGCACAACCTTTGTATTTTTATTTGGCGATTTATGCTGAGTTGAGCTTTTTTATACAAAAAATATTATATCCAGAGGAATATTAGCACTTCAGCGAAAAACTCGATTCGTTCATTTGGGCTGAAGCCATGCCATCTTTTCAGAACAAAATTTTTTTATTCCACTTTATAGAGATGATTCTAGTCAATGGTTAACAGAACGACCGGCCTGAGGAGAATCAGCCAGAGACAAAGCTCGATCTGAGGACTAACTTCTGATAAAAAGCTTAAAATTCAGCTGCATTGAGCTAAATTTGTTACACGTACAAATAATTAAGATCGTTGGAGGATGATTTCCAAGTTTTTTTGTAAAAAATTTCTATTTTTTTCTGATTTTACCATTCATTTTCTCGCGAAAATTTTCTTTTTCTCGCTTTAGGCTGCCAAGACTATTGGGGGGTTGCAATCAACAGCCTGGCTACTAAGCCACTACAAAATGGCTCCGACCTCCAGAATTGTTAATTTTCGGGGAAAAATCGCTTAAAATAAGCTTTTCAAGCATTTAAGCCAGTTTTTGGCTCAAAAGTGTACATGTTTTTGGCACGTCACTATATTTTATTCAATAAACTCGATTTTTTTCAAAAGTTTTTTATTTTGTAAGAGAAGATGCAAATCAAAGTAAATTTAAGCATGCAAGCATTAGGATATATCCACTAAACCTTAGACTCTCCCGACAAAAGTATTTCGGCACTCTCTTCCAGACAATGATCGCGAATCGTCATTATGCAATGAAATAATGCAAAATGGGCAGACGTGGGCACATAACTAATATAAATTTAGCTGATTCGTCATCCGTTTTCGATTGAAAATTTTACGGATAAAGACTTTTTATAAGACATTTTCGAAAATTTTCGTAGAAAAACATATATTTTCACACGAATTATTCCGCGATACGTGTGCGCATTATTTTTTATTTCAACACACTTGAAATTTCTCGTCATTTGACATTATTTCGCAACGACGCAGGAAAAGGTATTTTTCGGCGTCTAGGTTTTTTTATTCTTCACTGATAAGTTACTTTGGCCGACAAGTGATAATGTTATGGTTCAGGTGTTTCCAGGCGGAGGTAAACGGCAAAATCAAGTAGCGAGATATGGAAAAAATGACTTGTTTCGCTCGGAAGCATTCGCGATTACCACCGAACCCTTATCAACAATGTGTTATACAGGCAATTATAGAAATCTTTGATTTGAGAATATCTCTTACAGATATTTTTTATCATGTCGATTGCAAAAAAACAATAAGGGGAAAAACAGATGCCCCAAGGTTGTCTATCTTCTTGAAAGAATGCATTTTTTCCGCATAAAAAAGCGCGAAAGTAACGTCTCGTAAATAATGTAGGTAAAAATAAAGTTTATTTGAGTGCATAAAGTTACTCGACTCATAAGTATTAAATTGCGACACATGCGTAATGACAAGAAAAAAGTGCAAGACGCTGCTATTAATGTGGGAATATTTGCTTCGATAAGACTTATCAGTTAAAATTGTTGTCGAAAAACCGAACTAATTCACAGAGTCACAGAGTAATAAATCACAAGACATAATGAGCAAATTTTCCACTCAAAAAGTGTATCGAAGGTTATCGAAGTTATAAAACTTTCGTCATAAAATTCTGCCCAATTTCTACATATAATATTTGCATACACTTCAGTGTGCGTATATATAGCAAAGCGCACATCACAGATGATAACTCATGAAAAATAAACGATTTGGCTATAATCGTATCTTTGAGTTGCAAACCAGAATGCCACACGACGTGCAAGAAAGTTTTATAATTAAAATAACCTCAACAACTGGTATAAATGCTGAAAGTGCAGGAATTCAAGCCAATTTTGAGCATTTTTGCCAAAAAATTTTAATTTACATATTTTTAGCCTTCATTTGGCCTTATTTTTACGAGAAAATTGCCCATTTTTCTATTCTAAGCGTCTAGACCTCCCATGTGCCAATGGTTTGGGAGGGAAGTTAAGTACCTATTTTATAAGGAGTTTATGAGCCATAATAATATAAGAAACAAAAACAAAGTGATACGGGTGACGGCAAGAATAATATCAATATAAAGAATATAAAATTCGTAGCAATAGCAGTAATAACAATATTAGCAATAGGTACTTCCTTTCTATTAGAACAAAAGTGAAAATGAGGAAAAGTAGCCAAATTTCAAAAAGAGGAAAATAGAACTTCCAAGAAGAACATGTGGAGTCTGAGTTGATCGAAATTCGAATTCTCCATCTATGAGTAACAAAAAATCTAAAACAAAATCGAAAAATTTCAAGCATACTATCTAATCTTAAAATAATATCCAGTACCAAGACATGAAAATGTGCAGGAAATAAGTGCGAAGCAGAAATTGACTAAAAATTTGAGTAAGCTTATAAAAAAGCAACAAAAACTAGGAGCTGAAATCGTAAACTAAGTTGGTCTCCCTGAAAAAGTGGTGGCATTTTGAAAACAATTACAGTATCATTTCGTAAGATATTTCAGTAAAATATTAATCTTCATTTATCTGATATACGTTTTTAATTTTGAAGTAAGACCCCGTGTACGACATGTCAAGAATAAAAAAAATTTATAATAAGATAATCAAGAAAAAAACCTGATTTTGTGAGAGGCTTCTCAACATCGGCTAATCCAACGCCGCAAGAATTGCACGATTTCTGGCAATTCGGTTTCATCCAAAACGGATTGGTTTCGCACTCTCCGTTCTGAGCCCACTCGGGGCACTTTTCGAAGCCGTCCTCGCAACCGGCGGTCATTGGTTTCTTTTCGGGGACAAGCATGACGTCATCGATGACGCGGACTTGATTGTAAGCCGATTTCTTGCACGGCGGCTTCACTAGCATTCAATAAAAACCGGAATAAATTTTTTTAATTAAAAAAAATGAAAAATGAGTCAGAAAAGAAAAAGAAAATAAGTAATAAATAAAAGAAGAAATAAATCAGAAAAGGAAATAAGTCAGAAAAGGCACGAATATTCGGCAAATCAATAATCTAGATTCCTAAAAAATCTTTAGAAAACCCGAAAATCAAAAATCGGACAATCAAAAACCGGAAATTCAAAATTCAAAAATCAAAAAACTAAGCTAATAGGACATCGGATTCTCGAACAAAACCCGTAATTACAATTCAATTATATTCTGCTTTAATAATTCGGTGCATTCCGCTAATCGCTTTACCGATACAGCGTTGATAGAATCCGAATCTTCCGCAAAGTTTTCTTAATATTAGATTTATTCTGGACTTTAGAAATTTAAAAAAACACCATTGCCTCAAAACGCTTTTCGAAAATTAAGTTCTTTCTGTAATTAATTTTTCGGAAAGGAAACTTAGCCATCGGAAACTTTATGCTATTTCGCAGCGGAAGAACAGTATTTTATTTTATCCTTTGAAGTGGCGCATCTATATGAACATTGCTACTGATAAGCAAAAACAGTTTTGTGCGATTCAGGAGTATTTACGTTAAAGAGCTCTTAAATTCGGACGTATTAATATTACGGTTTTCTTAGCACTAAATCCACTTTTGATATTTATTCCAGTTGAAAGGAATTAATGGAGATTATTTATCTATAAGTTGATCACCGAAAATAAATCACCGATACACGTTTTTTTTGTAAACACTCAAAGTGGAAAGTATTATCCTTAAAAAAATTATTTTCGGGCTCGATCTTTTCGATTTGCTACTTATTCGTTTCTGATATCCAGGGGCACTAATATTAGGCATTAGAGGCGAAACTGCAAATCGTTTGAGCGTCCAGAAAAAATTTGAGAAAAATACGCAATGCGCGAAAAAATAAATTCTAAGGATTCATGCGGTTATAATTTAAAACGCCGACAATTTAGCGATAGGCGCAAACGAAACGATCGTCGAGAAATAAGAGATTTGATCCCAGTCGAGCAACTTCACAAAATGGTTTCAATTTTACGTTTTACGGAAAATATTCATCAAAGATATCGGCACTGGTAATTTAATGTAAGAAAAATTAAAAGCTTTGAACGCGATGCTTCAGGTTTCTGGTCATTTGTATCGAAAATAAAAATCAGTCTCAATGATTTTTCCGAATTTCTGAATAACGATCAAAGAGTAAACTGCATGTTTCTTTAACTAAAAATAGCTAGACGCGAAAAATTCTAATTTTCCATTTTAATAAATAATTAAAAACAAATGAAAGTAAGTAATATATAATCTCCATTAAACATAATTTCAATGTCTCTATCAAGGAAGGGATGCTAATGCGTTTATATTATCCTCCCGTTCGCAGCTAACCCAAAATCGCGCAAGGCACAAGACATTAGAAAATAAGCTGAGTGCATCGCTGCTGATATGCAGATGTAAAAATTTTAAATTTAAGAAACGATAGTGACCAGGCATGCAAGTGGTCGCAGGGGTGGGGTTCAAGCTGGGTCTAGACCCCAGAATGAAAAAATGAAAAATTCAGGGGGAAATGATGCAAAATAAAGGTCAAAAACGGATTAAAATTTAAAATTTTTTTCAAAGTGCTCCAAATTGACCCGAAGCTGTGTAATGAAGTGGTTTTGGCGCTATTTTAGCGCTTACACCAGTTTTAGAGTTCATTTTGGCCCACAAAAGCTCAATTTTTGACCCGCAGACCGGCTGACCCCCAGATCGGCCAAGTTGACCTATGGTTGTGACTTGGTATGCTTTTTTGGATTTGAATTTTCATGTAAAAAATGGTGAATTAGTCCCTCGCTCTTTTGACTTACCCGGTTTCACAGGCGACGTATTGGGTTTCGATCGGCTTCGAGGACAAGGCGTAGTAACAGGCGGCGGTACGGGAGGTGTTGCTCTTACATGAACAGGCGCAGAAGTCTGTTGTTTACTATTAAGCAAATAGTAAAATAGATTTAGAACAACAATTCTTAAAACTCGCTAAAAATATAGTAAATAAAAAATACATCAAAAAAATACAATAAATTCATTAAATAAAAAAACATATTATCTATTAAAACAGAAAACGCATAAAAAACATAGATTTTATTTCATATTTCGAACGTTTGCTAAACGACTCATTCAGCAAGGTGACGGCCAAGATAATTTCAGTGTTTCTTGTCATAGATTATGTGTTTTGATTATGTCACGCAACACAGACTAATCAGACGAAATAAATTTAGCTATTCTATTAACGATGGATGGAAACAGTGGCGTAGCTGACCTTCTGATTTTAAGGGGCGACGAAAATTTCGAAGTTGATTATCTTAACGACTACTTATGGATAGGCAAAAATAATGGTGTTTTTGAGCTTTTTTCAACGAGATCCAAGCATTAGAGAAGAAAAAATTTGAAAAAAAATCAAATTTGATTCTAATTATATTAAACAAATATATTGTACATGAACAAATAAGGCACGAAGCACCCGAAAATTTCGGGCTCATTAGCTCAAAAAGTGCGCTGAACTCTATTCTAGCTGACTTTCAGACACACTCTAATGATCTTCAATTTTTCCCTTTGGGGCATCCGTGTAAAAATATTCATACTTCCAAAATTTTTGGGGACTAGTCTACTCTAATCCCCCACAGCTACGCCAATGGATGGGAGATATTTGAGTAAATGCGCAGCACTGACTTAAGAACAGGGAGGGTAAATTCTCCCGCTTTTAATACCGCATCAAATTTGCATTTCGTCCGGACATTGCTAATTACGGGTATTTTCTTTCATACAAAACTATCTACAATTGTTACCGTGCTAAGTATTTGCTTACTCAATCTTACTCAATTGCTCAAACTATAAATAAATACTCGCATTAGAGTGGCCGAAAAATATACGAAAAAATATTTGTACTAGCTACGATTCAAATGAGAAACTTACGTGCAGGGCGCCTTGGGGTTCGTCCTTTGGCCGCTGTTCTTGCATGGCTTTTTCGTCACGATCGCTTTGGCAGCAGCAGCGGTGGTGGCTAAAGTAGTAGTTGTGGTTGCCTGCGTCGTTGTAGGAGCCGGCGGCGTCGTCGTCGTCACCGCTGGCGGTGGCGGCGGCTCGGTCTCGGGCGCCAACGTCGCCTCTGGCTCCGTTTCGGCCGGTGGTTCTTCCGTGACGGCCGGAACCGGCGCCGAGGTACGCGGCGAAGGCGGAAAACCGTACGCGTCCGTCACAAGCACCTTCTGCGGCTTCCGCTTGTTGCCTTTTTGTCGCGGTTCCAGTACGAAATTGGGCGCCTCGGGGCTGTTCAGACTGCCGTAATTGATCATCGACGGGAACACGTAGCCCGGCTTTGGCGACGGTTGGGGCGGCGGTGGCTCTGGAGGCCCCGCGGTGGGCTCCTCGCCCGACGGCTGATGATCTGGTTCGGCGGGAGTCGGATCGGGCAGTGGATGCTGCGGCTCCGGCGCTGGTTCCGGCCCCGGCGCCGGCTCGGGGACCGGCTCGACGCCAATGTCGCCGCCTTCGGGCGCCGGAGGTGCGGGCGGCGAAGGACTGCCGGGCAACTCGGCCGAGTGTTCATACGAAGCTCCGCCGTGCCCCGGGGGCGAGGGCGCCCCGGCTGGGGTCGGCGGAACGGGTTTGCCGTGGGCGGATTCCTGCGGTTCTGTATCATACGTGTTGGGCGCTGTGCCCATCTGATACTGCTCGTCCGGCGCGGCGGGCGTGGGGGGCGGCGTAGACGGTTCGGTCAATATCGTCGTCCCTCTTTGCTCGTCGACGGTGGCGGACGCCGGACCGGCGACGTCAATCGGCATATGGCTGTCCGGCGGCGCGTGGGGTGCGTCGGTTCTTTGAGGGGGTTGAGGCGGCAAGGGCTTCAACGGCACCTCCTTCTGGTCGCCGTATTCCACATCAGGCGGCGCGCTTTCTTCATCTCCGTCGTAGCCGCTGGGCGGTTCGTAGCCCTGCAATTTCGGGCCTTGATCGGGTGCGGCCAAGGTGCTCAATTTGAAATTGACCTCGTTTCCGCCTGCCGCCGGACGTAAGGTCGTTTCTATCACTTCGGCGGCAGTAACCGTAATAGGTGCGGCGATGGTCGTCGGAGAAGTAGTAGGAAGAGGCGCTTTTGTGGTTGTAGTGGCGGGCGTAGTTGTGGTTGTAACAGGCGGTTCGGTTTCAAGCTCAGGTTCCGGTTCAGCGTTCAGGTTCCGGTTCCGGCGCCGGTCCGGGTTCCGCCTTCGGTGGCGCGACCGGGACATACGACTCGTATGGAAAATTAGGTGGCTCGTATTGATAAGAATCGGGATGCACGAGCGCCGAGCACCAGGTCGCCTGCAATAGCAGCATCAAACATGCTGTCATAAACGCCATAGCGCCAACGGCGACCGATACAGTATCGCGAATATTACGACGACTAAAAAATGAACCCTGATACCCGCTGAACGAACGCAAACTTATTTCGGTATAATTGTATCCAAATTCTAACGCTTGCTATACGAATATACAAGGAGAATAAAAACAGAGATGGACCTGATGTACTGAGTAAGAGACGAAACACTGAGACAAAAGTCGGCGGTGGTTAGTTATGTATTCGCTGTGTAGAACAACATAAAAAACGTCACTCCCTGCGGATGTGGAATAGAACCGGTATCAGTGGTATATAGCTGCACTTTATCACCTTCGCAAAAGAACTCACGAATGAAGTTGAGTCCGGTCAAAACTATATTGCGGTATTCTTTATCATTTTAACATGTGGTTGAATCAAACTGCTCGATACAGACGGAAAACGAATTGCATTTTGACTGTGGTTGAGAACGGAGGTCAACAGGGGCGGATTTAGGGGGGGCGGAAGGTGGGCGACCGCCCTCCACATTGGTCCAATATAGTGCACAAAATTGATAATTTTTGAGCGATTTTTAGCGATTTTCGGATTAAAACGGCTAATTTTTCCGCTGAAGTCAGGGTTACGCCCCCCTTAGGGGTACCGCCCCCCTCCCCTTAGGAAAATCCTGGATCCGCCACCGGAGATCAACATAGCATGCGCGTGAGCAAGGGTTTTAGGGTCAGACCTTCCAGAATAAACAAAAATGAAATTTTCAGGAGAAAATAGGGCTGAAAAATGGATGGAACTTAATCAAAATTTCTTTTGCTAAAGTGCTTTTCAAATAATCAGAAAAAAATCGTTTTTACTTTAATTATTTAGCTTACGTGTATAGGCATCAGTGTTTGAGACGATTTTGATTCGAAAAAGCTCTATGATGGATCCCCGGACCGGTCATGCTGTGCTGTGCATCTACTCGTATGTTGGCGAGCAAGTAACAATGTCATACATTGATCTATAATATAAATAATAGTAAGTCGTCACTACGACAAAATAAAAAAGGAAGAAAGAGAGAAGAGAAAATAAAATGAAAATCGAAAATAAAAAGCAGACAAGCAAGAATAGAAAATAGACGTGTAAAATATAAAGAAGAAGATATATAAATTTAAAAAATAAATAAATGAATAATAGTAGAGATAAATAAATAAATAAATAAATAAATAAATAAATAAATAAATAAATAAATAAATAAATAAATAAATAAATAAATAAATAAATAAATAAATAAATAAATAATATGAGCGGGCTATTAGTACGAAAGAAACAAAAAGGACACAAGAAATAGTGAAAATGTACCTAAAAACAATTATATAATGAGAAATTACAATTCTTTATGAGGCGCAAGAGTGATGAAGTAAGGAGTGAATACAGAAAAAATATAGGAAGGGCGTAGATAAATCATATAAACAATCGACAGATCATCAGAGAAGAATTATGTTCAGTTTCCTATTGCTACAAGCGCGAACAAAAGGAAAGTCTGTTCCACAAATGCATGAACATCAATTTTAAGAATTTTTATCAACCGATCAACATAATCGCATCTATCAGCTCATATTCGGTGATATCGTTCTGGTTATGCCCAAACTTGTGTGAAACAGACTGTAATTGGTACAATGTAAGCAAGAGCGGATTTAGAGCGGGGGGGGCGGCCCCAGTCGTCAAAAAATATTTGGGCGCAATAGCGAATAACGTATTAGCCATATATGGGCAGCACTAAAGTTCTGGGGGAAACAGGATGGGTTAAATCGCCAAAAATGTTACTTAAAACAGAATTTAATTCTGGGAGGTCTATCATCGGGGATATTTCGAATTCTGGGGTGGGTACAACCCCCACGCCCATGTGTTGTTTTAGCCATTTTTCATTACGATTTATCGAATTTTTCCGGCATTCGCACCAGGTTGTAATCATTAATGACATTTACTGACTTTTTGGGGATCTGAAAACTTTATTTTTACGTCAGAAGAATAGTTTATGTACAGAAAAAGGATTTTTAGATCTTGCAATGATTTTCGAGTATGTTTTGCGTGCCGCAGAAAACTTTCGAATATTTCTATCTTTTTTCGGATCAAGGATGATTATCTTTCTGGAAAGACGGCAAAAAACCGATCCTTTAAGCATAATGGACAAGCTTTTACACTAGAGGAAAATTTTGGGTTTCGCCCGCGCATCCCCTCCCCGTCAGGAAATCCTGGATCCGTAACTGAATGTACACGTAGTTAATCCTTTCGTCAAAATTCAAAACTTCATAAACGAGCGCAAAACATTTAGTATCTAAGCTTTTTTGTTCACTGAGTAGCCGCTGTCAACAGAAACTGCAATCGACCCCACGGAATTTTCGATTTTATTTCAAAAAAGTCAAAATTGTGCCATTTCACACTTTTAAAAAAATTAAAATATCAACTTCATGCGTTTATGTAGAACTAAGAAGTCGGTTCTCGCATCATTGTTCAATACTATTTGTTCGCAAATGTAATATTTTTACAGTGTAAGAGGAAAAACGTTCTTGAAATAACCTAAAATGATACTTTGATAAGCCACGTCAGAAATATTTCGGGCTTTAAGCTGCACACTCCAGCCCTAAATCTGCTTTTCAATCTACGAATAATCGATGAAATATGCAAAACACCATTTTCATCGTCCTACTGCAAAATGAACGGATATTTCTTGAAAAAATTATGCAAAGAATATAAAGGGAAAAAGCAAAATTCGGAAGCAGGAACGGAAATGGCTTTGACAAGACGCTCAGGAACGTTAAAAAGCACAAGCACTATAGTCTGCTGTTTCACATAACTTCGTGCATAAATTCTAAAACTTTTCAATAACAGTAAGCCGAGGAATACGATAATTATATATCAGATCAATGCTATAATGGCAATCTGTCAGCTTTATTGTCGGAGATAATTTTAAAATTTATGACCGAAGTTGTGTGAAACAGACTACTATAAATAGAAAAAGTTTCATCGTTTTCAACTACTATCAAAGAATCTTTGTCACAGTTGCGAAAGAATTGAGTGAATAAAATTCATGTTGAAAAAGTTAGACAAAAAGTCTACCACTTCCCTAAAACATTTGTGACGACTGAAGATGCTTTTCGCGAAAGAATGGGGTTCCACAAATCGAGCAAAACTAATTAAGATTGCGGTGGTGGCCGTTACGTATAGCGTGGCCGGTCCAGAGGTCACCCAAGGGCTTTTTTGCCTCATCAGAACCCAAAATTAAATTCCTAAGAATTTCTTTCGTTTTCTTCGCGGCTTTTCTGAAGCCAGTGGATACAAGTATACGAGACACCAGCAAAGAAAAATGATCCGATGGAACAAAAAGTACGAATATACTTGGAATTATGCATCATTGAGGACATAACAGGAGGGGAATAGGGAAAAGTTACCTCATGTTAACCTGTGAAAATCGTAAGAATCTACTAAAAAATTAGGCTTGCGCTAAAAAACGCGAAAAATCGATGCATATTCTGTGGCCGGCAGCAGGGAGTTGCACATCCGACGTAAAAATAAAGAATGCGAATGGCTTATTCCTAGAAGCGATCACTAATCATAAAAGGACATAATGTGCATTCATACTATAGCGTGGCCAGCACTGTTATGGGACAACAATTAACAATATGTTGCCCTTGTCATGATTAATTTATGAAGCAACTGGCGATTAACTAAATATTGGTTAGATATTGAAAGAGAAATTAAAATCTGTTTTAATTATTCGAGAGCTTTTTAGTAAATTTTTCAAAGGGCATAGTAAGCGAAACAGACGATTTACTGTAATTCAGCAGATCAGCTCACTGCGGGCAAGTGGATAGAATCCTTTCATTTTTAATGCACTAATCCGCCCATATAAATTTAATTTAGACATTTAATCAGTGCTGGGACATACTAAAGTAAGTGCGCTAAATAAAAGCTGTCGGCTGGAGTCGAACCTGAGTCGCTTCGATGACAAGCAGACGTTTTACCACTGAGCTATGCGGGAGTTTGCGGCGTTTCTTAGGAGTCAGCTTCTGTAAGGTTCACCCCGAGCGACGAAAAGTCAAAATTTGAGCTACCCTGATTTCAACATGCACAAAACACGTTTTTCGCTTGGAACATCAGGCTCCAAGTTTGAAAAATTGACATTTTTTGTCAAAAATGACTATATATACTTTTATGACTATAACTTGCTTACACTTCAATCTTTCTGACACAACTTTCCTTTCAATAAAAGACGAAACTTTGTGCTGCATATTTACTTTTATCAACTTAATGCGAGTTTGACCAAGCGTTCATGCCCAAAACTTCTCTCCTTTGTGTTATATCTCACACACCAGCTGATAAAAAGTCTAAAAATTTTAGAGTAATCATCCACTTAGTCTCTTGATCTAATTGGCAGAAGAATATAAAAGTCATCGGATTATTGATTGAATAACGAACCTCAAAGCAAGTGCAAGTTATGTAGAAATGACTAATTATTAGCACATGAAATTGTTCTTTTCTTACTCATATCTCCTACATTAGACATGGGACATTCTCAAAATTCTAATATAATGTGACATTTTGCCTTTCTATTTTATTAGTAAAAAATTGCGAAAATCAATGAATCACTTTTTGAGTTACGGCTCTTGACATAAATACTTACATGAAGATTATTGGATTATTCACACCAAAATCTTTCTTGTTATGCTTATAGCTCCCACGCCGGTCATTGTCAAAATCTTACTGTATTCGCGACAAGCTACCTTTTTATATTGCTGACGAAATAACAAAATGAATCGCTGTTCCGCTTTTTGAGGAAGGACTACAGTAAATGCAAGATATGTAGGTACATACATTATATATACCTATATACTCTAGTGCATGGTAAAACCCCAAACGGTCTTGACGTCTAGAAAAATTTATGCCTTGCGCTTCTATGTACCATTTCAAAAACCATTTTATTAAATTAACTAGGTTGACTGTAAAAAATCCTGCTGCGCAGATGCCCTGCTGCGCAGTGACTGTTTTGATGTATGATTTCATCGTAGTAATTTGTTTTTCATAGCTACATTATTGTTCATATTATGTTTCATACATAGCTCATAATTTCGAGTTTTTCTCTACAAAAACTTCGACTGACACTATCTATGGCTCAGTAATGCAAATCAAGATTAAGCATGCACATCCATATATTTGTCATTGTTTAACTGACTTCTCACACGTATTCATTGTTTCGATCCCTAAACACAACCTGAATTGCATATGTCCGAGTTTGCTAGGTTTGCACTTCTCGAGACCTGCACCTCAAAAAATATTTACTTACATGTATGGTCATTTTATAAGCTTGAAATGAAGTATTCATAAATTACTATCTTTCTTCACTTTAGAAAATTTTGATTTTATTACTAATTCTGATCTTTTGATGATAAATTCAGTGAAACTGACATTAAGCCATACAGTTGCAAGCTGAAAATTTAGTCAATTTTAGATAATTTAGCTCAGATAAAATTGGGTTATCTCTTATACCTCCACACTGAAAAAGGCCACTGCCACACTGCAATAACATTTTTACAATGTACCAATGACTGGCGTGGGAGCTATTAAACAAAAAGATTTTTGTGTGAATAATCCAATAATCCTCATGGAAGTATTTATGTCAAGAGCCGTAACTCAAAAGGTGGTTCATTGATTCTCGCAATTTTTTACTAATACAATAGAAAGGCAAAATGTTAGATTATATCAGAATTTTGAGGATGTCCCATGTCTAATGCAGGAGTCATGAGTAAGAAAAGAACAATTTGATGTGCTAATAATCAGTCATTTCTACATAACTTGCACTTGCTTCTGAGGTTCGTTATTCAATCAATAATCCGATGACTTTTACATTCTTCTGCCAATAAAATCAAGAGACTAAGTGGAGGATTACTCTAAAATTTTTAGATTTTTGAACAGCTGGTGTGCGAGATATAACATAAAGGAGAGAACTTTTGGGCATGAACGCTTGGTCAAACTCGCATTAAGTTGACTTGCATGAAGACTCATTGCTCAAAAAGTGATTCTTTAATTTTTTTATTGTCTTGTCATACTTACGCTAAGGCAAAATGCCACATCATACTGAAATTTCAAGAATCACTCGCATCTAGTATAGGAGATACAGAACAAAATTTGAAATTTTTCAGTAGAAATAATCTGACTTTTTTACTTTCAGTCAAATGCAATTCCCTAACCCGTCAGGTATATAACGATATATATATATATATATATATATATATATATATATATATATATATATATATATATATATATATATATATATATATATATATATATATATATATATATATATATATATATATATATATATATATATATATATATATATATATATATATATATATATATATATATATATATATATATATATATATATATATATATATATATACATATATATATATATATATATATATATATATATATATATATATATATATATATATATATATATATATATATATATATATATATATATATATATATATATATATAGTTGGAATATGCAGCACAAAGCTTCTTCTTCTATTGAAAAAAAGTTGACTTAGATATATTGAATCGTTAAAAAGTTATAGTCATAAGAGTTAAATGCAGTCATTTTTGACAAAAAGTGCCAATTTTTCAAACTTTGAGCTGGAATGTCTCAAGCGAAAAACGTGTTTTGTGCAAAACGCTTCATGTAATGTAGTTCAGCATTGAAAACTGTAAAAATATGTTAAAACGAGGGTAGGTTAAATTTTCATTTTCCGTCCTTACTACAGGGCCGGGGTTAGGATAAGCCGAATGCTCGATTTTTGTAACGGGCGGCGCCGCATACTTTCCGTTACGTGAGCAAAATTTTACCCGCACCGGTTCCCTGGATCTTCCGCTCTGTACCGCGTGTGTAGTACTAACCGACTACTCGGGCTCTTGCTCACTTTCTGCGCTAAATTCAATATAATTGAGAAACAATATAACATTAACCTCACGGGTTTAACTTCAAAGTATCCATTCCAAATTGTGTAGCAGCATCTCTGCTACAATTTTTATCTGTAAGTTGATTGATCTGCTGGAAGACGAGAATAATTTATACCGCAAAAAATGATATTGAAAAACCCTTCCTTGCTAAGTAGCTACAGTGAGATCTAGCGACCTACATTAAATAAGAAAGAAGGGGTTACTGTAGCCTCCGAAAACATTTACTGAAAAAGCTCTCGGATAAATGAAACAGACTATAAACATTGATAAGAAACTAAATCGGTTCAAAAACACATTAAAGCCTCCTCGTAATATCTTTTTCTGGGACAGCGAACAATGTTAAGAAACCGCAGAATATATGTATGTACTTCGACTATTTTTACGTTTCTTGGCGGAAATCTTAGTTTTAATAGATTCTTACAACTTTCACAGGATTACATATGTAGGTAACTTTTTCCTACTTCCTCCTTTTATGTCCTTATTGATGCGTACTTCCAAGAACATTCGTCCTTTTGGTTCAATTGAGCTTTTTCTTCGATAATACCCTACTTTTCATTGCAAGATTTGAGTGAATCAGTCAGTAAACACTTGTACGGTAACATGCCACAATAATGACAGCAGTCCAAGAACGCGGAAAACAATATTACAATATTGTTTTGAACATAAGCATTATCTTTTTCAAATAAGACAAGCTTATCTTATTTAAACAGACCAAATATTTTTTCAACCCCTAAACCTTCTGCTTAAGAATACTTACACTCAGATTCGTAACCTTCATGTTACATGGAATATTTTGAAGATATAGGCTTTTTTCAACGCTCTGGAAGTAAACTTAACCTTCAGTGTAAAGATTAAACAACTACTGGATGTAAAGAAAAGACAGTCAGATACGTAATCCTGACCTTACAGAACATATAATATATAATATATATATAATATATAAGTTTTCATCTCAACAATAAATTAATAGAGAAGACTTTACACAACTACATATACTGGGTATAGAGAAAACTAACAGTCATATTCGTAATTTTGATGTTATATAGAACATTTGAGAAAGAATATAAGCTTCCGCAATGCTGTGGTCCTTAAATTAATTTTCAGTATCTAGTTTACACAACCACGGAATGTAAAGATTTCATTCGGATTTGTAATCCTGATGTCGCGATAAACACTTATAGAGAAAGATCAACTCTCTGCAATGTTCTGAAAGCAAATAAATGTTAAATGTAAACTGCTTTGCACTACCATTGAGTATAAACAAACGCGCCCAACTAACGTTCGATGTTTGACCCCTGATACAATTTTTAGACTTGAGATCATCTTCAGACTGATAACCGGAGAAGTTGGCAAGAAACGCATACCATTGTCGACTAGCAAGCCACCACAAGGGCAGTCGACCAGCGCAGCTGTTGAAGCTGAAGTTGATTCAAATGGCGAAGAGTTAATCTTAGCTGAGGACTTTTATTGCCCGGCTCCGCAACCACAAGTAGCTATAGCGGCAGCCACCACCATTGCTTCAGTAACGGAAGCGTTGGCTCACGCTAACGTGTTTGACAATCCTGACTTACAAGTGCAGGCTTCAAAAACCGTTGCCGACACAGTTTTGGGCCCAGTAAATGCGCCTGACATGGAACCTAAGTCAAAACCAACCAGTACGAGTACACCAGCTTCTGTGTTTTCTTCGCAAACCGATATTCCCTACGATTCGTCTATGCTGGGTGTAGAACCATCGATCTCCACTGAAGACGATGATTTATCTCCCAAACGTTTAGAGATGGCGTTATCTGACACTGAGGCGGAAACACAGGCTAACGTGTCGCCACCGCGTGTAACACGCGGAGCAATGGCTCGAAAAGGGATTGTTACCGTTTCGCAACCGATTGTCTCGCAATTGCTTGCGGCGGTTCAACAAGCACCCTTGGGTATCAGTGGACCTTTGCTGACTCTTCAGCGGGTCGTGGGCAGAGCAGCAAGCTGACCCAGATGTCATCATGACTGATATTATTGGTTTTCCGCCACAACCGCAACGTGCATTAGCCGCACACGAAGTACCTCATGTAGCATTATACACGCAAGTCACGACTCAACCTGTGTCACAAGGTACGACGGCACTGAGGTTGCTCTCACGGCTCCTATGGCCATGACGGGTGTGCCCAGTACTTGCACTTGTAATCACAGGCTACGCAAAGCCACCCATCAAATAGGGAAGTTGCAATACTCAAAGGCAGTAAGCTATTCGCGACCAGATGGCTGCGAATGAAAGCGCTAGAATTCAAAACGCCGGCGCTACTACAGCATTTTTCACAATGATGGAAAAATATGACGCGCAAAACACCGTGCACTATCGCGCCAGCTGTTTTGCACAATTTACGTTCCTATTTGGTGAGGGTCGCAGGATCGGCGGTTTTGTAATGATCAGTTGGGCGAAGCTGCTCAAGTATACTTTGATCGAGTGTACGCAATCCATTTACAGTATGCAAATTCGACTGATTCGCCCTCGCGTCCATTAGTGTGGTTCACGCACAGCCTTTGGCTGATGCCAATTGTGAGCCCGCACCTAGGTTCATAAGCGATATGAGCGTCTTAAACCGATTATTTTATCCTGACCAATACCGTGCGCATACGGTTTTTTATCACAACCAGAATGATGTTGTACGAGTATTCCGCTCGAGTATTTGGTCGTACACCCACATCTTGACGCACCAAGCAAAGTGATCGACTGCGCTACACATCAAATTTGCCCGGATTTATATCCGCATAGAATGTCACCAGCGCCGGATCACCTAGCGCCCTCACCTCTAATACCGACACGCCAGATGGTCGATATTTTCGATACTTTCCGAGAATTTCAGTCTTTATATGAGTCGGAGTATCAACACATGACGGTCTTTTCTTCAATAGACGTCATGCGCGTTGTGCGCTTTTGGAATTCCTAAATAGAAAATTCCACTATTTCCTGCATACGCCTATGGCAAATGCCGGAATAGGTTGGCGTATGACGGAACAGTTGCGTCGCATGTTACGCGTAGCGTTCCCGGCGAATCTTACACGCCATCTCCACGTGAGGCTTTTCCAGAATTCCCAGACTTAACAGCACGAATCAAAAGTCCTCATGTTTTACACAACATGATTAGGCAAATTCGGTTAGCTACCGACCCGCACTTGAAGTTCCGGCTCAATTTGATCGTTTTTGAGGTCGTCAAAATCTGTATTTTACCTCAAACATCACACGAGACGAATTAGAAAATTTGTAAAGAAAGGCGACAGGCATCCTCGCAGGACCCAAGCGGATCCACAAAGAGCCTTGATATGCCCAAAGTCGATCTTTCTTGGAAGCACAAATTGCGATGCGTCGAACACGCATGACGATCGAGCAGCGTGATCGTGAGAATTTGGCTACGGAAATGCCATGGCGTGCGACGAAGTTACGCGCCGCCGGTTCTCTTGCCGAGATCAGAAGTTCGTCACATGCCAGAAGACGAACACAAGGCAAAATTGAATCGTTTCATGATACTAAATCCGAGCACACTTTGCATCGGTTGAAGAATTTGGAAAACAATGAGTAAGAAGACTCGTCTGCTGAAGTTGCAGCTAAGTTAAAAGCGCGTTTAGGCCAAAGGGGATCGAGGCGACAAGACCCGCAGTCATCCCGGCAGCGCTATGCGCAAACGCACCACCGTTCACAGTCACAAGCACAACTGCAGACACAAGTAAAACCATATGTACAGCAATACACACGACCGCAGACCCAACCGCGGCAACAGCAGCACCACGGAATCGCGGAGCGTTCCGAGGCGTATTCTCAGGCCGATGCTGGTCATCTGTCGCGCTCGCGACAGCAGCAGCCTTATGAATATCACCGTCCGCCACAGTCAAACCGCGGAACTCATCGGGGCCGGTCACAATCCCGTCAACGTCAACAATGGGACCAGTCGTATCAATCACCATTGGAACAAAGTCAACCAGCCACCGGGGTTATCAGCCACAACCTCGACCGGGTCCACTTTTGCCGAAACCGTGGCCTGTTACTCAACAACAACAGCATCCACGCGGAACCTTCTTGACAACAATCTTACGGTTTTACGTCGGAGCAATTATTTACTCCGACGTCACCCATACCGCGTCGTTACGCAGACGATTACGAGGACGACGATGATTTTGAGGACGACGATCGACCTGTCAAGCACATCGCCGCTATGCCAACATCTGTATGGGCGTAGGCAATCACCATATGAATATTGTGAGCGTTCGAATACGCGTCGCGAACCGGAATCGATCAGGAATATTTTCAACGACAACAACGTCGCGGGAAAATCGGCGGGCTCGAAGGCCAAGTACTCATGGTTACACGTTTAGGCGAACCTGCCGAGCAGTTCGCAATAGCCACAACATAGCCAATACTAGTAGCTATCTATGATAGTGCACTGTGGGCTATGCCTTCGGTCTTCCCATTATTTTTCCAAATTTTCAATAATAAAAAACATTTAGATACTTGTCCGGTAGCATAGAGCTAAGTGTATGATAATAGTAATTGTTTAATGCATACCGCTTTACGTGAATCGAGAACATTCGGATCTGAGATAAAAGTCATTTCAGTATTATGTTAAATTGATCGTTGTTTTAATTTACTGTAATGGCCCTTGAGGCCAGTGTACTTAACGTCGTATTAGAGTCTGGCTTTTTGGTTTTTCGTTGGCCGGTTATTTCGACTGTACATTATTGTTTCTCTTTTGCGTATTTTGTTTCCCGGCTACAGGCCGTGTGTTCTTCGTCGAATATCAGCATAGAAAACCAACCCAGTGGTTTTGGTTATACCGGAGGGTTAGGTCAGCCACCATCCTCACGTCGAGGACTTCCACCTTCTAGTGGACTGATAGGTAAATTCCGTATGATAACCTTTTCTATTCGAAAACCATAATTTATTTCTCAAGCCAAAAATTGATCAAAATATTATTTAATCTTTAAGGATGATTGATCAGCATAGAGCTCGTTGTTGTTGTTTTCATAGTTCAACGCGGCTACACAAATTAGGAACCAAAACATTTCGAAATCAGGCACTGATTGAAAATAAGTTAAATTACAACTTGAGCTGAGATAGGTCAACTGACCTCCGCGGCAATCACCGAGACTAGGTAGGTAGCCTTAGGTCTTAGGGCGTAGCTGAGATCACCCGACGTAAAAGTGGCCAGCAATATTAGGGCTGAGGGGATCGAAGCCGTAAGGTCTGTAAGTGTCCAAAGATCGAAAGCCTTAGGAGCCGCTGATCGGGCTAGCACTAAGCGTAGACTTAAGTACCGAAGTACCTAGGTTAATCTCGAAGGTAATGTATCCGTCCTATGCTGATTCCTAGTAGGTATAGACGGCTCTACATTTACATAACATATAAAGTTTTCATCTCAACAATAAATTAATGGTGAAAACTTTACACAACTACATATACTGGGTATAGAGAAAACTAACAGCCAGATTCGTAATTTTGACGTTATATAGAACATTTTGAGAAAGAAGTTAAGCTTCCGCAATGCTCTGGAACAAAAAATTATTAATTTTCAGTATCAAGTTTACACAACCACGGAATGTAAAGATTTTATTCGGATTTGTAATCCTGATGTCGCGATAAACATTTATGAAAGAATCAACTCTCTGCAATGTTCTGAAAGCAAATAAATGTTAAATGTAAACTGCTTTACACTACCATTGAGTGTAAACAAACGCGCCCAACTAACGTTCGATGTTTGACCCCTGATACATTTTTAGACTTGAGATCATCTTCAGACTGATAACCGGAGAAGTTGGCAGAAAAACAAGATAGAAACATGATTAGCACTTTCAATATTTGACTTTACACCTCCCGCACTTGCTCAAAGATTGATGTAAATAAACACGATTTGCTGTGACGTGTACCCCCTTTGAACCTATTTTATTTTTATTCTATTCGACTTATTCAGACTTCTAACAGGAGAAATTGGCGGACAAAAAAGGGTCAAAAACGTATTTTTACACCATCTACTTAGATTGTAACTTTGTAAAATCTGAAATTAACTCCACATTGAGACTAATGGAATCTGATTTGGGCCACTTTGTAGCCGTTAAGTCGAAGTACGTTTGTGTGTAAAAAATTTTGTTCCGCATCCTACTGGAGATGTTGACCAATCAAAAAAAGGAAGAAAATGTGTTTTTTCATCCAATGTTACCTCTCTGATTTCGAACATTTACGCCTCCACAAATGACCTAATATTTAGTTTTTCTAAATGCACTTTGCTGCGAAATGTAGCCCTTGGAACGTACTTTATTGTTATCCTTTTCAATTTGTCCCACCCAACTTATGGCTGAAGTTGGCGGAGAAATCTGAGACAAAACCCGTTTTTTACACCATCCACTAGATTGCAAATTTTAAACCCTATATCTAACTCCGTATTGAGTGTAAAAAAGTTTACTGAAAAACCGAAAGTAGCCCTTTGAGTCGTAATACATTCCTATCAGAAAAAATTTCTTGAGACTCATAAGTGCAGTAGTTGACAGAGAAGAAACGATCGAGGATATGTTTTTTACACTAAAGTTTAAGGAAATGCATTAAGTGCGATTTATAACCCTTGAGACTTACTTTATTTTTATAGAACTTCTTACTTCGCAATTTATTACCGGAGCGGTTGACAAATTAAAAGAAGGTAAAACGTGTTTTTCGTCCACATTGACTTTACACGAACGCGGTCAAGTTCATCGTGTAGCTCTTAAGCGTAGTACGTTTCAATAGATAGGTTTATTGGGGACTCTTATACAAAGAATTTGGCAGACATGAACAAGTCTAAAACTCGACCAAAATGTGTTTTTTAAACGCCATATTTTTTACTCTTTACACTGCCGCTCCGAGAGTAAGTTACTTTGAAAAAATAATAAAAAAGTGCCAGCGAGCTTAATCAATTGTCTACATTTTCAACGAACCAGACGTAGCAGAATGCAAAACTGAGCTAGAACAGTCGTGTGACCGACCAAAATTCGAAGAAATCATGTCAGAGCGTTACAGTAAAACTTTACATGCTCCTCTTTACTAATCGGGTAAATATAAAAAGGAAAAAAGAGCGCGTAATATTTTTTATCATCTTTTGAAAAAACTGCACAATACAGAAGTGTCCCAGTGTTGATGTAAGGGGACATTTGTTGAGGGAAGCCAAGTATATTACAGGAATGCGCTAAAACACACTACCTATGATGATAAACGGAGAAAAATTATGTTTTTTGCCTCTAGGATAAATTTTCCTGCCCGGCTGATGTTTGGTAATAAACTATAACCCATCCTTATGCTGCCTTTTACTTTGTTTAAGAGCACAATTACACAATCTAACGCAATAAAACAGGACAAGAAAATCATGATGGGTAACGACGAAAGCACTGCAAATAGTAACGGCGAAAAATATCTAAAAAATGTGTGAACTAAGAATAAAACCGCGAAAACAAATCAATTTACCAAAGCTTCATAGTGAGCTAAAGTTGCAAAAAAAGTCAAAAAACCCGAACTCGGTTTGTTTGCCGCTAAGAATTGCAAACTGTATTAGAGATCAGAACAAATAATCACAAGCGAGCCCAGTCATTTTGATACTTGAACAGTTGAAAATTTGGGAATCCGTACTAGACATGAACGTGAGGATTTGGGGGTTAGACCAGATATGCAAGTGAAATGGGTCTGGATAGTTCGGACATCCAAGAGAATAGAGAAATGGGAAATTTTCTGGGGAAGATGAGGCAAAATGTAGACCAGAAATGGATTAAAATTGAAAATTTTCCTCAAGTTGATCAGAAACTGTTTTACGTAGTTTCAATGCTATTTCAACCCTTATACCAGTTTTTGAGGTCATTTAGGTCTAAACAATGCTCAATTATTTCACCCCTCATATCGGCTGACCCCCTGGATCGGCCACGCTGTGCACCTATTATCACAAGACTAAAAAATGAAGTTTCTGGCTAAATTAGGTAAAATGAAGCGTAAAAATAGATGAAAATTAAATCTTTTTAGCAAGTTGCTTAAAATTGACTAAAAGCTGTGAATTATCTGGGTTGTCATGAAATTTCAGCATTTAAGATCATTTTAAGTCAAAAAAGCTCTTTGGTTGAGCTCTAACCAGGCCGGCTGACTTGTCATGCGGTGCGCCTACAGAAGAGAGATTTTAATATTTTTGTAGTCTAAACGCCTCCACGAGGCACGTAAATTGAAAAAAATCAAATTGTTGATATCTGAAGACAACTGATTCAAATGAGACGCGTCTCAGCGTGATAAATATCTTTAATATAAAATTCTGATAAATAAATTAATGAAAGACTTTCTTCTCAGCTTTAGCTTTATCGAGTTAAAAGACAGTTTTAAAGCTAGAGTGGCTCAAAACGAACATATTAAGAAGTAATTTTAATTATTTAGAATACGTGGGTGTCCATTTTTAGCATAATTCTAATTTATTCGTAAAAATACTTTTTGTCGCTGAGCTAAAATCACCATAAAACCTATGATGCACATTACATCACACCTAGGCTTGGGGTGTTTGAAGGGTAATCACCCCCCCTCGAGAATCCAAAATAACCCCCAGAAACCAAAATACACCCCTCAGAAATCAATTTTTGAAAATTTCTTTGTTTTTTTCGCAATTTTTTGATGCCAATGGATAGTGCTCGGTGAGAAACGTTGAAAAATGATGTTTTTTCGCCATACCACCATTTTTAAAGCCATTTTTTGACCTTTGAAAAATCTTGCACCCCCAGAACTTTGGTGACGCCCACCTTTGATTACACTAATGCAGAACTATCATAATTCACATTTCCTGGTTGATGTTCCTAAAAAGACCAGTTCTAGTATGTGGCGTGTTAATTTAATGATAAAAGCTAATCACGACAACTAAATGCGTTCAAGGCGGTGTTTTTTGGCCAAACGTTGCGCTCTGATGTCTTCTATTTTCTTATTAAGTTTGTCGGCCAATTGACCCTTATCAGAATCTCTCTTGGCAACAACGTATCCGCCGCTAATTGTATACTTTGCGTCGGATTTTCGGGCCGCTTTTCTAGCCTCTGGCCCACAGCCGTGGATTTCGGCCAAAGCGTGCTTTAGGCAAAAATTGAAGCGGCAAAAAGAGCACACGGATCCAGTAACGCGAGTAGAGGCCCCGCAAGCGGAAAATTTACATAAATTTCGTTCCATGAAGCAGGCGTTTAATAGAGCATCTTCGTCGGTAGAGTTTTCGATCGGTTTACTACTATTCAATTTAGATGAACTTTTCGCAACGCCCTGCGATTTTTTAGTGTTTTTTCTTTTCTCTGACGGTATTGGTGGAATAACATTGGTTTTGGCAGGTGACGCGAGCTTAGCGTCTTCTTCAGCTCCTTCAATAGATACTGCGTCACTCAATTTTTCGACCCTGATTCTCCTATTAGCGCCTGAGCCAGAACTGACGTGATGCAAATTTAGCTGCTCAGCAATCTGTAACACATACAATAGATAATATGTTACACGTGGCCCGAGGGCGGATTTAGAGGGGCGGGGGCTGACCGCCCCCTCCCAGGTGTCAAAAAACAGTGACGGGCGCAATCAGGGATCGTCCGAGGTCGATTTGTTTTCCTCCGGGCCGCAGCCGAAGCTCCGACATCCTACATATCCGGCTCCGGCCGGAGGTGATCTTAGAAATTTTACATGAACTCAAAATTTTCAAGTCATAAATAAAACTTCCATTTAACGTGCCAATATGTCCCGTTTATAGGGGTTTGACACGGGAGGTCTGGATAGAAAATCGGACTTTAAAGTCGGCTATCCTTCAGCCTGTCACTACCGAGTGTTCATGCACGAGTTTTATTCGTATGCCTCCAGGAAGAGAAAACTCACTTGCAATTCCTAAGGTTCGAACCGCCTACCTTCTGCACCAGGTGCAACGGTGTTTACCACTACGCCACAAGGCGCTTAATTTCCAGTTATAAATATGTACATAATATTCGTGTGGTATATTATGTAACATATACTGGTCATGGATGATTAAACGTTTTAGTGAAGCAGTTAGCCTTCATTGTTTCGTTAAAAATTTATGTAGACTATATGAATCGACCATATTACTGCTTGAAACTAGAAAGAATCCGCAAACAACCAACATATTAATAATAAAACTGCAAAGTCTAAGAAGAAAATGAGCACTTCGGATTTCTTCCTATTTTTAGCATCCAATTTTTTTACTCGCTCACTACCTCTTGGTCAAACTAGATGCGCTTATTCATGAAAAGAAAGTACACGCAGTACCGAAATATCTATAATAAATTTTCTGTAATCATGCAATTTTCAAAAAGTCTGAAAATTCTCGGCAATTTTGTGGGAAAATTATTCAATTTTTTATTTTAGCGAAAATCTGGCGCTAAGCGCCGAAAAATTTATTTGTTCAATTAAAGCGGAAGCACGTTTAAAAGCTTGAATTACTGCTCGATCTCCTGTATCTGTAGCATTTGATGCGGCGCGTTGACGATTCTCAAGACTTATGCTTGAAAATAGGAGAAAACTATGCCGAATAAACTGCTCCTGCTCTTGAAATCGTTTCAAAACCTAATCCCCAAGTACAAACGTGGCTTCTGGGCCGCCAAAAAAGTTAATAAATGTCATTAAAGCGTATTGAAATTATAATCATCGACGGCCAAAATTCATTGCAAATTACATTTCAATTTTTTATTTCACCAATTGTGTTGGTCCAATGAGGGCGGCCGCCCCCCCCCCCCTTAAATCCGTCCGTCGTAGGTGGGCGGCACCAAAATTCTGGGGGGTGCGATATTTTTCAAAGGTCAAAAAATGGCCTTAAAAATGAAGGTATGGCGAAAAAAGCCATATTTTTAAATGTTTCTCATCGAGCACATATCCATTGGCATCAAAAAATTGCGAAAAAAACAAGGGGGGTATTCTCGCTTCTGGGGGAGGGGTATTTTGGTTTCTGGGGGTGCATCATCCCAAACCCAGGTATGCCGTCCACGAAAGAGCCACAACATTTTTGTTGTCATAAAAGCTGCAGATCATGACATGACAACAGTCAACGAAAGACTCGCATCTCACGCGTTTTAATCATTCTATTAGTCATTCGGACACGGAAATATCAGAAAATTTTCGCGCTTTTATTTTATTTCTTGGCTGAATTCAAAAGCAGGATTCGAAGGATTTCGCGAAATTTTTTCATTACGATATAAGATTGAACAGGGCCGCATTTAAGGGAGGGGCGGCCGCTCCTACTGGCTCAAAACAAATAGCGGGACAAAGAATGGATATGTGATTTGCAACGGTTTTTGGCCGTCATTGATAACAATTTCTCAAATTTTTCTCGGGCTTCGTGCCGGATAATACCTATTAATGACGCTTATTTACTTTGTTGGCGACCTGGAAGCATACCTGGACGTGGGGGGGGTTTGGGGGGTATGCACCACCACAAACCAATATACCCCCCATAATTCAATTTTTGAAAATTTTTTTGTTTTGTGCATACCTGGGTGTGTGTGGGGGGAGGGGAGGGGGTTTGGGGGTATGCACCCCCAGAAACCAAAATACTCCCCAGAAACCAAAATACTTCCCCATAATTCAATTTAATTTTTTTTGTTTTTCGCAATTTTTTGATGCCAATGGATAGTGCTCGATAAGAAACGTTGAAAAATGGTGTTTTTCGCCATACCACCATTTTTTAAGGCCATTAGCTGACCTTTAAAAAATTCTTGCACCGCCCAGAACTTTGGTGCCGCCCACCTATGCCCGGAAGCCATTTTTGCGCATGGATTAGTTTCGAAACAATTTCGAGAGCAAAAACAGCTATTTCAGCGTAGATTTGTTCTATTTTCAAGCACAACTTTCTAAAATGTTCGATGTTCGCGTCAAATGATGCAAATATAGGAAATCGAGCAGCAAATCAAGCATATGAATGCCCTCCCTCCATAATTTCACAAATTTTCCGGCGCTTCGCGCCAAATTTTCGCCAAAATCAAAGAAATTTGATAGTATTTTACACAAAATTGTCGAAAACTTCAAAATTTTCGCAACAAAGTTGAGTCAAAAGCAATTTTAAGTAGAAGTAGACAAGGTAAAACGCCGAAAAAACGCTTATTCGCACGCGGAGAGCAATTTGATCTACCATTTAACTCTTTTGAAAAGATAGGGTACCGCCATAGGTAGGCAGCACCGAAATTCTGGGGGAGGGTGCGCAAGATTTTGCGAAGATAAAAAAATGGCCATAAAACATGACGCTTAACGTTTCTCATCGAGCACTATCCATTGGCATCTAAAAATTGCGAAAAAAATGAAAAAAATTTTAAAAATTGAATTCTGGGTGTATTTTGGTTTCTCGGGAGGGAGGGTCCAAACCCCCGAACTGCCCCCACGCCCAGGTGTGAATACCGCCCCTTAGGGAAATCCTAGATCCACAGCCGAGATGGAAGTGCTCATTCTGCGAAATTTTCCAGCGCGCCACCCCAAACCCCAAAGGAGAGGGTTTTCCTTGCATTCTCTTTTAATCTAAGGTCCTACCCGAGTAGTAAAATTGGCGAAATCGGCAGCCAAATTTGCGAAAAATTTTCAAAAAAACATCGTTTTGATATGCATGTCGCAGGACGATGTTATAAGTCCAATGAAAAGACATTATTTTGCGACTACTACGCATTTTTACACATTTTTCGACTTTTAAAATAAAAAATTGTTACCGTTTATGTAATATTAATCGTTTATATATTATTTCACAAATAAATGTTACATTGACACACCCGCCTAATGCCTAACATACATCTGTCTGCAGGGCCGTATTCAGAGGGGGTGGCGATGGAGGGCGGTCGACCTCCCACGGTTTTTTGTATTCGGCAAAGATTTTTCCCGATGTACAAAGACTTTTAGGGACCGCCTTTGTACATGTGCAAAGATTTTCGAGAAGACAAAAACTGCGAAAAAGGTCTAAAATTCGCAGAAAGTTTCGGCGCTTCGCGCCGAAATGAGTAATTGTGTGTTCTATATATCTGTATAATGGCAGAAATTGCATTTCAATAGGAAAAATGCCAAATTTTTCGGCGTTTCGCGCCGTTTCAAGACATTATTAGTAATTTTTGCCCTTAGAGACCCAGAAATTAGCTAAAATACACTACCGAAAATCGAACAACTCTGTTTTTACCACACTAAAATCGCTACTGTACCATATTATAGTGCCCAAAAAATTTGTGTGTACGAAATGTACTAAGACTTTTTGGGGACCATCTTTGTACATGTACAAACGGACCTTGTACAAAAAAAAACACTGCGCTCTCCTTCCCTTGGTCGGAATAAAAATATTGAAAGGTAAGATAATGCACGGAAAGATGAAAAAATCGCATGTCTTTGTCGCAAAATCTCCAAACTTTCGGCGCCTCGCGCCAGACATGAAGTATTTTCCATAATTTTGGCCCAAGCGCGACAAAAAACGATACTTTTTATAGCCTTTTGAGTACGACAAATTTTTTTAAAAAAGTTCGAATTTTATTAGCTTAATGGATAGAGCATGTGGAGAAACTTCGAAAAATGCGGTTTTTGTGAGCTACCTTGACGGATTTCCCGAGATATAGACCATTTTATGTCGGGTCCGCCCCCTCCCCCGCTCCCCTCCTTGGCCGGATCCTGGATACAGGCCTGTCTGTCTGTATGTGTATCGCTAAATGTGCAATCTGCGGAGCTTGAATGTAGAATAATTATAAAAAACCTGCGGCCTCCGGTCAGGTTTTTTACCTCCGGCTGCCGGAGGACCGAAAAATGGCCGGAGGAGCCGGAGAGCTCCGGCCGATCCCTAAGCGCAATAGAAAATAACCATTTTTACTGACTTTCTTGGCGCTCCAAAAATTACATTTTTACGTCAGACTGTTCAGAACTATGATTATTTGTTCTTAAAACCATTTCTCGAGTACTTTTTTGTAGCTTTGTGTCGATTTTTGCAGTGATTTAGCGCGTTTTTTGTAGAAAACTCCAGAGAATTTTGAAATTTTTTTTGGATCAAAAAAATCACAAATGAGTCTGTCTATAAAAAGATGGAAAAAATCGCTATTTAGGCATAATGGGCGAATTTTTTCGGACAACTTCTGGCAATATTAGAAAATTTGGGGTTCCGCCCCTGTCAGGAAATCGTGGATCCGCCACTGATGTAGTCAAAAAAAGGAAGCAAAACGTTATACATGACAAAACAGTAAAGGTCTTTTGAAAGATCAAATAAAGGGCAACACAATTTGAAAATTTCATTGAGTTACCCCTGCTATTGCTTGTCGGTTTACACTTTTGTAAGCACAAGCTTTTGTATATTACAACGGTAAGAAGGTGTCAACTAATAGTCTGGCTTTGTAAATTTTCGCCTGAAACGTCGACCAACATTTTTGTTGTCAAAATAACCATAAAAGCGTGTTTACAAATTTGTTTATTGTTCTCAGATTCGGAAGTGTAAATTGTTTATCTGTTTTATTCCAGTTTTGTGAGCCTTCTTCACGTTACACTTCAATTCTACAGAAAAGTATGGTTTGCATAGACACGTTGCATTTAAGGACTTATGGCAGTCTATGAAGCAAGGGTCCGATTCATAGATGCACCAGCTCAGGGTAGGCAGGAGGGGGGGTAAAATCTCAGAAATCCAAAACAGTAAATTTAACGTTTACGAATGTTTTGTTGTCTAGCCGTTCAAAATGGTCAAAATAGCCTATAAAACGTCTTTTCCTGGTAATTCCGTATTTTTCCTTCATTTTGACTGCATTATATCATTTTTAACACTAAAAAATACGAAAATCGATAAATTTTTGCCGCTTTTTTCTGAAAAATAGCACATAAAAGCATTAATTTTGACATTTTTCCGGCTTTTGACCTCAAAAATGATATAAAAAACGTTTCGTCAGCTCAAAATCGCCGGACAGTACCTGTCTAGCTGACCCTACAGAGGCAGGGGGCTAATACATCCCTCACCCCCTATATGCATGTATGGTCCGGTAGCCAAAAGTTTTTCTATCGAATAATTCATACCGCATCACTCAAAATCAAACAGAACGAAACTTATGAGAGAGTTCTTGCACCCTTCTTATTGTCAACCCTGTTTAATGAACGTACATAGCATACATGTAACGGCTCGAAATTTGGGGGTCCTGGCTATTTTGGGAAGGGGAGGGGGGTTAATGACCTCCAATGTTTGGCCAAAAATGACCAAAAAACGCCTAAAAAATTCAATTTTTTTCAAAAAATCGGAGTGGGTCAAAAATTTTCTGGCTTCGGGGGATGGGAGGGGACGTCTGACTTTGGGTGAGGATCCCCCTATTCCCTCGTGTTACATGTATTATACATAGTATGCGTGCATGCAGGGGAGGCGAAAGTTTTGGAGTCGAATATTTCGAGTACTGATATGTAGGAACTAAGCAAAAATCCCTTTTTGAGCTTTCCTCGGAGAGCTCTCTCTATATATACAATGATAAAGAAAAAATGTCAAACAATTTTGCGCAAAAATCAAAAAAATTTCGAGCATACGCATTTGCGTAAATTCTTGACTGAATATACAAAATTTGAAATTAGATGTAAAATATTCGAGTAAATCAAAAAATAGAGCGACGGGAGGATAGTCTACCACCAAATCGTACAAATCAAAAGGAACACGAAGTTTTGGGAGGGTCAAACGACCAAATCTCTAAAAGGGCTTAGCACTACTCTACAATATATAGGCCAGCCCACTGAGGAGCAGACGTGTTCTTGGAGGGGGGAGGGTTGGGGGTTTTGACCCCCCCAGAATGACAACTGACCCTCGCAAAATGGCTGCGACCCCCCAGAATTGTCGATTTTTTGTGAAAGTTGTAACAAGTGTGTCTTTTTAGCTCATTTTTGGCTCAAAAATCTCAAATTTTCGGCGCTTCGCGCCATATGCGCATTTTTTAAGTATATTTTGTTCGATTTACTCAAATTTTTTAAATTTTCTTGACATTCCTTTTACGTTTTCATGTTCTAGAAAGAGCGAGCATTGTCTTAAACGTCAAAAAACAGTGTTTTTGACGTGTACCCATCGTTTTTTAGCACAAAAAAGGAAATGTTCAAAAAATTTTCGGGCCTGACCCCCTAGAATTCCCATCTTGTACATGTATGCTGAGGAGTCAGACAGATGAAAAGCGTTTCATACCGGTAAACTCGATCGTTTCTGTCCTTTGACTAAGTAGTAAAAAATATTAAATTAGTTTTACTGGTATTCCATTCCGGGACTTAAGCCCCTGCGGACCCCGACCTTGACATCTACATACGATCAGAGGCGAAAACGGATTTTGATTAAATAGATAATGAAAAAAGAGCCTTATCATGGCTAAGAATGTAAAAAGAAATTAGAATTTATCGGGATTGGATTTACTTTGAGAAAAATTATCAAGAATTCAGGGAATTTAAAGGAAGAAGTAATCAGGCAACTTTTTTCATTTATGTATATTTGCGTAAATACATACATTTATATTATGTAAGAAATGATATAAAAGTTTATAAAAAATTAAATAAAAAACTATTAAGAAAGACCTATAATAATCTCATGCATCTGAACTGAAGAATAAAAATTCAAAATAAAAATTAAAAATTATATACATAAAAATTATATAAATCATATGAAAATCATATAAAATTATATTTAAAAAACGATTCAGAAAGACCTATAGTGATCTCATGCATTGAAAATGAAAGATACAGTAAATTCTCACCTCGTGCACTACCTTCCTTTGAACAGAATTTAACGAAGCGGGGAATTCGCAAACACTCGTGTCGTACTGCTCCATAAATTCTCGCATTTTTTCATACGTTTCGAAATAAAATCCAGTAGGCTGGTCAGTTTCATGACTGAAGAAATGTTTATTATAAACTGAAGCAAATAATTCGTAAAAAAGTAGTTGTTTTGGTTGTCGTAAAGGACATACATATATGTACACGAAGTTTTATATTCCTTCATCATTTAATGAATTATCGGAAAAGATCAAAACTGAAAGAAAAGCTGATTAAGAAAAATATTAATAATTGATTGGGAGCAAATCAATTTTCGAAAATAATTTTTTTGACCCTACATTAGAAAAGTGTAAAGTAATAACGTACGTAACGCAATATCATAGGTAGCGCGCTAGCGCGTACCTATCATATACTTGGGTACCCCTAACACCTGTGCGCCTCCCAAATCTATAACGGGACACATCTGAGAGGCGCGGTTTCTTTCCAAAAGAAGGATAATAAAAATATTCACTGCCCGTGTTTTTTGTTTTTTTACACTCAATACCGACTGCGTAAAGAACGTGTAATGTTTTTATGTAACCTTATAACATATAGCAATTTCGGACGGTTTTTTTCCACGGCTTGTTAAGAACTCAAGATTAACGCCTCAAACTATTTAACGGTTGCAAATTGTAGAGGAAGGAACGCTCTAGATGATTCATTTTTCGTTTTTTGAATTTCGCATCAGTTCTCGAATGGGAGCGTAAAGAGTGTGTAAAAATCTGGGGTGAAAAAAACACATTTTAGCTGTAAAGTTTACACTACAAATTTACTTTAGTTTTAGAGCCTTGCAGAAGCTTAATTTTTTTAAAAATGTTCTATGTAACCTAAGAATTATATATCTGACTCTTAGTTTTCTCTAAATCCAGTAGTTGCGTGAAGTTTGCACTATTTATTTATTGTCAATGTGCAAAGTTTACACTACAAATTTATTTTACTTCCAGAGCGTTGCAAATCGTAAATTTTTTCCAAAAAATGTCTGTGAGGTTAGGATTACGAATCTGACTGCATGTCTTCTTTACACCCAGAAGTTGTGTAAAGTTTACAATGAAAATTTACTTTAGTTTCATAGCGTTGCAGAAGCTTAATTTTTTCAAAATGTTTCATGTAACGTCAGGATTACGAATATGAGTGTTAGTGTTCTTTACACCCAGTAGTTCCGTAAAGTTTACGCTGAAAAGAATTGATCTCTTTAAATAAGGTAAGGTTGTTTAAAAAATGATAATGCTGATATTCAGAACAATATTGTTTTCCGCGTTCTTGGATTGCTGTCATTATTGCAGCATGTTACCGTATGTGTTTACTGACTGATTAACTCAAATCATGCTAATTAAAAGTAGGGTAGTAACAAAGAAAAATGCTCCGATAAAAGAAAAAAGACTAATAAGGATTACGGATTATCAAGGATGTTAAAGGAGGGGACTAGGAAAAAGCTACCTACGTATATGCCTAAAGTCATAAAATCTGTTAAAAATCAGACTTTCTCTATGCAACGCAAAAAAATCGAAGTATATTCTGCGGTCTGCAGATTGAAATAAACTATTGAGCCAAAAACGATTGAAAACGCAGCAACTAACTTAGCTACGCAGTAGCTATGAGAAGGTAGATGGAGTAAACTAGGAGCGACTTTTTATGTGAAACAGACTACATGTAGGTACACTTGCATGCCCGCAACGATTGTGTGCACTAACCAATTGACGCCAGGTTTGCTTGCTATAATGCTCATGACAACAAAATAAAACACCTTTAAATACAATTGCAATTAGTTTTCTATCAGTCACGATACAAAGCAGTGTGTTACGCAAGCAATTCACAAAAAATTTACATTTTAGAATATGTTTATACACTCTTATGTGAAGCATTAAAAATTATTCAAAGAAGGTTGCTTTGTTTCAGAGACCGCAGAATATACTTTGATTTTTTGCGTTGCTTAGAGAAAGTCTGAATTTTAACAGATTTTACGACTTTAGGCATATACGTAGCATAGGCGTAGCCAGGGGAGGGCATTGGGGGCACTTACCCCCCCCCGAAATTTTTCAGAAATATTGTTGATTTTTCAGTTGCAATAATGTGTGTCCAGAAAACTGAGTTCAAAAAGGCATAAACGTCAAAATTTTCCGGCGCTTCGCGCCGAGTCATTATTATTTATTGTTATATAGATCCAATGAATTTGAAAGCTTGAATCAGCTAAAATAATCCAGCACTTCACATCACTTCAGTAATTTAATGTACTATTTGTTCGTTGAATGAAACTGCGCATGCTTGTTGAGCATACTAGTAAAAGTGCGAAAATGATTGTGTATCAGTTTGTCTATTCTCTGCTTTGTTTGTCTTTTGTGTACCAGTTTGTCTATTCTTTGCTTTGTCTTTCTTTACATGGACACGTGATCCTATTTTAAATGAAAGGAATGGCCAAATTTTCTTATGTTTTTGCGCATTTGCTGTTTTCTGAACTGCTTCGCGTTAATAAGAAGGCCACTAATGGGCCTGAAAACGGTAAGAACAAAATTTTCATTCATACATTTTTCCATATCTTATTGGCAGCGATCTATCGCTGCGCTATGCAATTAGCAGAGATCGAAAACGCATTTCAGCTCAGAAGTTTTGCGCAATGTAAGATAAAATGCTTTTTTTACAACATTTTCGAGGACTCTGCCCCGGACCCCGCTGGGAACGATTGAGCACGCCACCCCAGACCGCCCGCAGCCGTAAAATCTCGTTGTACATGTGCAACCAGATTTTAGGGAGAACAAGCCGGGTAAAAAGGTTAGGAATTTCAAGAAATTTGCAGCGTTTCGTGCCGGCATTAAATTGTCTGTTTTGTATGATTTGAGCGGTATAAATTTAGTTTAAAATGCAAAAACGTCAAAATTTTCCGGCGCCTAGCGCCGCCAGTTACTATTCTTCCTTTTTGTAAAGCGCCAGTATTGCGATTAGGAGCCTGAATCAATCAAAATATCTTCAGACAAATGAAGCGTCAAAATTGTTTTGTACAAATTTGATAATTTTCTGCTCTGTCAGACTATTAGTATTCACAGAGCTACAAAATGTTAAGGACGGTAAAAAATGACTAAATGTCTTGGCACTTTGCGCAACTTATGATTTCCGAACTGTTTGTCAATAGAAAGGCTGTGAAAACTACATGAAAACGGTAGAAATTCCAAAAATTTTTGGCACTTCGCGCGCTTTACACTTTTTGTATTTTTGATCGTCAGAAACCCATAAATTAGCTAGGCTACACTACTAAAGGTAGAAAAATCCAGTTTTACTATACATAACGTTACTGGCATTCAATGCAAAAGTAGTTTTGAAAAATTTTTGTTTATGCCCCCGAACCAAAATCCTGGCTACGCCTCTGATAAGTAGGTAGCTTTTCCTAGTCCCCTCCTTTTCCATTCTTAATAATCCGTAATCCCAAATATATTCGTCTTTTTTGTTCCATCGAAGCATTTTTCTTTGCTAGTATATGTATACATAGATAGGACAAAAATTAAGAAGACGATGAATAATATGAGTATGGGCAAATGAACTTAGTAGCAGCGCACTGTCTTAAACATACATGTAACTGCTCAAAATTTTTAAGTGGGGTTCCCCGGCCATTTTATGGGAGGGGGGTAAATGATATCAAATTTTTGGCCAAAAATGGCAAAATAACACTTAGAAATGGCCTAAAAAATTCAATTTTATAAAAAATCGGGGGCGAGAGTCAAAAATTTTCTGGCTTTGGGTTATTGGGGGACGCACCCTCCTATTCGTAAAAGCTCAAGAGGAAAAATTTAAAAATTTCGCAGGCATGGCAGTAGATTCGTTAAATGAATAAATAAATAAATAAATATGTACGCACGCCATTGAATAATGAACAAACAAATGAACAAAGTGTCCCACGCATCTACCGGCAGTTTGCTTTTCAATACCGTGTCAGTAATTTTTATATAAATCAAACAAAATTTTACCACAACATAATTAAACTAGCATACTTTTTTCGGCAAAATTTTATTGCAGCAGTTTTGATATTTTACGGACTATAAATCTTAGCATGATCACGATTATTCTCTTCAGTATTGAACAGAAGCCCGCGATATTCCAACAAGACTTTCATTCATATTTCAACAGTAACTTGCCGAAAACATCGATAATGCATTATTTCAACACTCGAATGTTCGTCGGTCGTGTTGTATAGACTTTAGACTTAATAAAGTCCCACGGAAAAAACTCACACGGTGCCAAATCCGGTGATCGATGAGGCCAAGGGATATTTGATGATCCACGTAGCATCAAACGTTGATATATTGCAAATATAATATTAATTTCAATATATTAATAAATAACAACTTAGGGTGCCTAAAAATGAAAGATAATAAAATTAAACTGTTTGCTTGAAATCGCGTTGAAATTTAAATAAATTCTGACAAAAACTGGAAAGTCAGTTCGAATAACAAAGTGTCGATAGATATGTACGTGGGACACACTGTATAAGTAAAAGAAAAAATTAATTAGGAAAAAGATAGTACACGTGCATATACAAATATATGTACTCAATTTTATCATTTGTATGACCAGTAGCGAAACGAGGATTTTGGTAAGAAGCGGTGCAACACACCTTGTGGTTCTCAAACCTTCAATAGTTTATTTTGCAAGAGTCTCACAAAACTGGGCAGACCCAAAGGTCCGCCACTGATCAGTGTTCGGTCGCTTTCGCGAGCCCGCATTATTACTCACGCTATTAGACTCAGCAGGCGCGGTGGGTAATTGGCGAGTCGAAGTAAACTTTATGCTTTAGGCGTTCTAGGCTATATTTAACTTCAAGGTATGCAGCGATTTTTCATACAAATCCGTTGCGAAATTCGCCGAAATTTTTTAGAATCCCTGCCGAAAATCGATTAAAAAGAGTCAAAACCTCAATGTTTATACTTTTAAAAACTTCGCTCGAAGAGACCTCGTTGCGCGCAAAAACGTATTTCTGGCACACGAAAAAGTCCTCCGATTGGCAAAAAAATGTGCCCGAATAATTGATGTGATTAATTAAGTTAAAAGCCTATACTGAACGAATAGTGAAAATTATTGCAAAATACTACAAGATACCCATTTTTCATCTCGACAACTACATATTTTGGAACATTGGGGGAGACGGACGCCTCTCCTTTCTGAATTTTTAAATTTTCAATTTTTTAATTGAAAACTTGTGTTTAAATATAGGACTAGTACATATATACATGCAACGTCTAGAAATTATAAGACGGGTAGTCCGTCATTTTTTCCGGGAATGACTTTCAATTTCTGGCCCAAAATGTCAAAAAAACAGCTAAAAATAGTCTTAAAGCGCAAGTATTTTACCCAAAAGTCGAGGGGGTGCTAAAAAAATTTGTTTTTAGGGGGACAGAGGACGTCAGACTGGGTCCAAAAATGGTAGGTACGCGTCAAAACCATCGTTTTTCAGCATTTCTGACGATGCTCTATCTTTCTAGAGCATAAAAACATTCAAAAAAATTTCGAAAAAATTGAAAAAGTTGGAACAAATTGAACAAAATATAGTCAAACAAAACATGAGTAAAAACATAATGGCGTGAAAATTTGCCACTTTTTGAGCAAATAGATAGCTAAAAACGCTTCAAAAAAGCAACTTTTCAACAGATTTTTAGAAAATTTTTGGGAACTTCCGCTAATTCTAGGGGGGGGGGTAAAATTTTTTACGGAGGGCGAAAATTTTTCTGGGGGGATGAACCCCCCACCCCCAAAACCATGTATGGTAATCGCCATCCTCTAAACCCATGCTAAATATTATTTGGCTATCTCCATACGGTGCAGATCCGTCCAAATTTGACTGCATCGAAGTTTGTTCAGTAAAAGACTCAACGTCGTCAGGTCTTTTGTCAGCCCTCGGCCTTCTCTTTGCAGCAAAAATTTTATTGCTACTTTCTGGAAGAGGCTTTTGAGGCCGAGTCGCCTCGACGATATCCAAATTTGAAAGATCGACGTTGAGCGACAAATTTTTTAGTTGCTCTTAGAGCGAGAACGACGATTAGATAAAGAAAAGATGAAAAAAGAGCGAAATAAGAGAAAAATAAAAATAACGAAAAATTGAAATAAAAAACGCGAAAAATGATGCGAAAAACGTGCACGCGTGCACGTGCGTGTGAATTTACATTACACACACGTACGTATAGTAGAGACAGATCGGAAATAAAAGAAGGTACTAGATTTTTTTATAAATCGATCTAAAAGTAAACTCGAAAAACCAAAATTAACTTTGATTCCGGCAAAACGCGCAGCAGGTAATTTATATTTAGATGAAGAAATATCTTTGGAAAAACTTACGAGCTGTTTGCTAAATCATTAGGCACGTAGCTGACCGTCCTATTTTGGGGGGACCAACACCAATTTTTGGGGAAGACTAAGCCCAAAAAGGTCAAAAATAGCACAAAATAACGTTTAAAGTCATGTTTTTCAGATTTTTCTGAATTTTGGGTGATCTGAACCCCCCTTCCCCCAGAGACACGTGCCTGTAAATCATCACAATTTATACCAGTATTACACTGTTCTCGATTAAAACAACCGATTCCGAATTAAGCGTTTGAAGTTCAATGATTTCCGGTTCGTGATACCGATCGATACCGAAAAAATTAGAAAAAAGCTTCGAAACGATAATTTTTTCACGGGTAGCTGAAATGGTTAATCACTATAAATGGGCGGGCCGAACTCCCGGGGTCAGCTGGGGTTATAAAGACTTCAACGGTAAAAAAGGCTTTAGAATTAATAGTAAGAACAAAAGCGCCATTTTCCGACCGGCATTTTAAATTGTATACTTTTACATAAAATCACTTTTGACGCAATATTTTTTCCAAACATTTTACAATTTTCGACAATTTTGTGCCCAAAAATCATCAAATTTCTTTAACATCAGCGAAAAATCTGTCGCAAAGCGCCAGAAAATTTGCGAAATTCAGGCGGATGACGTTTAAAAGCTTGACTTACTGCTTGATTTTCTGTATTTGTTGCATTTGACGTGAAACGTCCAATATTTTCGATTGAAAGTAGAGGAAAATTATACTAAAATAGCTGTTTCTGCTGTTGAAATTGTTTTGAAACCTATTCTACGAGCGAAAAATAGCTTCTAGATAGCTAAGAAAGTAGATAAACGTCATTAATAGGTATGATCCGGCGCGCAGCGCCGAAAATTTTGAGAAATTATGTTCACTCATCGCCAAAAATCATTGCAAATTACATATCAATTCTTTATCTCACCAAATATTTTTGGCCAATGGGGGAAGCGGCCGCCCACCGCCCCCTTTAATCCGCCTCTGCTTCTCATCAAGCTCGTTCACACTCATATGAGAAATTCGAAAAAACCAAAAAATGATAAAAACGGAATTCTGCGAGGACCTGCGGAGGGTTTGTTGGTTTTTTGAGGTCAAACGCTCAAACAACCAGCTTCAAATAAGCAGTTGAAAATTTTGGAACGAATATCAGGCGCTTTGAAAGGGGAAAGTCTTGATCGGCCCTCAAATAAGAATTAAAAAAGCAAAACACAAACGACGAAGAAGAACAAATTTTCGCAGAAAAATTATAGGCAAATTTCAACATTTAGGCATTCCATTCCGACTAATTAGCGGGGATCTCTATCCCACCCCTTATTTATGCACTGTACAACGCATAGCAAAAACATCGTATTCGTAGCAAGCACAATTAAAAAATGTAAACGTGCAGAAAACTAGAAAAGAAGGAAAAATAATTTGAAAAAATAAAATAAACACATACAGCGACTTAACTTATAGGTGGCAGAAGGAAGTAGTTGGCCATTTTGTGTTTAAATTGACCTTCTATTTTCAGTCAAAAATAAAAAAAAACCATAAAAAGCATGTCCTTGGCTAAAAATAAATTTCAAAAGGAATATAAAACTGCCGACTTTGGGTGTGAGCCAGGCCCTCTGCTGCACGTACGATGCTCAGAATCGATTCTATGCATACCGGCAGGCGCGCAAAATTAAGGATTTTCGAACGATTTTAAGCAATTTTCTGGTTAAAACGGCTAATTTTTCCGCTCAAGTCAGGATTCCGCCCCCTCCCTTAGGGGTACCGCCCCCTTATGAAAATCCTGGATCCGCCACTGCCGGCAGGGCCGTATTTAGGGAGGGGGACGGGAGGGGGCGGCCGCCTCCCCCTTTGGCGGAAAAAATTTTGAATGGTAAGATAATGCACGGCAAGATGGAAAAATCGCATACATTTGTCGCCAAATCTTCAAATTTTCGGCGCTTTGCGCCGGATATGAAATATTTTCCATAATTTTGGTCCAAGCGCGACCAAAAACTGACACTTGTTTATAGCCTTTTGAGTAAGAAAAAATTTTTCTCAAAAAATCTCGAATTTTATTTTCTCATTATCTTAATGGATACAGCATGCCGAGAAAATTCGAAAAATGCGGTCTTTGCGAGCTATTCCGACGAATTTCCTAAGATATAGACCAATTTATGTTGGGTCCGCCCCCTCCCCTCCCTTAGCCGGATCCTGGATACGGGCCTGCATACCGGTATATTCATATGCGGATCTGACCAGACCATTCTCTCTGACATGATCGATCAGCGATTTTATAAATCGATCGGTTTGCGTGCAATCGCAATCGCAGATCAAGCAGAAATGTCTCCTCGCTCGGGTAACAGCGACGTTAATGCGCTTGCGGTCGACCAAAAACCCTAACTCGCCTGCAAGCATAAATTATTGCATAAGCGATTTTCATAATTTTATTAAATTTCCAGGCACGTAGCTAGCCGTTCTACATCTTTTTACGGTATCAACACCAATTTTTGGGGGACTTAGCCCCAAAAGGCCAAAAATAGCACAGAATAACGTATTTTCGGAAGTCAGAACCCCCCATTCCCCCCAGAGATACGTGCCTGAAAATTTCGGCAATCTTCCATATTATTTTAATGAAAATTTAATAAATCTATTTGGTTGTGATAGCAACATTTCTCTATATTCTTCTAAAATCATAAATGAATTGGCGATAGATTGAATGTGAAATGGTCAAACACCTGATAAAACTTAAAGAATTGTTTGGAAGGAGCAAACTTATACTTATCATAAGTATGCGAGCAATAAAAATATGCAATGAAATATAACCAAATCGCGCCCTTCAAAATAGTATTAGGCAGGCATCGTATGATAAGAATATTCAACTCTACTTCTGACCATACATGCATAACATAGGGATTCTGGCTGATCAAGCCCAAACGTTATTAAAAAGTGCCTTTAAGGGCTAGAAAACGATGGATTCAGGTCAAAAACGTCGTTTTTTACGTTTCGGACAATGTTCATTCTTTCTAGAGCACAAAAACATAAAAAAATTTAAAAAAAGAGTAAATTGAACAAAATATAGTCAAAAAATGTAAATATGGCGCGAAGCACCAAAATTTTGAGACTTCTGAGCCAAAAATGAGCAAAAACGCTTAAAAGGGCACGCTTTTCACAATTTTTACGAAAAAACATTAGTTTGGGGAGAGGGTCGCAGCCATTTTGCTGTGGGGTTAGCCATTCTAAGGGAGGGGGGTCGAACCCCACCCCACCTAGAACACGTCTGACTAAGATTGACATCAATCGCTGTGAGGCTTTTTGGCTAAAATTAGCTATGTATAGTTTCATGTTTTTAAATTTAAAAATTTGATTTACAGCATTAAGCCTCCTTGCTTTAAGTTCGAACCAAAACCTTCACACTCAAAGCGACTAGGGCTAACTGATTCCAGCCTAGTCTAAACTGAATAGTCACTAACTTTTATGAAATTTTGCCGAGAAGCGCACACTTTGGTCCAATAGTTAACAAATTTTTACCTCTATATAGAAAATATTCCGAGGTTATTTAAGCTGATGACACGATTCCATATAACTCAGATTAAAAAATCGAAATCGATTTTCAAAAAACCATTCCTGGTGACTCTCAGAGCTATATTAACTGATATTAAATATCCTATAATTACCAAGTCCACGAGAAACAAGTTGTCGAAAACTGAAAACCAAAAAGACCACATGAAAAGATACTTATTCGACTCAATGATAAGCACCTCTCTACTGGTACCAAGTTGAAATAGTCGCAGTCAACAAAGGATTGACTTATATACTTGCAGTGTAATAAATTTATGCTAAAATATAGCTAATAAAATGAGACGAATTATAATTTTTGCGCGTAAATTTAGCAAAGAAACATCAGGAAATAGCAAATATGATATACATCCTTGATAATAAATGATAAAATTGCCTTACATATTGTTTTTAAGTGTTCTAAGTGCATAATTTATTCAGCCTGCGCGCCTACCTTCGTCTTTTGCACTAATCTCGTATAAATGTACTTTAATTAATAATTTCTTGCTTTTAGAATATGTGATTATGTATGATGATTCATGTCGAATGTTCATTTATAATTGTATTGCATTGTATATTAATATTTCTTTTCTTATTGTGTTCTTTTTTGTGCGACGAAAATAAAATATTTGTATTGTACTGTATATGATGCATTTGCTAGTTATTCGATAATAAAACCGCATAAAGAAAGGGCATTCATGCAAACAACTACGAAAATTAGCCATTTTCTATAAGATTATATGTACTAGCAATAAGCCATAAACATTCGCGAGAATAAAGGAATTTTTACAACTTAGCATAGTAATTATGATAACAGGTATAACAGAGCTACGTGATTATTTTTTGATTTTCCCTCATGTAGCAAAATCTCACGCATTTTTGGCAACTTTAGCGAAGATCACTTGAATTTTTGCCATAATTCAACGCAATATTGCGTAAAATGCATTAAAAATTGGAAAAAAGATATGAAAAAGATATATACAGTCTTATTGTCTCTTTTCAGGTTTTTTAAACGTTTTTGACACTAAATATCTGAAGTCAGAGCCCTTATATCGGCTTTTAAAAATCAGAATATTGGTCAATTCTTCACGCATCAATAACCTCTTTACAATCATACAAATTAAGGATTTTGAATCCTTGTGCTTGTTTGGGCATGATCTGGATAAACCCGGGTGTTTGATGTTTCTTGTGAAGCGTATATAGAATAAATAACAGCGAAAAGAAGCAAATAATGCACACGAGCTTACTGAGTAATGGATTGTCCCTGGCTCACCTCCCACCAGGTGATGACCACTTAAGGGGACCAGGGGTTCCCTGTCTCTTGACTAAGCATAGGACACGCTGTTTTGGGGGTCCGTCCACAGTCTGCTATAAAAAAAATTTAGTCTTAGTTTAGTCCGGGTTTTACGTAAGACTTACAAAGCGTCTGAAAAACGAAATCGATGAGGACTATTCTAAGTCTTAGTTTAATCTTAGTTTAGGATTAAGCGGGCCGTCCCCACTGAGACCCTGTTTACGCTTACCTTACACTCGTGCTGATAAGCCACTTAGTCTTAGTTTAGTCAGGAGTAGGCTCACAAACCAGTGTACTCTCTCTCGTACCTACTTAACACCAGTTAGCTTAGGCTTAGACGGCCTTGGGGCCCCGCGTAGCTTGGCTCCCCGGCCTCTTCAATTTAAACTTAGGCTTAAATTACGGGATTGCAGTCCTTAACTATTTTAGTACATTAATCCGACCTCGCCCAGGTTAACTTTTCATTATTGGTCCACCAAAATTCTAGTACACCAACCCACCGCCTATGCTTAAGCATTGCCTATCCTTAACAATACCCTCAAGGGTGCCCCTTATAAGTACTGACATTAATATTTATATGTTATGTAGCTAAAAAGCATGCATACGCGTAGGTATTATTAATTCAGGATAGCATTTGAAAATAAGAGACTATCTTACGTTTTTTGTTCGATCTGACCATTGATAATATGACCGCTTCTCTTTCCTGACCTTGAAATCCATCTACGGATCTTATTGCAACATTTCGGTATTTCTCGTTGATAAAAAGTCGAAGAAAATGCACCTAAGCAAGTAAATAGAAAATTATAGTTTAAGAACTCAAAAACACTCCGAAGCGCTTACTGGATTTAATAATGAAGATACTTGCATAGATGCACAAGGTTAGGCAACAAATATTCAAATTCAGAGGAGTTAAAAGATAATTCTGCCTCTAGGTTCCATCTAAGATTTTTACTTTTTTGAAATTTCTGCGAGAAATCTCTGAAAAGCTTGATTTTGCCTTGTATACAGCGAGGTATTGATAGGTAAGACAACCTTGCGGTTATTGCATTACTTTTTCGGCTGGTTTTACGCTAATATAATATTAGAATTTAAGCACTTTGACTCATAGGTAGCGCGATAGCGCTACTGTTATATACTTGACCATCCTTTTTTCTTATATGTTTATCACAGCCAGTGCGAATTTCATGTCCTCCCTCACAGCAACAACGGCACATACCTGATATATGCGTTTTTTAAGAGATGGATTAAAAAAACTGCAATTTTTATTTGTTTATACTCAACACCGAGTTGGTAATGAGTTTGTAAAGTGTAAAGTGAAAATTCAAATGATTTGCGGCGGGCCAATTTTTTTAAATGTTGCCCTTGGTTTATATGCTATGAATCTGACTTTAAAATTCCTTTGCATTCAATGGTTGTCGTGCAAAAGTGTAAAGTGTACATTTTTTACTGTTTGCATGTGAAGATGCTTACCAACTCACTTTTGCATTCTGCTCAGTCTGGTTAATTTTAAAATGTAGACAATTAAAAACTCTAGAAGGGTGTTTTTTAATTTTTTCCAAAAAAGTGATAGTTGTAAAGAAATAAACTGTTCGATGTAACGAGTGTGGAGCCAGAAAACATCTTATTCTGCCGAGCTTTTTTGCCCAGAGCGTTGCGGGTGGAAATTTTTTAAAAATATGCTCCGTAACGTCAGAATAATGAATTTCACATTCAAATTTCTCTTCAGCCGGTGGTTGTTGAACTGCGACGAGGTGAAGTTTCAATTATTCAAATGTTTGCTAATAATAATATATAACTCCGCATCATATATTGTCTGAACGCGCAAGTGATTATCGCGTAGTTGATGCATGCAGTGTGGAAAAAAGGATAAAGGATTTGAATCTTCAGAACACGGCTATCTTTCCATTTTTTAAAAATTCTATTGGAAAAACCATTAAATTTGCCTTGCTTGTAAATGCAAAGAAAAATCACCCTTTTTTTGTTTATTTTTTTGTTTTTCCGATTAGTAATGATCGTGTAAAGTTTTACTGTAACGTTAAAACATATAGCTTCTCAAAATTTTGGCTCGTCACACGACTTTTCTAATTCAGTTTTGCATTCTGTTTTGCCTGGCTTGTTTTTGAAATATAGATAATAGAGTAAGCTCAAAATCGCCTTTTTATTTCTTTGAAAAGTGACTTACTCCCAGAGGGGCAGTGTAGAGTGTAAAGAATCTGAGGGCGGAAAAACACATTTTGGCCTTATTTGTCTGCCAACAACTCCAGTAATAAGTCCCAAGAAATTTATTCCAGCAGAAATGTACTACGATTCAAGCTATACTTTCGGCTTACCAGCAAACTTTTTAAGCCTCAATACGGAGTTTAAACTTTACACTCTAGTGGATGGTGTAGAAAACAAGTTTTGTCTCAGATAAATCCGCCAACTTCTCCGGCTATAAGTCAGGACAAATTGAATAGAATAAAAATTAAGTACGTTCTAAGGGCGACACGTCGCAGCTGTAAAGCTCGAAATCAGGGGTGTAAAGTTGGGGAAAACACGTTTTATTCCCTTCTTGATTGGTCAATTCCTCGAATAGGATGCGGAATAGAAGTTTTTCACACATAAACGTATCACAATTCAAAGGCTACAAAGTGGCCCGAACCGAATTTCTTTGCATTCACTGGGGAGATAGGTTCAGATTTCTAAAGTTACCAATGTGCTAGATTAGTAGATTGTGGAAAAATACGTTTTTGTCCCTTTTTTTGTTCGACACATTCTCCATTTAGAAGTCGGGATAAGTCGAATAAAATAAAAATAAATAACTTTATAAGGAGTATACGTCATAGCAAATTGAGTTTATTAACATCAACATTAAGCTTTTTTCGGAGGTGTAAAGTCAAAAGTCGGGGTCTTAAACGTGTTCCTGTCTTATTTTTTTCTGCTAACTATTCCGATTGAGTCCGGACATGATCACAAGTCTAAAAATGTACCAGGAATCAAGCATAATACGTCAGCGGGCGCGTTTGTTTACGCTCAACAGTGGAGTGAAGCGATTTACATCTGATATTTATTTGTCTTCAGAACATTGTGGAGATTTAATTTTTTTCATAAATATTTATCGTAATATCAGAATTACGAATCTGACTAAAATCTTCTTTACACTCAGTGGTTTTGAATAGTTTACACTGAAAATAAACTTTGATTCTAGAGCGTTGCGAATGCTTAATTCTTTTTCAAAAATGTTCAATGTAACGTAAGACTTACGAATCTGACTGTTATTTTCTCTCTTCTTGTGTAAAGTTTACACTATTCATTTATTGTTGATGAGTAAAGTTTACAATACAAATTTATTTTACTTCCAGAGCGTTGCAAAACGTAATTTTTTCATCACAATATGTTCCGTAAGGTCAAGATTACGAATTTGACTGTTTGTTTCTTCACACCCAATAAATGGGTAAAGTTTACACTTAAAATTAAATTTGGTTTCAGAGCGTTGCAAAAGCTTATTTTTTCAAAATGTTTTAAATAACGTGGGGATTACGAATTTGAGTGTAAGTGTTCTTTATAACTAGTAGTTGCATAAAGTTTACGCTGAAAAGATTTGATTCGTTTAAATAAAGTTAGGTTGTCTTGTTTAAAAGAGATAATGCTGAATTAAAAACAATATTGTTTGCGCGTTGTTGGGCTGTTGTCATTATTGTGGCATGCTACCGAATGTGTTTACTGACTGATTTACTCGAATCATGCTAATTAAAAGTATGCTACTAGCAAAGAAAAATGCTCCGATGGGACAAAAAGGACGAATAGACTTGGAAGTACGCATCATTAAGGACATAAAAGGAGGGGACTCGGGAAAAGTTACGTATGTTTATCTGTAAAAGGTTTAAGAATCTACTAAAAATTACCGCTAAAAAACGCAATCGAAGTATATTCTGCAACTTCTGAAAAAAGCGTCCTTCATAAAGAATACTTGATTGGGTGAGAAAAAGGGATTATAAGAAAGGTTCGAGGTGTTTAGTCGATTCAAGTTCTCACCAATATCAAATTTCTCCTTCGATATCTAACCGATATTTTGGCTTCAAAACTGAATTATAACAAGCACTTCATCTAGTTGAATTGCTGCCTTACAGCAATGCGTGCCGTGCTAAGCAGCGTGAGAATGCACGTTATGTCGTTCTTTGATTAATGATCGCTTCTTTTCTAGGAATAAGTTATTAACGGTGTTTATTTTTACCTCGGAGGTGCAACTCCCTTCCGCAGGCCGCAGAACATACTTCGATTTTTTGCGTTTTCTAGCAGAAGTCTAATTTTTAGTAGATTCTCAAACTTTTCGTAGGCAAACGTACGTAACTTTCCTCTATTCCCCTGCTTTTATGTCCTTAATGATGCGTAGTTCCAAGTACATTCGTCCTTTTTGTTCTATCGGAGCATTTTGCTTTGCTAGTTTTAAAATATTTTTTATCTGCGAGAAAATCAAACTTTGAAAAATTCATTCATTCATTATAAATCTCTGCACGCCGCATCACACACATACCTGGGCGTGAAGGGGGAAGGGGGTTGGGGGTATGCACCCCCATAAACCAAAATACTCCCAGAATTCAATTTTTGAAATTTTTGTTTGTTTTTATAGCAATTTGTTGATGCCAATAGATATTGCTCTATGAGAAACATTGAAAAATGGTGTTTTTTCGCCATACATACCATCATTTTTAAGGCCATTTTTTTACCTTTGAAAAAAATCCTGCACTCCCCCAGAACTTTGGTGCCGCCCACCTATGATCACGCATATTCAAACGGATTGTCTCTGTAGACTGCTATCTGTTCGTGGTTTCATTTATTGATTACACTACACAGTCGATATGCTTTCAAAAAGCGAAGGTAAAAATTTTGCAGTTGCATACGAGTACATTAGACTTTATATAAGAAAATTTTCATGAAATTTCACGCCAATTTCCTTTGCACGTGTTAGTTTTATAGAACTACTGCTTGGTTGCCATTTCCAAGTTTTTTATGGAATAAAAATGCATTCAAAAACTTTTTAATCGCGTGTTTTAATAAACAATTTATATTAAAAAATAGCACATGAATGTTAAAATGTGACAAAATAAATCAAATTTGAGCAAATCCAAATTTGCAAAGAATTATTTGAAATTTCTACAGATGAAATCAAATATATATTCTACAAAGCTGTACAGTTATGCAAACTTTTGCTCAAATAAATACTCGTTAAGCAATTAAAAATACAAAACCCCGAATACATAACACAGACACCATTCCCTGTATATCATCAGCTTTAAAAGTTTCTGTTTGACAACTTTTATATCTATATAAATGTATGATGGTTTAGTATAGCCCTAAAAGTGCTAACATAAAATGAGTTTTCTTTAATAATTATCTTCAATAATATCCTGCATTCATGTACATAGGTTTATTTAGGTTTTGTTTGAGATGTTGGCATTAGGCCAAATTATTAATTTTAAATGGTTTTCCTTCAGGTTTAGAATTATGCAATGTACAATTTTGGCCTAAGCTTCACCGATCCTCACGTCCATCATTAATAAATTAGGATAAAATGTGAATCTTATTCTGAGCATATAATTTATAGGCTGATGTTCACGCTTTTGTTGAAAAAGAACTAGGTGATTCAATCATATGCGTATATGCAGGGCCAGGCCCGCATCCAGGATTCGGCCAGAAGGGGGGGGGAAGCGCGGACCCGAGATAAATTTATCTATATCTCAGAAAATCCGTAGAGATAGGTCGCAAAAACTGCATTTTTCGACTATTTTCGACTTGTTCTATCCATTATGATAATAAAATTTCAAATTTTTCTGAAAAAATTATATTTCACTTAGAAGGCTATAAAAAGTGTCCTTCTTTGGTCGCGCTTGGACCAAAATAGTGGGAAACCGGACCGAAAATTTCAACAATTCCACACACGGGTATAGGGAGGGGTGAGAGGGAGTATTACCTCCAGGCACGTAGCTGGCCGTCCTATTTCGGGGGGGCCAACACCAATTTTGGGGGGTCTGAAGCCAAAAAGGCCAAAAATAGCACAAAATAACGTTTAAAAAGTCCTATTTTTCCGTTTTTTTTCTGAATTTGGGGAGGGTCCGGACCACCCATTCCCCCAGAGCTACGTGCCTGGTTACCCCTCCTTCAAATTGTCAAAAACCAAGAGTTGTTAGGCGATTTTGGTGAGACATAAGTCGCTGCTGGCAAAATTTTGATTTCGGCAAAAGTATTAGTTTTTCCCAATCGTTTGTCACATAATAGAGAATTATCTCACTAATACGTACTTTGTTTTAGATGGGCATTTTATCGAGCAAATAAATTTAAGAATTTAATTCATCTACCTTAAGAGCTCAAGAATGACCTTATAGTCGTATGCTTAGATAACAATATCAATATGTATATTATCTAACAAAAAGCATGTTATGACCTATGTTTATCATATGACCGTTTTCGAATTTCACTCCCTCTGGCCAGGGGTAGTGAAAAAGTATATACCTTAAAAAACCTACCTTGCCCACCTATGAATTTCGAAACTGGTCCATTTATACCCGGACATGGGATGTTTGTAGGATATGCATGCACCCCCACAAATCAAAATACCCCCGAAATTCAATTTTTAAATCTTTTTGTTTTTTTCGCAATTTTTTGATGCTAATGGATAGTGCTCGATGAGAAACGTTGAAAAATGGTGTTTTTTTGCCATACCATCATTTTCAAGGCCATTTTCTGACCTTTGAAAAAATCTTGCACCCCCAGAACTCTGGTGCCGCCCACCTATGGGTCCATCCCTTATAGCCTTAATATAAAGAAGCGTGATATAAAGAATATATAATATAAAGAATATTTTAATATAAAGCATCAAATATACGTTATTTCGACAATTCTTTTTGGCGACAGGAGCAAAATTTATTCTCTACTTGAAGATTATAAGGAGTTATAACGGCTATGTCCTCTTGATTGACGCCAATGCTGATCAATCGTTCAACGTGCAAGTAAACTAAACGCGCTTCGTCTAAACGGCGAACGAATAAAGATTTATTTCCCCCATTTTGTGGTAAAAATACTCAAAACACTAAAGTGCACATGCAACTATAGTCCGGGTGGGGTTCATAGGTGGGCGGCACCAGAATTCTGGGGGTGCAAGATTTTTCAAAGGTCAAAAAATGGCCTGGAAAATGGTGGTATGGCGAAAAAACACCATTTTTCAACGTTTCTCAGCGAGCACTATCCATTAGCGTCAAAAAATTACGAAAAAACAAGAAAAATTTTCAACAATTGAATTTTGGGGGGTATTTTGGTTTATGGGGTTGCATACCCCTCAAACCCCCACGCCCAGGTATGATGAGGGTTAGTCGAATAGGGCTAAAATAACCTAAAAAAATCGTTTAATAACAAAAATAACGTAAAAAACAAATCTTACAGCTCCCTATTGATTTCAAATTCTTTTGCACACAAGTTTTAATTTCAGTCCATTTTTAATCTTTATTCTGCCCTATTTTCCTCCAGAAAATTGTCCCTTTTTGTTTTCTGGAAAGCCTAACCCCCAAACCATACAATCACATCGGGGGTAGGTTAGAAGGAAGTATAACTCCCCCTCGCTGAAAGGTCAGTCCTACAGGTACTGTCCGGCGACTTTGAGCTGATGAAACGTTGTTTTGCTTCATTTTCGAGGTCAAAAGCAGTTAAACTCTCAAGGAATTTTCCGGCGTTTTTTACCACAAAAAACGCCAAAAATTGATCAATTTCTGTATTTTTTAGGCTTCAAAGTGATACAATGCAGTCCAAATGGATTAAAAATGCTTTAAAAATGCAAAATTTCTCATTACTCGTATATTAATAATTTAAAGCAAAATTTATTATTTTTTTTAAAAATTTGTATCTTATATTTTTTATAATTCCGAATTTATAGTAAAAAACTTTCCAATTAATTTTCTGATGTTGTGAGGAATATCGGAACTTCCAAGATCAAGTAGGAAGAGTTAGAATGTGTAATGTGTCTAAATACGAAACGCTACAACATCAATGTAATGACGCACCCATTAACGATAAAGTAATGCATTAGAGAAAGAATCAGTTTTATTAAATCAATGATAGCATAATTTATTGATAAAATTTTAAAATGAGATAGTGACAGGTTTTTAATTTGGAAAATTTATAATTCCCCAACCTAGATTTGCCTTCGATTGGTCATCCGCGATACTGATTTCGTTCATAGCGCAATCGGAAGTGTCGATTAGCATTAATGGCGCCATGGATTCCTCGACTTCCAAAATATTGTTCAGCCCACTAAATTTGGCGGAAAATAATGAAATAGAAATTTTCGTGCGAAAGGCACGTATCTCTGGGGGGATGGGGGGTTCGGACCCCCCAAAATTCAGAAAAATCGAGAAAATAGGACTTTTTAAAGGTTATTTTGTGCTATTCTTGGCCTTTTTAGGCTTAGTCCCTCCAAAAATTGATGTTGGTCCCCCCTGAGTGCGAGACGCTAGCAATTATATAGTTGTATGTATGCAACCTTGATTTCGTGAATAGAAAGAGCCAAAAAATCCAATTATAATCGTGTAATACGAGTCAATAAAACACTTTAAAGGAAATCTCTGTGCAGGACGCACACACAATACATTTGTATCTATACAAAAAACGCCAAAGATAAAATATTAGGTAAAGATTCTATTCATTCTACACTCTATTCTATTCCATTCTATTCTACTGTATTCTAAATTATACTCGGATTTAAAGACAATTTGAAAAGACACTCAGTGAGTGAGGGCAAATGAGATATGTACATACGAGTATATAAATGTAAAAATAATCAAATAAACTAATGTTAAAACGAGTCCATTTTGTACATATTAATTGCATGTTTCATGTATAATTAATATTAGGAAAGAAAAATGCTTCGATTGAACAAAAAAGACGAATATACTCGGGATTATAAATTATTAATGATGCAAAAGGAGGGTAATAGGAAAAAACTACCTACATATATGCCTAAAGTCGCAAAATCTGTAAAAAATCAGACTTTCTCTGAGCAACGCAAAAAATCGAAGATATTCTGCGGCCTGCAGATTGTAATGAACCAAAACACGATTGAAAAAGCAGCAAGTTAGCTAAGCAGAAGCTATGGGAAAGTAGATGGAGTAGACTAGGAGCGACTTTGTACACCTATTGAATGAAATAGCAAACATCGATGCATTCAAGACAATCAAAGAAATTGATTATTTATAGCAGCAGTAAACGCGTAAGCTTACGCGAAACAGACTACATGTAGGTACGCCTACATACACGCAACGATTTGTTGCACTAACCAATTGCGTTTTTAAACTTGAGATCATTTCCAGACTCATAACCGGATAAGTTGGCAGAAAAAACAAGACAGAAACACGTTTGACACACGCAAAATTTTAACTTTACACATCTTTAAAAAAGCTAAATATCGATGTAAATGAACGCAATTTGCTCTGACGTTTACCCCTTAGAAAGTACTTAATGTTTATTCCATTAGACCTATGCCGACACGGACAAAATTTTAAAAATCTAAACCCAAGTCCCCATTTACTGTAAAGAAATTCGGTTCGGACCAGTAAATAGCCTTTGAATCGTAGTACGTTTGTACGAGGAAAACTTCTGTTCTGCAAAGCATTTGAGATATTTATCAATCAAAATAGTGAAAAAAACATGTTTTTTCTGAGATATTTATCAATCAAAATAGTGAAAAAAACATGTTTTTTCGTCCATTTATACCCCTGATTTCGAACTTTACACCCCTATAAATAACTCAATATTGCGCTTTTTAAACGCAATTTGCTGCGACGTGTAGCCCTTAAAACGCACTTTATTTTTATTTCATATAATTCATCCCGACTTATAACCGTAGGAGTTGGTGTAGATACCTTGGACAAAACCTGTTTTCAACATCATCCACTTGTGTGTAAAGTTTAAACCCCTAGATCTAACTCCGTACTGAATGTACAAAAGTTTGCTGGTAAGCAGAAAGTAGCCCCTAAACTGTAGTACATTTCTCATATTAAAATAAATTCCTTGGGACTCATAACCGGAGTTGTTGGCAGACATAAACAAGTCGAAAACTCGACCAAAATATATTTTTTCACTCCCAGATTTTCACAATCTTTACACTCCCATTCAAGAACTAATGCGAAATTAAAAAAAAACAGTGTCATCTGGAGAATTCCTTGCTCCACAAATATATGCCATTAAGTTGTGCGAGTCATTAATACTGAGCTATCTGTAAGTCATAGAAAAAAGTGACAAAATTTGCTATATGTTATAACGTTACGCCAAAACTATACACGTTCTTTACACAGTCGGTGTTGAGTGTAAAGAGAAACAAAAAAAGACCGGCAGCGAATTTTTTATCATCTTTCCATGAAAAAAAAACCGCATCTCCCAAATGTGCTCCGTTATATCTGTAAGGGGTGCACAGGTGTTAGGGGTGCCCAAGTATATTATTGGTACACGCTAACGCGCTACCTACGTATGTATGATTCATTCATATACGCATAGCGAACAATAATATTCTAAATAGTACGTTAAACAGGGTTATTCTTTAAATTTGGTCGAGAAATGATAAATAATATTTAGATATGATAAATTTACATACACATAATAATAAATAATGAATAAATAATAACAAAGACAATGATACTTCAGCAAATGATGAGCAACCGAACCGTCGGCTTCCAATTGATCTTCGTACATTTCCTTCGACGCCCATCGCATTATAAGCTCGTTCATTCGAAATTGTTTCTTCAGCTGCCTCAAAATTTTTGCCTTCGATTCGGCTGCATTGAATTCTTCGACGATTCGCCGCAATAAAGTTCTTTCGAAACCTTCCGCGCTCGCTCTACACAAAAACGACAAATCGGAATAAACAAAATAATCAATAAGCTATAATAAAAATCCAACAATCATATCAGTCATAAAACCTAGAAACACTCAGGAAAGCCACCGTGCATTATGTGCATACATGTAGGAGCGTATACAGCACACATTCCCATAGGACGGGGGTGAGGGGCACACCTGGGCGTGAAGGGTTGGGGGTATGAACCCCCTCCCGAGAACCTAAAATACCCCCCAGAAACCAAAATACCCGTAAGAATTCAATTGTTTAATTTTCTTTCTTTTTTTCGCAATTTTTTGATGCCAATGGATAGCGCTCGATGAGAAACTTTGAAAAATTGTGTTTTCCGCCATACCACATTTTTAAGGCTATTTTTTGACCTTTGAAAAATATTTGCGCCCCCAGAATTTTGGTGCCACCCACCTATCGTGAAGGGGTTTTATTTCCCTCGGGTCCGAGACTTGAATCACTGTCAGACAATTTTGAGCTATCAAACGCGTTCTGCATGATTTGTGGGTAAAAGAGCAGGAAAAATGTTAAAAAAATTTCAGCGCCGGCCAGTACATTTCTGTTTTGTTTACCAATAAAATACATAGAATTAAGTTAAAATGATCTGAATAGTCAAAGTTTTCCGATGAATCCTTATATTTTTTACTTACAGTAGTGACGAAACTAGTCAGAATTGGACAAATAGTACTTTAAAATGCAGTTATTCACTTTACAGCATGTTATATACGATGTTTTGGCCATTTTTCATATTTGACCTGCAAAAAAGGCTAGAACTCTAAATTAAGTGGTCCCAAATTTTTGGATTCTACCTCCCCTGAACTTTCGACCTTTGGAAACTATGGTATGCAGGATTTTTTATATGGTAGGGCGGCGCTACGAAAATTGGCGACCCTTCGGGATACGTTCGGAAATACGTAAAATAAAATGCACATTTCGGGCCATGATATATCAATCTAATCTAAAAAATCAATTTTTTCAACAAAAATTTTTTGATTTCCTTTTCACCCGCAAAAATTGACTTTTTGATGGCCGGAAGACAATACAAAGATTAAAATAAGAATATTTGGACGCAAAGCGCCACAAATTTTGAAATTTGCCGATAAAGAAACGCAATTTTTCATTATTTCCACCGCATTATCTCATCTTCCCGAAAATTTTTTGGAAGCTATCCTCTTACATACGTAGTATACGCTTACATAAGAGAGGGGTTTAATGGGCCCTAAAAAAGAATCAAGAGTCAGAGACCCAGTCCTCTAAAATTTTTTTTTTGGGACTTTGATAGCCTCTCTCCCTATTTTACATTTATCGCGCCTTTCATTATTTCTCTTATTACCAACAAGTTTTAATTTCTCATTTTATTTGCTTCTTTTCTTACTCTGTCATAACGCTGAATTCCTAACAAATTAGGCTATTTTTTAATTTTTGACCAAAAAATTGGGCGTTTTAGAGTTATTCCACTATGCAAAGGAATTAAAAATTAAAAATTTTAAATTTAAATTTTAAAATTTTAAAATTAAAATTTAACTAAAATTAACAATTTAAATTTTGAATTTTATCGAATTTAAACTCAAAATTGGAAATCTCGAGCTGAAGTGTAACGTGCAAAACTCAATTATCCAAAATAACATCTTATTCACTTTGGCGAAACGACGGTGGGCGACAACTGATTATGATCGCCAGCCAGGATACATCTTTTGCCGAGCAGTAGAGCACCCCAGCACGATAATTCTGTAGCCTACAAGCAAAACGAGTCAATTAAATAGGCCAGCCAGATGAAAATCTGAGAAGTTTGGGAGGAAGCGAAAAGTTTTAATGGAAAAGCAGAGCAAAATCAGGGACAAAAATTAAACGAAATCCTACGTTTTAACAAAAATGCTTTGAATCACCCGCACAAGACGTAAATAAAGAATTATTTTCGCCTTATTTTAGCATCCTCACGCCAATTGAAGAGATTTCCGTTTAACTAAACTAAAAATTATACGTTTTGTTAGCCGGCAGCTTCGATAAACTGACCCATAGAATGCGGCGTATTAACGATCTCAACCAGTCGACTGAAGACCAGACATGCACGTGGGGTAGAGTGCGTTTGGGGGTCTTGTCTAGACCGTCAGAATGGCAGGTACGTATGTCTGGGGGAATGGGGGTTCGGACCCCCTAAAATTCACAAAAATCGGAAAAATAGGACTTTTTAAACGTTATTTCGTGCTATTTTTGGCCTTAGTCCCCCCAAAAATTGGTGTTGGTCCCCTAAAATAGGACGGCCACAGCTAAGTGCCTGCAGAATGCAAAAATGGGGAATTTCCGGGTAAAAATGATGCAAGATGTAGGTCAAAAATCGATAAGATTTGAGAATTTTCTCCGATGAAGCTTGAAATATACCAGTTTGTGAAGTCATTTTGGTCTAAAAAGCTCAACTTTTGACCCCGCCCCCACCCGGCTTCTCAAACAACCAGGCACGTAGCTAGCCCTCCTATTTTGGGGGGACCAACACCGATTTTTGGGGGGACTAAGCCCAAAAAGGTCAAAAATAGCATAAAAATAACGTTTAAAAAGTCCTATTTTTCAGATTTTTCTGAATTTTCGGGGGTCCGATCCGAACCCCCATTCCCCCAGAGATATGTACGTGCCTGCAAACAACAGAATACTATCACAGAGTAATTATTTTGTGCTAGAAATATCTCTAAACAAGTAGGCGAGATAAATGCATAGTCTTTTACATTGCGCGACGATTTAGCGTAGAGTGTTTAAATCACGCGCTAGGAGAGGCTAATTAAACAGTAATTATGCTTACTCGGCGCGAAGCGCCTAAAACTGTTGGAGATTTCTCGCTGAAAAATAACGTTAAAATTACTATATTTTTACTCAAATAGGTCTTAGTATCCATTAGCACATCATGCTAACGGCCAAAAGTTTCCATTAGCACAAGGCAAGTTTTATTAGCGTGGTGCTGAAAAAAACGTGGGGGCAAGAAAAAAACACATACAGTCGAAGTCGGATGACGCATGACGCAAACCCCGGATCATGCACTTTTTCGGTTAATGCACACCAGCACGCGTCGTCCTGGCAAAAGCAGTGCATTAGCATAGTACGTAAGACACCTCGGTCTAATGCAAACTCGGATAATGCGTAATGCGCATGGCTGACAAGACCGCAGCATACGAAGCAGTACGCACGTGCATACGCACACCTCGGTAATGAGCACGCGGACCTGGATAATGCTCACATGGATTACTGATACTTATTGCACACCATGCTTCCTTAGGTAGAACAAAAGCGTGAATTGCTATAACAAGACCGTTTGTTATATTGCTATTTCAATTGGCTTTATTCGTTTTTTATTGGTTTCATTGGTTTTGTTGTTTCATTATATGTTTTAATTTATTTTATTCATTTTTCACACTATTGGTTTTACAATTACGGAGAGGGATACTAAAAAATTCGTCGTCTTTGTATTCCTTGCGCCTTATTGTTGAAGTGATCAGTGGCGGATCTAGGATTTTCCTACGGGGGGCCGCACCCAAGGGGGGGGGGCGGAACCCTGACTTGGGCGGAAAAATTAGCCGTTTTAACCCAAAAATCGCTAAAAATCGCTCAAAAATGTTTAATTTTGCGCACTATTTTGGGCCAATAAGGGGGGCGGCCCCCGCCCCCCTAAATCCGCCCCTGGGAGTGATTATAAATTTCTTTTCGGTAAAAGTCGAAATTTTAGGAAAATTTCACACTCCGCTTAATGCGCACACACTCGGATAATGCGCACCTTTGACCTCGGTCGCTAAAGGGTTTGCGTTATCCGAGTTCGGCTGTAATTACTTGAGCGCATTCGTCTATAACGACGCAATCGAACGACGAATAAACGTTTAAAAATTGGCATAAAAGCGGCGAATCAGTGCAAGACGCCATCGTCAGAGTACAGCACACAACTTGGACTGAAGCCAAAATGTCGCGCAAGGCCAACTTTTCTCGCTCGATCAATTCTTTCCTCAATCGTTTCCTCTCCGTCTTTAAATCGACGCCTTCTTTCCTCAATTTCCATCGATTACTGTACAGCGTGTCCTAATACATGTATGCAAAACTAGCAAAAATTAAGTGAAGCGGAATTTCTTGAACAAGGTAAGCAGGCTCGTAGCTGGCCGTCCTATTTTGGGGGACCAACACCAATTTTTTGGGGGACTAAGCCCAGAAAGGCCGGAAATAGCACAAAATGACGTTTAAAAAGTCATATTTTTCCGATTTTTTCCAATTTGGGGGGTACCGAACCCCACCCATCCCCCCAGAGATACGTGCCTGAAGGTAAGAGCTTTTGAATATTTTGCACCGAAACAATTATAATATACCACAGAAAATATTTGCATAGTGCGGTAATGCGTTCAGCGAGTATTCGTACGAAAACTGCGCTTTTAATGGCAGACCTTCAATTTTAGAATCTTCGGCCTTTAAATGTTAACGGCACATTACCAAATTAAGCAGCGGCGAATCCAGAATTTTCTAACGGGGGCGGCGCCTAACATTTTCTTGAAAGTGTCAAACATTGTCCAGAAATTCGTATGTTATGCTTAAAGCAGCGTTTTTTGGCGCAGTGCAAACTTTTTTGGTATCGTGCAAAGAAAATTTTTTGGCAATTTTCGCGCGGTGCAAAGGAAAATTTGAGAATGAGTCGTATCAAAGATGTTGATTTTTGAACAACCAGGTGACTTTTAATGACAAAATATCCGAAAAATTTCGGCGCTTCGCACCAGTACTTTAGGAGATATAATTTTCTTCCCATCGGCACTACACCATTATGAATTTTTTGTGTCATTTATCACTTTTGTACTGACTTGCTTATTCTACATTGCGTATTCCATTCAGTGTTCTTTTTGTACAAGTCCCGTTTGTACATATCTACAAAGATGGTCCCCGAAAGTCTTTGTACATTTTGTACATACACATTTTTGGGTACTATAATATGGTACGGCAGCGATTTTAGTGTGGTAAAAAAGAGTAGCTCGACCTTTGGTAGTGTATTTTAGCAAATTTCTAGGTTTCTGAGGATAAAAAGCACTAAGAATCGTCTTAAAACGGCGCGAAGCGCCGAAAAATTTGACATTCTTCCCTTCCAAATGCAATTTCTGCCATTATAAAGATATATAGAATACACAATTACTCATTTCGGCGCGAAGCGCCGAAAATGTTCGCGAATTTTGGATCTTTTTTGCAATTTTTGTCTTCCCAAAAATCTTTGTATACATGTACAAAGACGGTCCCGAAAAGTTTTTGTACATCGGGAAAAATCTTTGCCGAATACAAAAAACACTGATTCCATTAGTACATTATTTTTTATTTGCTCCGACGAAAACACATTGCGAAAAAAGAAAATGCGCTAAAAGATAGAAAGACAAAACAGATTCGGTTTAGCTTTTTACTTTTTCCGAAAAATTTCACTAAACTTTGAATGTTCGCTTCTACACGATTTCTTTCATACGAAATACACTAAGTCATGAGAGCTTAGTAATGAAATTACTTTTCCTTCAACAAAGATTTAGGGAATGCCGACTGAATTTTACAAAAATGCATCGAAACAAACACTTTTGGATGAAAGGCTAAAAATTTTCAGCACTTTATGTCGTGTGCCTTATTTTGTCATACTTTTTCGATCTTTGTGCAGTAAATAAGCAAGAAACGTGTTCCACAATTATTACTGAGGTTTTTATATCACCGCATATCTGCATATAACTTGTTGGAAATCGTGCCATTCACATTTTCAAATTTTAATGAGGTCTTTCATTTAAATAAGGAAAATCGAAACTAGTGCAATTCAAAGCGTTAGATTCGCTCATAAAATCATAAAGTGTTATTTTTAAACATTGAAACTTACAATAGAAAATAGACAAGAGCTATGCATGTCCATGGAAACCAATGAGAAACTAGCGTTTTTACAATTTTGGTAATAAATGAAATTGTATTATAATGGGAAAATGTAATAGATTTGCGGCCGCAGAGTTAGTGAGATAGCGATTTTCTAAATGTAAATATAGTGTGAAAGACATTACGAGTTATAATTAATACAGTATTTAATCCAACCGCGCGAAGCGCGGAAAATTTCTGTATACATGTGTAGGGGCGTAGCTAGATTTTATTCCGGGCGGGGAGGCCGAAATTTTTTAAGTCCTATATCCTGAGAACCATTAGAAAATACGCGAAAATAACGGCATTTTCGAGAATTTCTCTAACAGGATCTATGTCACGGTGGAGAAAGAGATTACTCGCTTGATTTCAAACCTAGATATTAAAATCTATCATTTAGCCTATCTGTATGACTCATTTCTCAATATCAGGTTAAGCTTGACTCTAAAACATTTCAAAATTCTTATCGTTGCATTTAATCATGCGGTTTTGCAAAGAAAACTAAGGCAAAAAATAATAAATCGACGCAAAGCGCCGAAAATTTTTGACATAGTTCGTTATTTTTAAGTCAAATCTGGGCTTCTTAGGTAAGAAATGAGATAGAAAGTAAGAAATCCAGCGCGAAACGCCGAAAAATTCTGAGTTTAGTAGCTCGAAAGTGCGCTAAAAACGCATTTTGGCTGAACTTTTAGCAGACTTCGAGAATTTTTAATTCTTTTACTCTGGGGGACACTTGTGAGCAATAAAAATATTTTTTCATTTCGAGGGGGACGGGCCCCCCCCTCCCGTCCACCGGCTGGTTACGCCCCTGAACATACGTAAAGTACAAAAAACATTTTGGACGTTCAAAAGGATTTTGTGAGGTTTTTTGCACGGTGAAAGAGGCCCATGCAAAAAAACACTGGCTTATTGTACCGGTTTTCGCTGCTTTTTGATAGGCAGGATTATTTCTGACGCAAAAAACGTACGGAAATTTTCGAAATTTTACGAAGTTTTTCTTATGGTAAACTCGCAAAATTGACGCATAAACGACAACAAATCGTCGGAAAAACACTCGAGAAATCATTATAAAAGCTACAAAATCTTTGTTATGTACAAAAACTACCCTTCTGACGTAAGTTTGAGTGTTTTAGAGCGCCATGAGTCAGCAAATGCCATTAATGCTGAATATTCCGGCGCCAAGCGCCGAAAAAATTTGAAAAATCATGATAAAAACGGCTGAAGTCATTAAAAAATAAGTACACGCACATCTATTCTTCATTGCGCCCAAATATTTCTTGACGGACAGAATAGGGGGCGGCCGCCCCCAGCCACCCTCTAAATCCGTCAGTAAAATTAAGGACTTCTACTATTAAACGATACGGATTATTTATCAAAACGACGAGGAGCGGTGAGAAATTTTTGAGATTTTTATTGTTTTCAAGCCCAATTCGCGGTCTTTTTTAACGACGGCGATAGAAAACTGCTTGAGCGCAAAATTTTTGTTATGATTTTCGCTCGAAGCTTAATCTTGAGTCTTTTTTAAAACAATCTTAAAAGTCGATAGGTCGAAATAAATTAATGCTTACAGTACTATAATGTTCGGAAATTTTGACCAACTTGCCTTTTTGAACTCAATTTTAGACATTGCATGCTGAACAACGATTTACTACAAATTACATTTGACGATATGGCCAAATTTTTTGACATTTTTACTATTTTTGTCCCAAAAAGTTTTTTGTACAAATACGATGAGTTCAGAAAATATTTGCAAGACGGGAAAAATTTTTGTCGAATAAAAAACATTGATAAGAACAGAGTGTAAAATGCGCACGATTAATTCCAAGCAATAAAGCGAATATTAGAGCGTACGATAGATATTAGTATAATAATTTAATCATGCCTAGGCAAGAATTATGTCTAAAATCGAAAATTTTTGTATTTCATTAAATCGCTACTCTGCACTACTTCATCGAGAAATAGATATGAAGACGTTGATACGTATTTTTAGAAATCGGCCAAAACTTCAAGCACTATCAAGCATAGGCATACGGGAGCCATAATGCACTTAGTGATGTTATGTAAAATTATGTAAATCAGTATGGGAACACATATATAAATGGAATTAAGGTAGGTATTATATTGCGGGATAATTTGCCAATGTTAGGCTTATCTCATAGAAAAATAATTTGCAGCCTAGAGAAACAAATGATTTATCGAAAAAGCTTAATAATAAAATAATTAAACAATCAATGATGTAACATTAAATATTATGATAATCAAATAAACTACTTAGATGTAAACAGGGGCGGATTAAAAAGGGGGCGGCCGCCCCTCATTGGCCAAAAATACTTGGCGAGATAAAGAATTAATATGCAATTCGCAACGATTTCTGGCCGTCAGTGACCATAATTTCTGAAATTTTTCCCGGATGATACCTACATATTAGTGACACTTATTCACTTTCTTGGCGTTCTGGAAGCCATTTTCTGTTCATGTAGGTTTCAAAACAATTTCAACAGCAGGAACAGCTATTTTTGCATAATTTTCTTCTATCTTCAACTAAAAATTTCGATGTTTTGCATCAAATGCTATAAATACAGGAAATCAAGCGGTAAATCATGCTTCTAGACGTCTATCCGCCTTAATTTTACAAATTTTCCGGCGCCTCGCGCCAGATTTTTGTTAAACTCAAATGAAATTTAATGATTTTGTTCGGACAAAATTGTCTGAAAATTATACGAATTTTCAGGAAAAATATTGCTTCAAAAGTAGATTTTATGTTAAAGTATACAATGTAAAACACCGAAAAAACGCTATTTCTCGCGTTAAGGGCAAATTTGTGGACCTGTTTTCGACTTTTTTAGAAAAGTTGGGATACCGCCCTCCTTGAGGAAAATCCTAGGTCCGCCACAGGGTCTAAATAATGTGATAAATAATTTCACAAACTATTGAAAGAATGCCAGCTTACCAATTCGTTACGTATATCGTTAATCAGAGATCTTTGGTCTGATCGTTTCAAAATATGGTCCAAGCAACAGTGGCGCAAATTAGACTGAGTCCTCGCCGGATGACCCATTCTAACTACTTTTACCTTCATTTCGAGCAATCGCTCTACTATGTTATCAACGGCAACATTACTAGGGGCGCAAGCTAGTATCTGACAAAAAGCGCAATTTAAAGTTTTAAGCCGAAAATTTGAATTAAAGCATCAGACAAAATGGACAAGAACATGCACGCACGTAGGGAGGGGTGAGGGGCATACATGCACAGCATGAGAATTATAGGGGTGAGTCAGGTGAAAAGGTTTTTAAACAAAGTCTTTTTTGGGCTAAAAACGATGGGCACGCGTCTAGAAACACTGCTTTTTACGTTTCAGACAATGCTCGCTCAATCTAGTATACAAAAACGTAAATAATTTTCGAAAAAATTTGAAACAAATTGAGTAAATTGAACAAAATATAGTCAAAAATGTGCATATGGCGCGAAGCGCCGAAAATTTGAGATTTTTAAGCTAAAAATAAGCTAAAAACGCCTAAAAGGCACATTTTTTTACAACTTTTACTAACTTTTATAGAAAAATCGACAATTATGAGGGGTCGCAGCCATTTTGCGGGGGTCATTTGTCATTCTAGGGGGGTCGAAACCCCCAAGAACACGTATGGTAAGAGGGGTATAATCCCCCACTGAAGGGTCAGAAAATTAGGTACTATCGGACGATTTCGAGCCAAAATAGTGTATTTTAAATCAATTTCGACCAAATTTACCTAATTAACACAACTAGGAGTACTGCAGGATGAATTCCGGATTACACACCTCCCTAACCATCTGACCATTTGATCTGTGGACAAGAGATACAACATTTGTACTGTTTCTCGCGCCTTTTGCATTCCTTTTGCCAACTGCAAGGTTATTTTTATTTAATTATAATTCATTTTTTCTACACTATCCGTTTTTTTCTATTTTTAGTATTTTTGTAGCATATTTTGTAGCATTATATTTCATTTTGATGACAGATTCGTGATATAAATATTTATATGTATATATGCATATTCAAATAAAAATATAAAACAAAGGCATTTTGTAGTACCTACTCTCGAATCATAATGCATTGGCTTACAAAAAGCAAACTTTGTTATTTAATTCATAGCATTAATCATTAATTACCGAAGGTATTTAGACGACCGGGGCTAGGAAGCTTATTTCTGAACTTAAGCTTGCTCTGTAAATTGCATAAATTGAATATTGAATTATTGAGGTATCATTTTCTAAAAGTCATTCAAAGATATGAGGAACGAAGGCAAACATTGCGATGACCTTTGCTCTTCGCCATACCTGGGCGTGGGAGGGGGTTTGGGGGTATGCACCCTCCCAAAAACCAAAATACCCCCAGAATTCAATTTTTGAAATTTTTTTGTTTTTTTCGCAATTTTTTGATGCCAATGGATAGTGCTCGATGAGAAACGTTGAAATATGGTGTTTTTTGCCATATCATCATTTGAAGGCAATTTTTTACTTTTGAAAAAATCTTGCATACCCCCGCAGAGCTTTGATGCCGCCCACCTATTCTCTTCGCCCCAATAATCCACAAATCGTATATAAACACTGTTTTTCTATACGAGCCTCTTTGTATATGTACAAAGATCTCCGGAAAAGTCTTTGCACGAGCGAAAAAGTTTTTGGATATAATATATAGATATACTATTAAATATGCACATTTTTAGATACTACTAGATTGTTATCCGAGACCCGCACGCTTCGCAAAAAGTGTTACTTTGTCCTCAATTTAGGCACGTAGCTTGCCGTCCTATTTTGGGGGACAAACACCAATTTTTGAGGGGACTAAAACAAAAAAGGCCAAAAAGCACAAAAAAACGTTTAAAAAGTCCTATTTTTCCGATTTTTTCTGAATTTTTGGGGTCCAAACCCCTCCCATTCTCCCAGAGCTACGTGCCTGCCTAAATTCAGCTGGTTAGATAAGTTCGGCCCGAAGCGCCGAAATTTTCATGAGTCTTGGAATGAATTTACACATAAAATTCGACTCAGAAAGCTAAAATAACTTGTGTTACACAACCAGATATAATACAGCGATTGCAATGTGCTGACTTAATCTCATAATAGACACCAATTTGCTTATTAAATTTAATGCAACGTAAAGATAAAACAGCCAATTTTATCTTCAATTGGCAGAAAAAGTGCAAAGTTGTTTAATAGTTCTTTTTTCTGCATAAAATCTTTGAAAAAAGTAGAGATAGATATAAAAGATGCTTAAATCTGTACAAAGATGCTTAAAGATAGATTTCGGAGTGTTTAATGCCCGCGCTTGGGGCTAAATAGAATGTAATTATGATATACGGCGCGAAAGGCCGAAAATTTTTTGAAATTTAGCTAAAAAATACTAAAAAACCGTTAAAATTACTATTACTTTGCCCCAAAAGTCTTTGTACATACATTATACAAAGATGGCTCCGAAAACATTCGTACGAGCCCCAAAATCTTTGTCTCGTACAAAAAACAGTTTGTATAAAGCTTATGATTATTAGCATGAACACATAGGAGTTGACTTTCTCCTCCATCAGTCACTAAGTTTCCCAGCCGAAAATCGTCAGCTTTGATTTGAATTTGAATTATGAATTTCAATTTCAAAATTTGAATTTTGGATTTCGAAAAAAATTGAATTCGGAAAAAATTTGAATATCAAAATCGAAACCTAGGGTAGCCCAAATTCTAATTCCGAAAATTTTGACTTTTAAATATTGAATTAGACACTGTTTTTTTTGTACGAGAAAGATTTTGAGGCTCGTACAAAGATTTTCGGAGCCATCTTTGTACAATGTACAAAGACTTTTTGGGGCAAAGTAATAGTAATTTTAACGTTTTTTGGAGTATTTTTTAGCAAAATTTCTAAAAATGTTCGGCGCTTCGCGCCGAGTATCATAATTACATTCTATTTAGCTCCAAGCGCGGGCAGTTAACACTCCAAAATCTATCTGTAAGCATCTTTGTACATATTGAAGCATCTTTTACATCTATTTCCACTGTTTTATAAAGATTTTATGCAGAAAAAAGAACTATTAAACAACTTTGCAGTGTTTTCTGCCGTTTGAAGATACAATTGACTCTTTTATCTTTGCGTTGCATTAAATTCAAAAGCAAATTGGTGTCTATTATGAGATTCAGTCAGCACATTGCAACCGCTTATTATTCATAATTGTGTAACACAAGTCATTTTAACTTGCTGAGTCGAATTTTATTTGCAATTTCAACCTAAGACTCATGGAAATTTTGGCGTTTTGGGCCGAACTAATATAACCAGCTGAATTTAGGACAAACTTGCACCTTTAGCGAAGCGTGCGGGTCACGGATAACAATCTAGTAGTATGTAAAAATAAGTACATTCAATTGTATATCTATGCATTATGTATATGTACAAAAAATTAAAAAATTTTCGCTCGTACAAAGACTTTTTCCGGAGATCTTTGTACATGTACAAAGAGGCTCGTACAAAAAAACAGTGGAGTTAGACCAAAACTCCTTCACCTTAAGGTGACGTACGTAACTATGTATTTGTAGTTTTTCATATTTATTTTTAACCCGCAACCTAGAAACCTATAAACATAACCCGATCGTCCTAAATCCGCAATCCGCCATCTAATTCTGTCAACTTTTACGATACAAAATAAAATACACTCGCTTTTCGTCCTCGCTGTACCAAAATTTGAATTATTTTGACTAAGGCAGTGGTTTTTCCAGTGCCCGGAGGGCCATGTATGACACTTATTGGCCTACTGTCGTCAATGCAGAAATCTACGACTTCGACGGCCACGGGATTATTATCGAAATACGTTTCCGATTTGCTGCCTGATGTACCGAAAAAGACGTAAAATGTACATAGCAGCTAAAACGAGGCACAGGGCCAATATTGTAGAAGCATAGGTGGGCGGCACCGAAATTCTGGGGGGGGGGTGTGCAAGATTTTCCGAAGGTCAAAAAATGACCTTAAAGATGGTGGTGCGGCGAAAACCACCATTTTTTAACGTTTCTCATCGAGCAATATCTATTGGCATCAAAAATTTGCGAAAAAACAAAAAAATTTCAAAAATTGAATTGGGGGGCGGGGGTATTTTGGTTTCTGGAGGAGGGGGTACATTGGTTCCTCGGGAAGTGCTACCCCCAAACCCCCGCGCCCAAGTGTGTGTAGAAGTACCACAATTGTGACATTTGCGACTAAACATTTGTAATTGAACTCAAATTATGAGTGTTAATTAGTAAATGCATGCTTGAAACGCCCATCTAAATTTTTTTCTGTCTGAATAGCACTCACGTAGCTGGCCGTTTTATTTTGGGGAGGACCAACACCAATTTTTGGGAGGGCTAAGCCCAAAAAGGCCAAAAATAGCACAAAATAACGTTTAAAAAGTCCTATTTTTCCGATTTTTATGAATTTTGAGGGGGTCCGAACCCCTCATCCCCCCAGAGATACGTGCCTGCTGAATAGATCTTTCCATAGCTTCAGAATTGTCTATTTCATCGTTCGTTCCAGATCAGTTTTGTGAGTTTTTCACCATGTTATTCGCGTGTTAAATGTGTTTATGCCGAACAAAAAGTCGGGTTTGCAAAAACGCATCGCCTTAAACAAAATTCTAGCAACCAGAACCACTAATCAGCGATCCTATAGCGAAAACTTTTGTCTATTAAATAATATACGCCGCATTCATCTAAGCCAATCATTATGTAACAAATTATAATTAGAAGTTTAGGCACCCTTTTTTGGGCTAGTTAACAACTTTGTCCGCTATGTTTAAGAATTTTAATAATTTTTTCTTTACCGAAAAATGATTTTTACAAAAAGTATTAACCAGAAACCCAATAGCACAGGCAACTGAATGAAACTTTACAGTTTTGTCGCTCTGCATTTGTTTTTTTTTCAAAGAAACGTTTATTAGTTTGCTATGTCTAGTGCAGCTGCAGTTATTAATAAAATATAGTTATGAATAAAACAATTGGCATCTTTTTTTGGGACACCTCGCCTGTATGATTCAAATTGGGGGGAAAACGATAGACAAAAAAGAACAAACGTTAAGCACTATCAAGCAAATACATTTATCTATTTAAGTCCTCGGGGGGGGAGGGTTTGGGTGTTTTAATAAGCAAAAGTGGTTTTTCATTCAGCAGAATTTTACAATTTTTGGAAAAAGATGAGATGAGCATACAAATTAATAACACATTTTATTTACGATTTTCGGAATACAGAATCGCGTTACATAAGTTTCAGCTTTTTATAAAATAAGTCTTTGGGTCATAAATGCTCCAATTCCATCGAATTTTTTAGCAAACTTTCAGTCTTACACGCGGAAAAGCTAGAAGTTTTAAAATGTTGACATTTTTCCTGTTTACAAATTTTAACTGGCCGGAAAGTGATGTTTCTGACGTGAACCCAGCATTTTTTGAATCCAAAATCAACATGGAAAAATTTTTGCAACTGACTCCAAAATATAGGTGATTTTCAAACACTAAAACGCAACCATTTTGCCAAGACATATTAGTTATGAAGCATTTTCGCAATAAAAGTAAGCGTCCTTCTTCTGGATAGCTTAATACGAATAAAAGCTCCATTCTCAACCGGACTAAACAATGGGGTCGTGCAGGGGCGGATTTAAGGGGCGGTTGGGCCGGGGGCGGCCGCCCTCCCCATTAATCAAAAATATTTGGCGAGATAAAGAATGGATATGCAATTTGCAATGATTTTTTGGCCGTCAGTGACCATAGCGCCGGACGATACTTATTAATGACATTTACATATTTACTTTCTTGGCAACCTGGAAGCCATTTTCTGTTCATATAGGTTTCAAAACAATTTTAACAGCAGAAGCAGCTATTTTTGCAGTTTTCTTCTATTTTAAATTAAAAATTTCGATGTTTAGCATCAAATGCTATAAATACAGGAAATCAAGCAGTAAATCATGCTTCTAAACATATATCCGCCTTAATTTCACAAATTTTCCGGCGCTTCGCGCCACATTTTTGTTAAGTCAAAAAAATTTAATGATTTTTTTCGCACAAACTTGCCTAAAATTTTAAAATTTTTAGAGGATATATTGCGTCAAAAGTGATTTTATGTAAAAGTATACAGTGAAACACACCGAAAAAACGCTATTTCGCGCGTTAAGGTCAAATTTTTGGACGTATTTTTGACTGTTTTTGGAAAAGTTGGGATACCGCCCTCCCCTTATAAAAATCCTAGATCCGCCACTCGGGTCGCGGCTTTAAATTTAATAAATTTAATGTCAAGAATTCTCCATAAGAGAACCGTAAAATAAATTACGAGCTAGCGAGAAAGACGAACTGAGGTATGAGAGATCGAAGAAAAAGTACAAGAGTAAGCTGATCGAGTAAGAACTCCTCTTCGCTTTATATCAGTATCACAAATAGATGCCTAAATAAAGTGTTGAGAAATTACTGAAATGAATTGTATAATTAATTAAATTTATTTAATTAATTAAACATTAGGATAACAAAAAGAAAAATTAAAATGCAAAACGGGTAAAAGGAAAAGTTGGAGTGTACCTTCTACATCATTCTAGTTTTATTTTCGTCCATAAACGAAATGTACTCGTAGCCATACATGGGCTTGGGGGTTTGGGGAGTATGCACCCCCAGAAGTTGAAATACCCCCAGAATTCAAATTTTGAAATTTTGTTTTGCTTTTTTAGCGATTTTTTGATGCCATTGGATAGTGCTCGATGAGAAACGTCGAAAAATGGTTCTTTCGCCATGCGACCACTTAAATTTTTTCACCCCCCCAGAATTTCGGTGCTGCCTACCTATGCTCGTAGCTATGTAACTACATTTAAGATTTACTCGAGGCGACCGCATCAGGAACATTGCTAATGCCAAACAAATAGCGAACAAGATTACTGCCTGGAAAATTTTCGAACTGCTCGAGATCAGAAGCCGTCCTAAAAACCGTTTGGATTCCCAAATTTTACATAAGTTAAATTTAACTTTAACTCAATTTTAATTTAACTTCAACTGAATTTGACTTTAATTTAATCTAATTTAATTTTAATTTAATTCCTAGCATAGCCTCACAAGGTCAGGGTCGATAGGAGAAGGGAGTGAAATTTCAGAAATCCAAAACAATGAATTCAACGACCACGGACTTTTTTGTCGTTTAAACGACCAAAATGGTCAAAATAGTCTATAAAACGTATTTTCGTGTGAATTTCGCACTTTTAAGGCATTTTTAGTCCATTTAAAACTCGATAGTTACATAAATATAGATTTTTCAAGTTTAACAAAGGCCCGTCAGAAGACCCCTTCATTTATGCAAGCACGTATCTCTGGGGGGAACGGGGGGTTCAGACCCCATAATTCAGAAAAATCGAAAAAATAGGACTTTTTAAACCTTATTTTGTGCTATTTTTGGCCCTTTTGGGCTCAGTCCCCTCCTCCTCCAAAAAATTGGTGTTGGTCCCCCAAAAATAGGACGGCCAGCTACTTGCCTGCATTTATGCGATTTCCGAATAAGGAAAAGTCATCCCGAAAGTTTTCAGTCGTTTCGTTGAAGTGAAATATGCTATTTTCGAGAGGCTCAGATTAAAAAAGGCAATGTGGCTACTCAGAAAACGCTTAAAATCAACGAAAGTACTTAAAAAAATACTATAAATTACAAGTAGATAGTAAATAAAGGAGTCAATGACCGAAAGCGCATTTACTGTAAGTTACTCGGGATGCGAGTCAAAGAATAAAATTAATTTTGGGCGATGAAAATGCTTCAATAATAAGCCTATGTAAATACCTGATTATTAATCTTTTCCAGCATACTTATAATAACGAAATGGCTATTAACCCGTGGGGTTGATGTTGTTGTGAAACATACATGATCTTGCAGGGGTTTTCATCCCACAAAAATTTTTTCACGCTTTCTCTAGAATTCGCATTTGCCGAAAATTTGTAGAAAACATGTTTGTTTCATAAACGCTCTTTAACTATCTGCTTGCTCAAAAGTGTCCAATTTTCGAGCAGCCATATACTCATTCTTTAAATGAATTTTATTCAGTTTATTGGAATTATTTTTACATTTTTTTAAATTTTTTATGTGTTTACGTTGTAGAAACATCAGGAACGCTAAAAATTAAGTTTTTGACGCGTTTCTACCGCTTTTGAGTCCAAAAAAGCACTTGAGAAAAATTTTTCGACTCAACCCTGCCCCAGAATTCCCATGCTGTGCGTGTCTGCTTAGCAGTAAATATCAAGCGTGAAATTTTGTTATGAATTTCTATATTAAATATGGAATTTTCAATTAAATTAGAACGTTTTACTTTTGAACGAAGTTAGTCAGGCTTACTTTTCGAGTCTTCGAAACGTCACGTCGTTAACGGTCAAAATTAGGGAAAAAGTCCGGTTTTCTGGCCTGATTTCCCGTTCATTCCATTCATCGAACGCTAAGCTTATAAAATTTTCACCGACTTTCGCTACCACGCCAGACGCCAATGTCTCTCTATGATTCCCACTACTGCACAGATTCACCGTATCACCTGATATCGTATAAACGATTATTTTTAGAATTCAAGACAATCCGTTTCAGGGCTAAAATTGAAGTTTTATAAAATAAAAATATTGATTTTTGATTATAAATGAACAATAATCATAATTTTTTATAATAAAAAAGCAGATACATACACATGTAGGACATCCCTCGCTCATTCTGACTCGTAATCTCTTTAAATTATTAACCTAAAATCATTAATTATGTATATATGCTCGAAAAATTGATCATAGCATCAAAACAACATATGCTCGCGATCAATTCGAATGTATTACTCACGGCACGCTGGAAATCCCAAATTTAAACGCATCAAAGATCCACAAATCTCAACTTGCACGTCGTTAAATGTAACGAATAATGTTCATAATTTGATGGAATAGTTCAGAAATATTTAATATTTCATTGTGAAAATATTTTCTGGGGCAAGGTTATAGCCAGTAAGGGATCGTTTTTGCTAAAGCTTAAAAATAGCTAAATTTTACAACAAAAATCGATTAATGAGCCTAATTTACGAGTACGATTAAGTTTTAAAGCTTGTAATTTACTATGAAACGCAGACGCTCGAAATATATTCCAGACTTTGCTTAGAAAATTGTGAATGCATGCAATTGAACTTTATTTTTCGAAATAATATGTATCAAAAATAAAAAATAAAAACAATTATAAATTAATTACTTATTAATTATTAATCAGCTTATATTTTCTATCCATGTAAAGTAACATGCTCACCAAAACTAAATTTATGCGATTTCAGCGACGTTTCGTTTGTTGACTGAGTCCCGATCAAAAATTTGACCTGGTATCTTCCACAAACGCTGGTTTTTGAACTTAGCATCTTTAGCTTTTTCAATGCCAAACCAGCTTTGCATAGATCGTTAAGCGATCTACTCTCTAACAATAGCCTTAAATTGGAAAAACAGTAGAAATGCTTCAAATATAGCGATAAACGTACACATGCAAATAAGCAAAGAATGCGTCCTTAAATACTTTGACAAATACTCAAGAACAAAGTTATAAAGAACAGGACGATTATGGTATAAAGTAAAATAACTTCCCTACATAGATTATTAAACCGAAAAACTGCAATTAAACAAATCATAAATAACTAGGAAAATGAAATTTAAAAAAATTCTACCAGACAAAAATTACTTTATCAGACATAAACTACCAAATTAATTAAATCAGACGCCTATGAGAAAAATACCAAATAAATGCACATTGCACATTGAAGCAAACACCTCGAATTTTGTGCATCACAGGCATTTTATTAAATTTTTCCGGAGTGCGGAATTTAATTATCCCAAAAAATATTCTTTAATCAAAGAATTGAACTTTTTCTCGAATTTCACGAAATATTAAGCATTCGATCAATTATCAGTCAAAGCATTATAATTGCTAAATTTCATTTGGATTTGATTGAATAATTTGGTTTGGCAAAACAATGTGGAGCACGCGTGACCCATGTACGTACTTGTTTTCTTCCTTTTCCGCCGCTTCTTCCCATTCGACAAATTGTCTGTTAGAATGAATAAAATCTTCAAGTTTGGTGATCATTCTTCAGATGCATACACGTACTGATCAAGGCCTGCTAGTTATCAATGATCTTCACAGGTAAAGAAACAACTATTGTACCTGCAAAATAAAGGAAAACCTAAATACAATACATAATGTACCCAAGGACCAAAATGCACTAGATTAAGAGGTACGTACATATCTCGTTTTCGCACGTATCATGCGAAGCAATAACTTTATTTATGCAAATTTCGTACTTGACATGAAAACAGTACAAGTTATGGGAATATTTTAAGATACATTCACTTCACAATTTTTTAGTTTGTTCTGCGAACACCATCCTACAAGCAATATACTACCACTATGAAAATTATACGATTATTCTGGTTTTATGCGCTCGGTGAATTAAGAATTTAAGACGAAAATCAAATACTATGTGCAAAACTACCCAATTATTTAATGTGATTCTATTTTTTTATTTTATAAAAACCTAATGATATATAAGTGATATTCCTTAAATTATGAATAATCAAATTTTATCTGAGTGTCTATCTGTTCACAAAAGGAGAATCAAACACTAATGAAATATGGCCTTTTCAACATACCTACTGACTTTCATTTAGCAATAAACAAAAATAAATGCTCTTTGTATTTCGGTCATTGCAGAAAGTATTTCTCAGCCTAAGACTAAGAATATGCTTAAACTCCGCTCTGCCCTAACTGATCGCCCGCATACGAACTCCTACGTAGCAATTGAGAAGGTATTTGATAATGCATGTACATATATGTATGTACAATGTACCTATATTTAGAGGCTAGAAAAAAGTAGATTTGCATCACAACTGTATACCTTAGAACAAAGCTCAATTTAATAGACACATATTAAATAGCTCAATGCATATATGCCTGGAAATCAGGAGCCTCCAACTATAAAGCTATATAATCCAACAACACTGAGCAACGACCTTCAGGTGAAAGTAAAATCTAAACAACGAACTGAGTAATCAATCGATTTTTTCCCCGCAGCATACGCGGTTCTAACATGACAAGGAATAGGAATGCGACTGGTTATTAGTCACTTTTCTGACCTAGAACGATCTGCCGTAAAATCGATCAGCAATTGTAAATTCAACGTCCCACGAAAAATGGACATTTTTTGTCAAAAAATTCGGCAAGTTTTTTCCTGCGCTACACCTGTTGAATATACTCTTACAATCGCCGCAGCAGGACAGCTAAACAGCGAATTTACAGGTACGGTAATGACAGTACCTACCATACCTGGCCGTGGGGGTTTGGAGGTATGCACCCACCCAGAAACCAAAATATCCCAGAAATCAATTTTTGAAAATTTTGTTTTTCTTCGCAATTTTTTTTTGCCAATGGGTAGTGCTCGATGAGAAACGTTGAAAAATGGTGTTTTTTCACCATACCACCAATTTTAAGGTTTCTTTACCTTTTGAAAAATATCGCAACCCCCAGAATTTCGGTGCCGCCCAACTATGTCGACTAATCATAAGATATGCAACATCTAGATGAAGCGAGGCAGCAACAAATGCGCTGAGTTGAAGTTTGGCAACATAATTTGAAGATTTTAATAACAATAGCACAATTTATGATTACATAATAACAAAAGCGCGATGGGTTATTAAAGAAATAATGGATCTAAGTTTCATTGGGCTCGAAAAATACAAAAAATTATGTAACGAAGAAAGAAAAATATCGTTAATCAGCCTAAAATCCTTCTCGGTATTTCTTCGATTCCATTCTCATTGCCAGCTGTTGCAACTGACGTTTGGCTTCGCATTCGGGGAAGTTGCTAAGATCGTAATATTGGGGCGCTACTTTCAACAGCCTGACAATTGTAAATTAAGTTAAAATCGAGTAAAAACCAGTAAAAACTCAAAAATAGTTCAACAATTCAATTACACACCGCCCAATATTACATATATGTTAAATATAAAAACTTCAAAAAAATTTAAAATACATAGTACTCATTTAACAAAACTAGTACGTGCAAACGTAGTGCACATACAAAAATAGAAAAAGGACAAAAAATGAAATTGCATACAATCAGCTCATCATTTACAGTAACCCGCAGATCGTGCTTGCGGTAAAATAGTTCGAAAATTATAAAGAATTCACGAGAATCAATTAAGATCAATAAAAATATCGTATCCAAACATTACATGTAAGGGCTCAAAATTTTGGGCGGAGGTCCCGGCCATTTCCGGGGGTCCAGGGGGGGGGGTAGATGCCCTCCAACTTTTGGCCAAAAATAGCAAAAAAGCATCTAAGAATGGCCCAAAAGCGCAATTTTTCCCAAAAATTACCAAAAATCGGGGGGGGGGGTCAAAAATTTTCTGATTCTGCGGGGAATGGGGAGACGACCAACTTTGATGGGGGCGGATTTCCATCCCCGGTTGCATGTATGATCCACGTTTTCGAACGAAGCAGTGTAAGTTTTAAGAATAAATTTCCTTCAGCTATTATATATACATACTAAGCAAAGGTGGGCGGCACCAAAATTCTGAGGGGGTTGCAAGATTTTTATGAGGTCAAAAAATGGCCTTAAAATTGGTGGTATGGCAAAAAACACCATTTTTTAACGTTTCTCATCGAGCACTATTCATTGGCATCAAAAAATTGAAAAAAATTTTAAAAATTGAATTCTGGGGGGTATTTAGGTTTCAGGGGGTATTTTGGTTTCTCGGGGGGTGCATACCCCCTCAACCCCCTAAAAATTAAAAAAACCGTACCATTCCGGTTTCACATCCGTTACAACGCGAATATAATTTTTCGTCGTAAGCACGAACTCGTTGTAAACAACCCATTCGGGCTTATGGTCGAGTACAGTACTCGGGTGCAATTGGACTACTTGGTTGTCTTTGACGGTCAAGTAATGCCCAGCTCGCTCAAGATGGCCGACCTGAAATTTTATACATCGGATTTTTTTCTTAAAACCCGATAACGACTGAATAGTTTTAATTTAAATTGGCATAAATTTCAATTTTTTGGAGGCTGGCATTAAATGGAAAATACGTCAGTGAATGTTAACAATAACTTAATGCGTAGTGTAATGTAAAAATTATACACATTATAATAACAAGCAATATTTATTAATATTGATATAAATAATTATTGATAATAATTATCATTATTATGATAGTAGAATAATACATAATAATGTAATAATAATAATAATAATACTCATAGTAATAATACTAATAATAATAATATTAATAATAATAATAATAATAATAATAATAATAATAATAATAATAATAATGACAAGATAGGTAGCTTACTTAATCTTAGCTTTGAAATTTTCTTATTCCTATTGATAAAAGCCTCGTTTTTACGTAGTTAAAAAACATTATCTCATCATTTTTGAATCCAAACTTAAAGAACAGACGACATCTTATTGTAAAATTACGCGGGGCCTCATTACATGTAACGCCTTATGATTTTTAAGTAAAAAAGTAGCCAACCAAGCAATTTAACCTTCTGTTTTTGGTCAAAAACGACTAAAAACGCCAAAACGAGATATTGGTCGCAAATCAGAAGGGATTTGAGGGGAAAATTCAAGTTTCTGGCAGAATATATACACATACATGAATAAAACGAACAAAAAACAAATAGAAAAACAAGGAATAGATATACAAGAAAAATTAAGATTAAAAAAAAATCACATGGAATTCTACACTGAATTGAAGAAAAATTAAAATTGAGAAAATTTAAAAAAAACCACACGAAATTTTACACTGACCCGAAGAAATATTAAAATTAAGAATAATAATAAAAATCACACGGAATTCTACACTGAATTGAAGAAAAATTGAAATTAAAAATGATAAAAAATCACACGAAATTCTACACTGAATTGAAGAAAAATTAAAATAAAAAATTCAAAAAAATCACACGAATTATACACTGACTTGCATGAAAAATCCGGCCAATAGAGCTTTTCTAATGTTCAAGTAATAATCCTTGCTGGTAAATTCGGTGCTGGTGCGCCGCAAGCTCAAACGATCCATGATTCCCGACAATTGCACTCGAACGTTGTCAGCGTTTTTGAGCGAACGGTAATTGATAAAATTATCGTAACACCATTGCACATCTTCGTGGTCTACATAAATAAAAAAATACAAAAAGACAAAAATAAAAAACAAAAATTTTACCAAGCAGAGATTAAGTATGCAAATAAAAAATAATTTAAAAATGAACTGAAAGACACACAAAAGTAAGCAAGAATGATAAAGTAAGGGAATAAAATGCAATAAATAGGGATGAATATAAAATAAATAAAAAATTCTTGCCTAATACGCGAGCAGAAAATTATCTGTCACAGTTGGTCAGAACTTTGATCATATTGCAATATAGGGAGCATTAAAAACACATTAGTTCTCGCTACAACAGGCATGTACTCAGGGGGAATGGGGGGTCGTATCCCCAAAATTCAGAAAAATAGGACTTTTTAAACGTTATTTTGTGCTATTTTTGGCTTTTTTGGGCTTGGCCCAAAAAATATTGGTGTTGGTCCCCCCCCCCAAAATAAGACGGCCAGCTATGTACCTGCACCTCGAAATTCGAATAATCAACAGTCCTTAACGTTATGTTGAGGATTGAATTGCCCGTGTTAGGACGTCCTCGTATGTTTCAGCACTGCAATGCAAACCATACGACGACCTTCTGTTATAACATAGGCGACTAAATCCTAAACAAACCTTAAGGACTGTTAATTGTGCAGATTTCGTGGCGAGAGTACGTCCAAACACCGTGTTTTCTATAAACACGCAATGTAAATGGATACATAATATGAATCACAGGTATGCAAGGTCAAACTTTCAGACGAGGGTGAAAACCAAAAATTGGTGAATAGCTACATATGTACTTCGTAAAAACGGGTCTATAGCCTTTTTGGGCTCAGAAAATTAGCTACATATACAGCTTTTTGGGCTCAGAAAACTAGCTATATAGCTTTCTCGACTCACAAACATAGCTATATAGCCTTTTTGGACCAAAAATAGCTATTAAGCCCACTTTGGAGTCGAACAAATGGCTATTTATTCTTTTTAAACTAAGAAAAGACAACTGCATACATACATGTATAGCATTTCTGAGCGCACACAGTAAGTTTCTGAATCCAAAAAAGGCTATATACATAGCAAGTTTTCCGAACCCAAGAATGCTATGTAGCTCATTTTCTGAGCCCAAGAAAAACTTTACATCAATGCTTTTTCAGCCAAAATGGCTATATAGTTATCAGTTTTTCAAAGCTAAGGGGGAGGGTAATACCACCACACCTGGGCGTGGGGAAGTTTGGGGGTATGCACCCCAAATATTTTTGAACTTTTTTATCGCAATTTTTTGATGCCAATGGATAGTGCTCGATGAGAAACGTCTAAAAATGGTGTTTTCTTCGCCATACCACCATTTTTAAGGCCACTTTTTGACCTTTGAAAAATCTTGCACCCCTGAATTTTCTTGCTGCCCACGTATGAATACCACCCTTACCCCCATGCCCTTGTATGATACGAATGATACATAAAAAGTATAAATTAAATAATAGAAAAATCAAAATAAATACGCAAATAATTATAAATATAAATAAATAAAAAATACAATAAATTTAAAAATAGTACGAAATAGAAAATAATAGCTAACTCTGCTTGAAAGCGTGATAAACGTTCAATAGAGTCAAATGGTCCCCGTCGATATGGGCGAATCTCGCTTTAGCTTCGTCGGCGGCTTTTTTCGCTTCGGCGGGTCTCACGAAGCAATGCGGAACTGTAAATGGATAGCAGGCGGCCCGCCCCATTAAGGGGCATCGGCGATCCCGTTAGTTTGATGTTTCACACAACAATAGGGTCTTAAATCAGAGAAACCCCTCTAGAGGTCGGATCGGGTCCCCGGGCGGCACTTATTAATTTACCGATTTCAGAAGCGCATTCGTAAAATTTTGTTAATGGAAAAATTGGCCGAAAATCGTTGAATAAACGTGAGAAATGCTTAGAAAATGTAAAAAGTATGTTTTTTGACAAAAATTGGGCATAGCGCGCCCGGTCGGGCCAACCTGCTGGAAAAAGGGTGCAGATGAGAAGGCTTGGAGGGAGCTTCTCACAACCGATTAAATAGATTAATAATGAACAAAAACATTCTTTAGTCCCGATCACACTTGGGCGTGGGGGAGTTTGGGGGGTTGCACCTACCCAAGAAACCAAAATAACTCCCCCCAACAGAAACCAAAATACCCCCCATAATTCAATTTTTAATTTTTTCGCAATTTTTTGATGCCAATGGATAGTGCTCGATGAGAAACGTTGAAAAATGGTGTTTTTCCGCCATACCATTATTTCTAAGGTCATTTTCTGACCTTTGAAAAAATCTTGCACCCCCCTAGAACTTTGGTGGCGCCCACCTATGGTCCCAATTCGGCTATTGCTATCGTAATTTGAATTTACGGCTTTCAAACTCATTTAAGATCTTTGAACATTATCTGACTGGCGTTTTAATTTCCGATGAATTATTTTTAAATTTAAAACAGATCGGCATAAAAAACGGTAAATTACGTTTAAAATGGTAAAAATGAAGGATTGTGAAATAAGTAAGGGTGAAAAACAGATAACCCATAAAATTGCCAGAAATCCCGGTTTAAGTTGTTATACACGTATGTACGATGGACGGGAGATGATTGTGGGATCTTATAATCAAAGTCGGTTGTCCTCCTCAACTCCTGAAGTGAGAACATTCCCCCCCATTCACGCCGAAAACCTACATTTTTTGGCCATTTCCGGATGTTTTTTATCGTTATTTGGCCAAAAAATTAGAGATCATTCACGCTCCCAAAAAATGGCCGGGAAACCCTTCCAAAATTTCGAGCCGTTAAATACGAGTAAGGTTATCAATATTTCAAATTAAGATTACAAAAAGGAATTGCGTGAACACTTTCAGACCCACCAATAAATTACCTCCCTGAACCCAGCCCAATTATACCCATCCCAAAAATTTTGAAAAGGGGTTTAGTCAGTCGGCCATTTCCAGACCGGCAAAAAATGTCTAAAAATGAATGATCTGAACTTAAAACTTAAGTTTTTTGTAACAAATGGTAATAAAAAATCTAACTCTTTGAGGGGTGGGCGAAGAGATGACATATTCGCCCTATTACACGTACGCAAGTACCCAAATTTAGAGTTACGAAACGTTTTTTTTTTACTTTTGAATTTCTTAACTTCTTAGTATTAAGCATTAATTAACAAGCCTTCCATACGTGTATCCTAAATTAACTAAATGAAAAATTTAATGGTAAATTAAATATATGTATGTAATGTATGCAAGTCGTACATATTTATCGAAGAAGCGAACTAAAGTTTAGCATTTTATTAGATAAATAAGCATGTAGTAAATACTTATTAGGGATGTGCCGACTGCCGGGTACCCGAACCCAAAAAAACCGACCGTTTTTGGCAAAGTCGAAACCGAAGATCCCAAAATTTCAAACCCGAACCCGTACCCGAAGCCGAAACTCGTGCTAACCCGTCTCTTTCGGATTCCCCCAAAGCCAGAAAATTTTTCGACCCCCCCCCCGATTTTTGGAAAAAATCCAATTTTTTAGCTGCTTTTAGGCGTTTTTTGGCCGTTTTTATCCAAAAATTAGAGGTCAGTCACCCCCACTAAAATGGCCGGGAAACCCCGAAATTTCGAGCCGTTACATGTATGATAACACCCATTAGAAAATGATATTTTTATAAAAACTATTTTTAAAAAATTGAGGAAATCATTTTAATCAATATTTATCCGAATGACAATCTTTCGGTCGATGACCCAAAAAATGAATATCTAGGTCAGCAAGCAAGGTAAAAAAGCAAAAACGTAAAAAAACTTGCCTTTAATAAATACTCACCCGATAGCATGGCGGCGATGGATAAAATTTCATTCGAGCAATTAAAATCGCACGAGGCGATAAGCATTTTGGAGAGCTGAGGATCCAAAGGAAATTCGGCCATCACCGAGCCCAATTGGGTCAATTCTCCGTCGTCATCCAGAGCAGCCAAATAATTTAACATTTCCAAAGCGCGCATCAACGTTTCTGGCGCTGATTCAATTGAAAAAATCAGTTAGATGCGCATAAGGTGATAAAAACAATATTTTATTTAAATATAATTGTTTAAAAGCAAAACTGCTCGCCTTGAAACATGACGCACCATAATCGTCAGATTTATATTAGATGATGCGTCGCGAGCGCCGCGTTTCGTCTATAATGCGCTATCATCTCTTTTTATTTATTATAGGATATTTATCTGTATCATGCCGTTAATCTGGCGATGCGGACGGCGCAATTTAGCTATGAATAGCGCCAACGAGAGGTAAGCGCGCACGTGAATACCAGAAGCGCGCACGTGAATGCCGTTCTGTATTCAGGCGAGTGCGCGCACGTGAATGCCGTTCTATATTCAGGCACGTGCGCGCTTCCGGCATTCACATGCGCGCTTCCTTCTTGTTGGCGCTATTAATAGCTAAATCGCACCGTCCGCATCGCCAGATTAACGGCATGATACAGATAAATATCCTATAATAATAAGAGATGATAGCGCATTATAGACGAAATGCGGCGCTCGCGACGCACCATCTAATATAAATCTGACGATTATAGTGTGTCATGTTTCATGGCGAGCACTGTACGTACATTAGATATGCACTCGAATGTAAAATAAAAACTTTTGCGTAATTTCGCTTTAATTTCTGTAAATTATACGTACCTACGGCGTTTTTAGCACGATCCCCATTCGCACCGGTTCTAGTGAAAATTTTTTCCATTAGCACGGAATAGATTACGTCAGCACACCGGTTTTTTACCTGTATAATACCTGCACATAGTGTTTTTTATGTTCAATGTTTTTTCTTTGAATAAATCCAGAAATTCATGCTAAATCAGGATTATTGCCTTCCTAATGCTCAATAAACTTAGAAACTGACACCTTTGTACGTACCTATATAACAACATCAAAAAAATGATAATGCGATTGCCATTTACTAATTTGATATAAAAATAGACGTCACTGCGCTCATGAATCGAATGATAGATGAACATAAAGAAGCCGATTTTGTCTTCAAACGACATAAAACAGCGCAGTTGTCACAAAGCAATTATAATGTGCTAGAAATCGTTGAACAAATAGGCGAGATGCATGCTAAATCGTTTAGGTTGTACGTACATAGACTGATGGTGGAGTGTTTAAATCGCGTATTTGGGGCTACATAAACAGTAAGCATGACCATCGGCGCGAAGCGCTGAGAATTTTTTTGGATTTTTGCTAGAAAATACGTTTAAAGGCGTAAAAATTACTACAATTTTTGCCAGAAAAAAACGTCTTCGTATCGTGCTAACGGCCGAAATTTCCATTAGCACGGGCAACTTTCATGAGAGTGGTGCTAAAAAAGCCTGCGTACCTACATACGAGTATACTTGAATTCAATCCTACTTTGTACAACTTGTACGTAAAATAAAATTTCAAACATTCTACAATGTTTTACCGGCTGAATGTTTTTAATGCTTGAATTTTAAAATTTTCCAGCAACACGTAACAAACAGCTTTAAAAATTTTGGGCCAAGAAAGATAGCCATTTTTCGAAACAAACAATAACTTACACTGCCTATTGTTGTCTAAAAATGGAGCAAAATGAAGCAAAATGCATTGAAATGCCCTCAAAAGTTTCAATTAATTTCACTTAAAAACTTAGAAGCAACAAACTTCAAATTTTGCGAGAAGGGTTGGGTGGAGGACGGCCCTTTTGAGCGGGAAAATAATGCTAATAATAATAATAATAATAATAATAATAATAATAATAATAATAATAATAATAATATTAATAATAATAATAATAATAATAATAATAATAATAACAATAATAATAATAATCATAATAATATTAATAATAACAATAATAATAATAATATTGATAATAATAATAATAATAATTATTATTATTATTATTATTATAATCACATAAATTACAGCGGTAAATATGTAATGATGCCCCAATTTTTACATCGTTTAGCTCACAAAGCCAAAAAAATCTGGTTTACGAGGTAAAAAAGCTAATGACAGCAAAACGAACCGGGCGGATCCATAAAATCGAAATGGACCAAATCGTCGATGCCCAATTTCTTCAGCTCCAATACAACGGTGCCCAAATTTGAACGCAAAATCTCCGGATAAGTTTGTTCCTGCATCTCCTGCTTGTAAGCCTTTTCAGTGTAAAGCCTAAAGCATTTTCCCGGTCTCGTGCGACCAGCTCGTCCGGCCCTTTGCATGGCCGACGCCTTGCTGATCGGACACACTAACAGCGATTCGACCCGAATGCGTGGATTGTAAACCTAATCGTTAGAAATGCGTTGTTTTTAAATCCGAGAATAGACCAAAGTAGTGTTTATACATGCAAGTTAGGCGTACATGTAGCAGGGGGATAGGCGGCTCCCTCACCCAAAGTCGGACGGTCCTCTCCACTCCCCCTGAAAGCCACACAATTTCTAGCCCCCGCCTCCCATTTTTGGAAAAAATTGAGTTTTTGGCTATTTTTTGGCTGTTTTTTGGCCAAAAATTGGAGGCCATTTATCCCCCCGAAGCCACAAAATTTCTGACCCCCTCCTATTTCTACAAAAAATTGAATTTTTTGGCTGTTCCTTTAGCCAAAAATTAGAGACCATGTACTCCCAGAGCCACAACATTTCTTACCCTCCCATTTTTAAAAAAAAATTGAATTTTTAGGCTGCTTTGTAGTCAAAAATTGAGGGTCATTTACCCCCCCCCCAAATGGTCGGGACTCCAGCCAAATTCCGAGATCTTCCATGTATGAAGTTGAGCGCAGATATACACAGGGTAGAAATTATAGCGAAGGTGGAATTTTAAAGCGCTTTTTGGTATGTAGATGGATATGCGTCCAAAACATAATTTATTCGGCGTTTCTCACGATGTCCTATATTCAGAGCAATAAAACATAAAACATTTCAGAAAAATTTAAGAGAAAGTAGAATAAATTTAACAAAATATAGTCAAAAAATGAGTCTATCGCGTAAAGCGCCGAAAATTCGTCATTTTGGAGCGAAATAGCTAGATAAACTTAAAACAACATGTTTTTACTTCTTTTAGAAAAATTTTTGTGAAATCGCGAATCCTGGGTGAGGTGGGAAATTTTTTTCGGGTTGAACCCCGAATCACGTATGTTCGTGTATTTGGAAGCTTATAGCCCCAGAACATGGAAATGTGGGAAATTTTTCGGAGAAGATGAGGTAAGATGACGGCCAGGAATGAGTAAGAATCAAAATTTTTCTCTAAAAAAATTAAAGTTGGAGTAAAATAATTTTAACGCTACTTTACATAGCACTAATACCAAGATTCGAGGCCGTTTGACTCAAAAAATTGTGAAAAATTTAAAAATCGGGAAAATTGAACGGAATATATTCAAAAGTGGTGTACATGGCGCAAAGCACCTAAAATTAGAGGCTTTTGAGACAAAAACAAGCTAAAAACGCTCAAAAAGGTACATTTTAAAGGCTTTTATGAAAAATTGACAATTGGGGGGTTGCAGTCATACATGGAGGGCACCAAAATTCTGAGGTCAAAATAAATCGGCAGAAATGTTACTAAAAATAGAATTCTGGGTCTACAGTGATCTGCATGGGGTATATCATCTTCTGGGGGTATTGAACGACGCCCAGACCGGCCATGCCGTGCACTACGCGTTACATGAGGATGGGGGATCCCCCACCTAAAGTCGGACTACCCCCTCCCACCCCCCAAAGTCAAAAACTTGTTGACCCCTCCTCCACATTTGTTAAAAAAACTTACGTTTTTGGTCGTTTTTACATACAGTTCAACCCCGTTAATGAACTTCCTGATGGGACCAAGGGATTCTGTGTTTACTAGCCGAGTGTGCCTAATAACCGAGTTGATAATTATTTCCTTCCATACGTCACATAGCGCTGTTATAGCTTAAAGTACTATAATATGGCATCCGGCAGGACAGTACCGTACCATTCTGAGTAGTGATTTTGACCTTAACTGTACGCAAATTGTGATTGATATTTAAAACGATGAGTGACCAGGTTTATTTGACAAAAATCAACTACAATGCCGTTTAGTCACGTGTTCTATGGAAGTGTTTACTAACCGGGGTCTTTAGCACGTGGTCAATTAAGCCACGGCGTTGTGGAGCCGTGTTTATCATCCGTAAAAGAGTGCTTATTTAGCGGGTTTGTAACTGTGACAAAGCATAGCAGTTTGTCAGGGACCGAAGGAAAGGGTGTTCATCAAGTAGACGTGTCTATTATCCGAATGTACATTAATGAGGTTCGACTGTATATGTTTTTTGGCCGTTTGTGGCCGAAAATTGGAGGTCATTTACCCCCCCTAAAAACGGCCGGAGACCCTTCACCCGGAATTTTTCGGGCGTTTACGTGTATAAGTGCATCTATGGTGATACTCTGGTACTGAAGCGACGTAAATAAGCATGTTATATAAATAATGTACCTAATACGTTTTTCAAGAAAGAGATATATTTATGAATCTTTTTTACTACGCTCAGGGATTTTTACTACACTGGTCGCCATGAAAGATGACGCGCTATCATCCTCAGAATTATGATAGAGGATGCGTCGCGAGCGCCGCATTACGTCTATCATGCGTTATCATCTCTTTTTTCTATTAAGCGTCATTAACCTCTATCATCCCGTTAATCTGGTGATGCGGATGGCGCAATTTAGCTATTAATAGCGCCAACTAGAATGAAGCGCGCCATCATTCACGTGCGCGCTTCTTTGTTGGCGCTATTAATAGCTAAACTGCGCCGTCCGCATCGCCAAGTTAATGGGATGATAGAGGTTAATGGCGCTTAATAGGAAAAAAGAGATGATGGCGCATGATGGACGTAACGCAGCGCTCGCAACGCATCCTCTATCATAATTCTGAGGATGATAGAGCGTCATCTTTCATGGCGACCACTGTATGCCTAGGGAGAAAAAATGCAAACTGACATGGATTCAACTCCTTGAGAATAAAAAAATTTTAATCAAATCTTTTTAATCTTCTATCAGATAAAAAATTTTGAAAAAAAATTTTTTTGGGCTACAGTAAAAAGCGCTAATAAAAAACCAACCTTCTGTTTAGCGAAGCCAGGGTCGATAACAAAAACTACTCCATCGATCGTAAGCGACGTTTCGGCTATGTTAGTCGAAACGACGCATTTTCGACCCAAGGCGCCGTTGGATTTTTTGGTTGGAGCCGGTTCGAAAATCCTTTGCTGCAAATTCGGGGGCAAAGTGGAGTACAGCGGTATACAACGCAATTCGCCCACTTCCGACCCCAAATTGTCAATTTCCTTCTTGATTCGTTTACACGCCTCTTCTATCTCCTACAAAGTATAGGTTTAAGGGAGCTGGTACACACAGAGCCGTATTTATGAGGGGCGGGGGAGGGCAGGCACATAGCTCCGGGAGAAATGGTAGGTCCAGACCCCCCCCCCAAATTCAGAAAAATCGGGAAAATATGTAGGACTTTTTGAACGTTTTGTGTAGTGATCGTACAGGGGACCCCGACCCCGAAAAACCCCGGCCTAAACCCCGACCCCGACCCCGACCGGGGGCATGATTTTTCGAGTCGGGGTTGAACCTTTTTTCGGGGTGAAATATAGCATTTTATTTGTTGGTACATTGAAGAATTGTATAAATAGCAAATAAATTCGGAACAAGGACGATTCATTCACCAGCAAAATTAATATGCTAAACTCGACACTCGCGATATTTCATGAAAAGTACGCCTGGTCGCCATGTTGTTAAGACTCACATACATGTTCGCATATTTTCCATTATGAAGTGCGCCGAAATTACTGCGGAATCACAGGCGTAGCCGGGGGGAATGGAGGCACATGCCCCCGGAATTTTTCAGAAATTATGTTGATCTTTCCGGCGCAATGTGTCCGGAACATTGAGTTTAAAAAAGCCACAAACGTCAAAATTTTCTAGCGCTTCGCGCCGAGTCATTATTATTTATTGTTATACAGATCCAATGAATTTAAAAGCTTGAATCTGTTAAAATAATCCAGCACTTCGCAGCACTTTAGTGATTTAATGCACTATTAGTTCATTGAATGAAACTGCACATGCTTGTTGAACATAATAGTAGAAGTGCGAAAATGTTTGCGTACCAATTTGTCTATTCTCTGCTTTGTTTATCTTTCTTTACAAGGACACATAATTCTATTCTAAATGAAAGAAAAGGCCAAATTTTCTTGTGTTTTTGCGCATTTTCTGTTTTCTGAAGTAGTTAATAAGAAGGCCACTAATGGGCCTGAAAATAGTAAGAACAAAATTCTCATTGATACATCATTCAATGACTTATTGGTTGCGAAGTTTTTTGGACTCAATTCAGAACCGAGATTTTGCCAATTTGCGAAAATTTTAACTTTACTAATTAAAAATTAGAGTGCTTTTTTACAAAATTTTCAGGGGTTCTGCTCTGGACCTCACTGGGGGCGCTTGAGCGCCACTCCAGACCCCCAGCCGTACAATCTCGTTCTACATGTTGAAAGAGATTTTTAGGAGGACAGAAAAGGTAAAAGGATTAAGAATTTTTAAAAATTTTCGGGCGCTTCGCGCCGCAATTAATCTGTTCTGTATGATTTAAGCGGTATAAATTGAGTTTCAAGAGTAAAAACGTCAAAATTTTCCTGCGCTTAGCACCGCCGATTATTGTCTTAGGGCGGTAAAATATGACTGAATTTCTTGATGCTTTGCGCCACTTATGATTTCCGAACTGTTTGTCAATGAAAAGGCGTAAATTCTACATGAAAACGGTAAAAATTTCGAAAATTTTCGGCGCTTCGCGCCATTGGCTCCTCTGCAATCAATGCGCCATAGAAAACCGTTATGAAAAAACTGTGGAAGAAAACGAAAAAGCGAGAGCGATTAGTGATTAAAATTGAAAGTAATGCTAAATTGCTAAGACCATTTTTGAACTTGAAATAAAAATAAATAACCAGCTTTATTAGTATGCTCTACAAACAAGTGAAGGTTTCGTTTTTATCCTTTTCAAATTGGTATGTAATCATGCAATGTTAATTGTTAATCTTCAACCCCGACCCCGACCCCGACCCCGAAAACCGGGGTTTTTCATCCCCGACCCCGACCCCGATCGGGGGTGAAAATCTGACCCCGTACGATCACTGGTTTTGTGCTATTCATTGGCTTTTTTGGGCTTGGTCCCCGCAAAATTGGTGTTGGTCCCACCAAAATAGGACGGCCAGCTACGTGCCTGAGGAGCGTGGCCGAAAAAATTTTTTGAAAGATAAGATAACGCACGAAAAGGTGGGGAAATCGCATGTCTTTGACGTGAAATTTCCGAAAATTCGGCGCTTCGCGCCAGATGTGAAGTATTTTCCATAAGTTTGGCTCAAGCGCATACATGGTCTAAGCGAAGAGTTAGAGGGTTTTCACCATAGTTTCCCAAGGTCGATAGTTCAGGAGGGGGTGAAATCCCAAAATTTGAGACCACAAAATTTAGATTTCTAGCATTTTTTGCAGGTCAAATATGCAAAACGCTTAAAACATCCTATATAGCATGTTTTAATGTGAAAAACTGCATTTTTAACTACTTTTTTGTCCCATTTTGACTACTTTAGTCACTCTTGTAAGTAAAGAATATAAGAATTCATCGAATATTTTTGACTTTTCAGATCATTTTAACTTCATTCTAGGTATTTTATGGGTAAATAAAACATAAATGTAACTAGTCGGCGCGAAGCGCGCGAAAATTTTTAACATCTGCGCTGCTTTTGTACCCAAAAATCATTGCAGAAAAGGTTTGATAACTCAAAATCGTCTGACAGTGATTCAAGTCTCGGACCCTGAGGTAGGGGTAATACCCCCTCACCCCCCTATGGGAATGTGGTTTTCAACCCCATCCCCAGGAAAATTTTCAACCCCCGCAAATTTTTTTTTACCCCACCCCCTCTTTCCAATATTGGCCATTTTTTGAAGCCCTAAAAATTTTCTTAGAATTTGTAGAAAAAAAGCGTTTTCAGCTATCTATTTGCACAAAGTGCCAAATTTTGCGATTCTGCGCCATTATGTTTTGATAATTTTTGTTCAATTTGTTCGACTTTTTCTGATTTTTTCGAAGTTTCTTTGTTTTTATGCTCTAGAAATATAGAACATCGTCAGAAATGCGGAAAACGATGTTTTTGACACGTACCTACCATTTTTGAACCCAAAAAGGCACTTTATATTATCATCCCCCAGAATTCCCATGCTGTGCATGTATGCTCAAGCGCGACCAAAAACAAAACTTTTTGGGTGAATAAAATTTTATTCTAAAAGTCAGAATTTTATTATCTTTAATGGGCAGAGCATGTCAAAAAACGACGAAAAATGAGGTTTCTGCATGCTCGCCAATCTTCCCGAAATTATACCAATTTATAATGGTTTCGCCCCTTCTTGTTCGAATCCCGCAGTACACATATTTCATATAAATAATAAATGACTCAAACTTGTGGAGATAGTCGGTCAATTTGAATTTTTGAATTTTTAGTTTTTGAATTTTGGAAGCAGTTTTTACAATAACTTTTTAGCATCCATCCATGTAAATTTTTTTAATTATGGGTTTTGTTTTTTTCGTTTTAGCTTTCGTTTTTTTGTGGTTTTAGTTTTACTTTTAATTTTGTAACTCTTTCATTTTAGATTTTTTAATTTTTGACTAAAAATCATGAAAAAGGTCTAAAGACGTTAAAAATACAGGTTATTGTCCAAAAATCGGGCATGTACGGGGAAAACCTTCAGCTTTCGGAGAAGTAGAGGAAAGCAGACCTTTAATGTGGTTTTGCCCATCATACATCATCTTGGCGGGTTCAGGGATTTAACCCACCCCCTCCCGAATGATTTTCACTCTTTAGAAATTTTTGCCCCTTCTCCTTATAATAATTCGTGATGTTTCAGAAAATTCTTAGAAAATGTGCCTTCTTGAGCGTTTTTAACTATCACTTTGCACAAAATCATGAAATTTTTACGCCACATATATGCACTTGATTATACATATTTTGTTCAATTTCCACAAATTTTTCCACTATTGTATCAGTTTTTGTATTTAAGTTCTAGACAGATCAAGCACCGTCAGAAACACCAACAAATTATGTTTTTGACGCCTATCCACCGTTTTTGACCCCAAAAACGGCACTTTAGGACATCAACCCCCCTGCAAATTTCCATGCTGTGCAAGTATGTTCACCAACCATCCTATTGCCGTCCTCGCCAAGAAATTTAAACAATAAAGAACCGATCGCGTTTATTGAAGAACGCTGTTTCACAACCTAATCGCCGGAGACCTTAAGAGTATCTTTCGACCAGTGTTTTTTTTTGTACAAGATCTCGTTTGTACACGTACAAAGATGATCCCAAAAAGTCTTTTGTACATTTTGTACACACACATTTTGGGTAGCATAATATGGCACATTAGCGATTTGAGTGTGGCAAAAACAGAGTTGTTAGACCTTTGCAAGTGTATTTTAGCAAATTTATGGGTTTCTGAGAACAAAATTCACTAATAATCGTCTCAAAACGGAGCGAAACGCTTAAAAATTTGACATTTTTCCTTTAAAAATACAATTTCTGCCATTATAAAGATATACATATAGAACGCTCTGTCCCGATTCTCCGACTTTCCCGATTCCCCGACCGTCCCGATTCTCCGCCTAATGCTAAGAGGGATTATTTCAGGATTCGCGAAAATCTCGCTTCTCCGACCGTCCCGATTCTCCGCCCGTCCCGATTCTCCGACCATCCCGATTCTCCGACCATCTCATATTCTCCGACCGTCCCGATTCTCCGACTTTTCCGATTCTCCGACTACAGATTCAAATATGACAGGTAACATAAACCACATGTCAATCAACTGCTGAATAGCGGTTGCACATACATGTAATAAAGGACTTATTTAGAGATTGAATTATTATGTAATTTTACGGATTTTTTTCATAACGTATTATTTTTGTCATTCAGTAAAATTGAAAGTAGTTTTTTCTTGTCTGAAATTACAATTATTCGTTTCATTTTGACTTTAAAAAGTGAGAATAAAGAGAAGTTACATCAAAGTCTATAAATAATGACATTCGATTTGTTCACGACTTTCACATTTCAAAAGCGTTGAATTTCTTTGTTTCGTTTCCATAGAGATAGCTTCGCCAAAGTCTTCCTATGCTTGAGCCATTTTAACAAAATAAGCGATTACATGCGACACAGTATCAACTGGAATTGTCTCCTTGCCTGGCTCAGACTTTTAGTATTAATGCAGTTATATACCTTTGTATGTCAAATGTCTTGAAAACGACGCTAAATATTTTTGTCAAATTTGCATTTTCCATTTTTTTGTTTCGATTTTTATAAGTCAGAGCAGAGTTTCATCGTATTCGTTACGCTGGTTAATCGAATAAATAGGTATCCATGCATCTACTAAGTGGTCGATTGAATAAGTATACATGTATGTACATATCTGTACGCAAAACACACACACACACACACACATATATATATATATATATATATATATATATATATATATATATATATATATATATATATATATATATATATATATATATATATATATATATATATATATATATATATGACATATATATATTGCATGTTATGTAAATGCGTGTGATGCGTTCGTAGGTACTGCATTATAAATCGTGCAATGCAGTCGTAGTCAAAACTTGTCAAATCTTACCATGGTCGGAGAATCGGGATGGTCGGAGAATCGGGACGGGTGGGGAATCGGGACGGTCGGAGAAACGAGATTCTCGCGAATTAAAAATAATTTCTTTCAGCATTGGGCGGAGAATCGGGACGGTCGGAGAATCGGGAAAGTCGGAGAATAGGGACGGTCGGAGAATCGGGATGGTCGGAGAAACGGGACGGTCGGAGAATCGGGACACAATCGTATAGAACACACAATTACTCATTTATGGCGAATTTTAGACCTTTTTGCAATTTTTGTCTTCCCAAAAATCTTTGTACATCTACAAAGATGCAAAGATGGTCCCAAAGTCTTTGCACATTTTGTACATGCAAATTTTTATGTACTATAATAAAGTACAGTAGCGACTTCAGTGTGGTAAAACAGGGTTTTCGATCTTCGGTAGTGTATTTTAGCTAATTTCTGGGTTTATGACGCCAAAAATTACTAATAATTGTCTCAAAACGGCGCGACGCACCGAAACATTTGACATTTTTCCATTCTAAATGCAAATTCTGCCATTTTAAAGATATATAGGACAAACAATTACTCATTTCGGATCGAAGCACCGGAAATTTTGGGGAATTCCTACACCTTTTCACAGTTTTTGTCTTTCCAAAAATCCTTGTACATGTACAAAGGCAGTCCCGAAAAGTCTTTGTACATAGGGAAAAATCTTTGCCGAATACAAAAAACGTGGTGCAAGGTCAAATTTTCAGAGGGGTGAAAGTAAAAAACATGGAGATAGATAAGTGCTTTGTAAAAAAATGATTCCACGGCCAAAAACGATGGTATCTCTTCAAAACCAACGTTTTACAGCATTTTCGGCAAGTATAAAGCCTTTTGAACTCACAAACGTATGTACATAGCAATATATCGCTGTTTTGGACTAAGCATAGATATTTGGCCCATTTTTCAAGTCGGTAAAATAGTTTTAAATCTTTTTAAAGCTCAGGAAAAACGACTCTACAAATATATAGCATTTTTGAACTCACACGATATACAGTATTTCTGAGCCGGTAAAAAGTTGTACAGTTAGTTTTCTGAGCCCAAAAAAGCTGTACAATAATGTTTTTTGCCAAAATGCTATATAGCCATCTGTTCTTTAAAAATAAGGAGGGTAAAAAATACTCACTCACACCCCCATGCCCATGTAAGTCCTAGCCCAGACATTTACTGAAGACTTTATTCTCATAAAACACGAATTCGGAATTAAAATTAATTAATGTACAAAAAATATTTACCCAACTTTTATCAAAAACTCAAATATTTTATTTATTCATTTTTTATTATGTTTTTATTCGTTTATTTTATTTTATTCTACAATTGTTGAAGTTTCGTATATAAAAAATCAATTATCTATAATTAATTTTAAAATTTTTTAACCTAATTTAACCAACTTTTATCGAAAGCTCAAGTATTCTATTTATTTATTTTTTATTATATTTTTATTTATTTATTTTATTTTATTCTACATTTTTGTGCGCTCGTATATATTGCGATGATTTACGATCTCCGCAGAATTACATAACGGATGGCGTGAGCGCCGCCATCATCATCTCTGTTACATCGGCGCCATTAATCTTCCATCATCCCTGCTATCTGGCGATGCGGACGGCGCAATTTAGCTATTAATAGCACCAACATAAAGGAAACGCGCCAACATTCACGTGCGCGCTTCCTTGTTGGCGCTATTAATAGCTAAATTGCGCCGTCCGCATCGCCAGATTAACGGGATGATGGAGGTTAATGGCGCTGAATAGAAGAAAAAGAGATGATGGCGCATGATGGACGTAACGCGGCGCTCGCGACGCACCATCCATTATAATTCTGAGGGTGATGCGCGTCATCTGTCATGGCGACCACTGTATTAAAAAATTAATTATTTATAATTTGAAATTTTTAAAATTTTCCAACCTAATTTACCCAACTTTTATCGAAAGCTCAAGTATTTCATTTATTTATTTTTTATTATATTTTTATTTATTTATTTTATTTTATTCTACATTTTTTGAAGTTTCGATTATCTATAATTAATTTTTAAAATTTTTTTACCTTATTTAACCAACTTTTATCGAGACCTCTACTATTCTATTTATTTATTTTTTATTATATTTTTATTTATTTATTTTATTTTATTCTACATTTTTTTAAGTTTCGTATTAAAAAATTAATTATTTATAATTTGAAATTTTTAAAATTTTCTAACCTAATTTACCCAACTTTTATCGAAAACTCAAGTATTTTATTTATTCATTTTTTATTATATTTTCACTTTATTTTATTCTACAGTTGTTGAAGTTTCGTATATAAAAAATTAATTATCTATAATTAATTGTTAAAATTTTTTCAACCTAATTTAACCAACTTTTATCGAAAACTCAAGTATTTTATTTATTTATTTTTTATTATATTTTTATTTATTTATTAATTTTATTTTATTCTACAGTTGTTGAAGTTTCGTATTTAAAAAAATTAATTATTTATAATTTAAAATTTTTCAGGTTTTTTCTCGCCTCTTGTCCGGTCAAGAAGAGCAAAACGTCGCCCTCAACCTCTTCGCAAATATGAATTTGCACTACGGTCCTAATGGCTGCCTCCAAATAATCGCGTTCCGGCTCGGGCGTGTAGAAGATTTCGACTGGGAAAGTTCGGCCCGGCACGGACATCAATGGACAGTTGTCGAAATATTGCTGAAAAATTAAATATTAGTTGAATTAAAAAATTAATTGAATTAAAAATTAAAAAATCGAAAATTAAAAAAAAATTTAATGCAAACTAACGTTTAAATAAAAAAAGACGTAAGAAAGCCAACTCGATTCGGTAATTTACTTAATGTAATAATTTGTATGTAATAAATAATCCTAAAAAAATCAGCGATTCAGTACGTATTTAAAATTAATTAAATAATTCGTATTAATTTATTATTAATACCAAATATTCAATAATTTAACAATTCGGTAATTTGAAGCCAAATTAAATTTTATACACAATACACAAGTTTTTTCTTAAAATTATAAACAAGAATCGTGATATTATTGGATTAGAAAGTATGCATCTTTATGAAACACAATGACAACTGATGTTGGCTCAGTCGTAAAAAATTACAATATTAATTTTGAAATGTTTTCTCGAAAATAAATAATATTTAAATATTTTTTATTTTTAATATATATCAATATTTTAAGCAAACGCCATGCATTCTCGGTATCTAGGTGGGCGGCATCTGAGGGGTACAATATTTTCAAAGGTCAAAGAATAGCCTTAAAAATGGTGGTATGGCGAAAAAAACGCTATTTTTAACGTTTCTCATCGAGCACTATCGATTGGCATCAAAAAATCGCAAAAAAACAGGAAAAAAAATTTCAAAAATTGAATTCTGGGGGGTATTTTGGTTTCTTGGGGGGAGGGGGTATGTATGTATGTAGGTGCATGCAGCATGATGACACATCAATAGTATTATGGTATTCAGAAAAATCACTTGCCTATTTTTTTAAGAAAAGTTAATATTCTTTCACCCAATTTTTCACCCGAAAATTACTTCCTTTAGCCCTTTCAAGCTTTTATATGAATTTCGATAATAATGAAGTTTTCCGATTTTCGTAAAATTTTTAAGTACTTTTGATTTTTTAAGCAAAACTATGCATTTTTAGAGCTAGTGTATGTCGCACTGTCTGATCTTGTCTGATCTGATAAAAAGTACATAGGATCAACCAGCACAAATTTTGAGCCGGTAAATTGTATTTGATTCCCCTAGAGAACGTATTTGAATTTGAGCGATGCGAGTTAAAATCACCATAAACACATATATTACAGAAATACGATGGAAAACAAACGGCCAGAAAAACGAGAATAAGGCAAAAACAAAAGAAAACAAAGAAAGGTTACTAAATTGAGGTCAGGGTTACAGGCAGGTATCTCTGGGAAAATGGGAGTTCGGACCCCCCACCCCCCCAAGAAATCCAGAAAAATCGGAAGAATAGGATTTCCCAAACTTATTTTGTGCTATTTTCCACCTTTTTGGGCTTAGCCCCCCCCCAAAAAATTGTTATGGATCCCCCCAATAGGACGGCCAGCTATGAGCCTGCAGGGTTGACTTTAACCCAGAAAATTTTATCAACAAGGTTTCACACTACTGCTGATTCGCTTTTACATGCATGGCTTAGTCGTGAATTTATTATTGGTCCAGTCTGACTTGGAATAAAATAATTTTAGCGCAAATTTGAGCCGACCTGAAATTTTCCAGCATCCAACGTCGCGCTCATAACAACGATTTTCAAATCCTTTCTCTGCTTAACTATTTCCTTAATAAGACCCATCAAAATATCAGTAGCCAGCGTGCGTTCGTGAGCTTCGTCCAGCAAAACTACGCCGTATTGATCGAGCAATGGCTCGGACATGGCTTCGCGCAACAGCATACCGTCCGTCATATATTTTAAACAGCAATTATATACAACTAAACATGTAGGAGGGGGATCCCCCACACAAAGTTGGTCGCGAAAAATTTTTAACCCCCCCCCCCATTTTCGGGAAAAATTGAATTTTTTGGCCGTTTTTAGGCGATTTTTTGGCCGTTTCGGCCCAAAATTAAGGTCATTCACACCCCCCCCTAAAAATGGCCCAGGGCCCCTTCCAAAAATTTTATACCGTTATATACATGTAAGAGTATGTATGTGTACAACGACTATGATGATCTTGACAGAGGATTGGGGGAGAAAAAAGCCCTCCCGTGATTTTTTTAGCCCCCAGAAATTTCTTAGCCCTTACCCCAAGAAATTTTTTCAGCTCCAGCAAATTTTTTCACTTTCTTCCCACCAGAATCGGCGATTTTCCAATAAATTTTAAGAAATTCGTAGATATTTTACTTTGTCAAACGCTTTTATCTATCCGCTTGCTTAAAAGTGTCGGATTTTCGGCGCTTCGCGTCATATACTCATTTTTTTGATTTTGTTCCAATTTAACCAAATTTTATTCAATTTACTCAAAATTTTTTCAGGTTTTGAAGTTTTAGAAAGAAAGAACGTCGTCAGAAACACCAAAAAAATGTTTTTGACACGATTCCACAATTTTGAGCCTAAAAACGTACTTGAAAATTTTACACTTCGCCCCCATAATTCCCATGCTGTGCACGTATGGCAACGACTCAAGACATTGGTCGCTTTCGTTTGCATTTTTTGATTTTATTTTTTCATTTTTTCATTTTATCTTTTCGTTTTTACTTTCATTTTGATTTGTTTCAATTATTTTTTATTTTCATTTTATTTCTGGTCAGAAACATTAAAAAAACACTTAAGGGCGAAAAAGAGCAATTTTTTGCCCAAAAGTAGAAGCGCGGTGTTAGAAACTTTAACTTTTTGAAGTGGACGGATGGTCGACTTTTCATTCCCAACTTCAATGTAATTGAATAGTTGCACGCTAATTGCGCGGTTTTTTCAAGGCGTATAAAGCATGACCTCAAATTTTTGACCAAAAATGGAAAAACGCCTAAAAATGGTCAAAAACATAAGTTTTCGCCAAAAATAGGGAGAGGCCAAAAATTTCTGGCTGTGGGGATAGAGGGACGGTAAACTTCGGTTGGGAAATCCTCCACCCCTGTTACATGTCTGATTATACAGAAGCTAAATACGCGCGCAAAATTTATCGTCCTAAAATTTCAATTTCAAATTTATTGTATCATATCGCAAAATATAAGGATTTTCGATCCCGACATTTCGAGTGTGTAAAATTTACAACAAAAAATGTTTTTCTTTAAACAATACTCACGATTACAACAGTCCTCGATCAACCAAACGAAGAACTGGAGAACAAATAAAGAATTAAAAAATAAAAATAGAAGACACCTAAACCCAGAATTGCAAGCTATGCTGACAATCCGAAAATTTTGACTTCAAAATTAAAAATGCGTGTCTAAAACGTATATAATGCGACAAAAAGGAATAAGTATTGGACTACTGTTATTGTCATAATTAATTAATTATTATTATAATTAATTAGTTAAAATTACAATTTATTGATTATGATTATAACTAGAACTATACCGGGGCCTGGCCCCGGCCCCGGCCCCAGGACCTAGGCCCCGGCCCCGGCGCCTGAAAGCTTTGATATTGTTTTAATATGCAAAATGTTGCATTGATTGATTGAAATAAGTAAGCTCAACACTCAGGTACAGTGCTCGCCACGAAATTTGAATAATAAAAAACCGATTGCGTTTATTTAGGAAAGCTTTTTCACGACCTAATCGCCGGGGACCTAAAGAGTATGCTGACATGCTTTACTTTAAGAAAATGCGACCCAAACTACGCGAAGCGCTAGTTACTTTTAAGAAAACGCAACCTAAACGCTTAGGTTGGACCATAGGTGAGGCGCCACCAAAGTTCTGGGGGATGCAAGATATTTTTAAAGGTAAAAAAATGGCCTTAAAAATGGTGGTATGGCGAAAAAGACCATTTCTCAACGTTTCTCATCGAGCACTATCCATTGGCATCAAAAAATTGAGAAAAAACAAAAAATTTCAAAAATTGAATCCTGGGGGGTATTTTGGGTTCTGGGGGTGCATAACCCCCAAACCCCCAACGTCCATGTATGGGTTAGACCGCTACGACTCAGTGCACGTAGCGCATATCGATATTGATTATACTCGTGCTATTCATATGCGTATGATATTGTCCACATAATGCGTGCACGCCTTCATCATCACGCGTCTATTTAAGAACGCGCGATGAGTCGTAAACGGTCCTACCTGAGCATTTAGGTCACTTTTTCTTAAAATAAAACATGTCAGGATACTCTTTAGGTCTCCGGCGCTTAAGTCGCGAAAAAGCCTTCCTAAATAAACTCAATCAATTCTTTATTAATAAAAAATTCTGTGGCGAGAAATGTAAAAAGCGGAAAGTGAAGTAGTTCTATCATTCACGCTTTTGTCTGGTTATAAATGTCAACAAACTGAGGGCTTTAATCCTGTTGAGACATTGAAAATAATGAAATTGATACTTCGTCCAATGAATGAAGTCAACACGTTTGCATGCAACTTCAATCATTGCCGAATAGTGTAGAGCTCTAAGTTTTAGTCACAGTTGCATTCGCATCACATTTATGGTCTGGGGTCAGTCTGGTCTGGGGTTTATAGTTTTTAAGCTAGGATAAATTTAAAAATGGATAGAAAGGTTTGAAAAGCGTAATAACTACAATTATTATCAGTTTACGATCGATTTAAATCATTTCCGCGAAAACGTCTTGACTTTTGTCCGTTTCTGACTTTATTCTTACCATATCTACCCCAAAATATTCACCTTATTCCACACATACCCACTTGCGCGTCTGCTTGCAGCTCTAGTAGATGCAAGATCACTTTGCTATATATCTCGCTGCATATAATCGTAAATGAAAATTAAATTATTTTCATACAACGCCTCAAAAAATTCTTAGTTACGCAATTTCAAAGACATTCATTTTTCATCAAAAAGCTGCATCAAAAAGTAAAGGTGTTATGTACAATAATATAATATTTATTATTATCTTTTATCTTACTGATACATTACGCGTCACGAGTAAGGGCAGGGCACATATACATACAACATAACTAAAGCAGGCAAAAAAACAAAAAATTATTTTAATTTATTCTATTTATTTTTTTAACTTTATCTTATTTTTTAACAATTCATCCCATTATTTGGTATGTTTCTAGGCCCCGGCATCGGCAGAGCTTTAATTATAATTAATTTTGGCAAATATTACACACTTTAACAATGTTCTTGCTGAGCAACAGTCTTCAAAACGGATACTAAAGCCAACTTCGCATCCCAATTGTACGTCCAGCTCTTCGGCCACTCGGGCCGCAACAGACATAGCAGCTACTCGCCTGGGTTGCGTGCAAGCCACGCCCTTTTTTTGGCCCGGCCCGTACTTGGCTCTGACGAATTCCAAACACCACTGCGGTATTTGGGTAGTTTTGCCAGAACCAGTTTCGCCCACCTAGAAACACCGCATAATTTTAATAAGCACCAAAGAAATTCAGGCTCCTAGCTGGCCGTCGTATTTTGGGGGGACCGACACCAATTTGGGGGGACTAAGCCCAAAAAGGCCAAGAATAGCACAAAATAACGTTTAAAAAGTCCTATTTTTCCGATTTTTCTGAATTATGGGGGTAATTCGAACCCCCCACCACCAGAGATACGTGCCTGAAGAAATTATTCAAAATTATACTGCTAAATTTGAAGGGCTATGATTTTCAATTTATTCTGGTTCAAGCCCGGTTTAGGGGAAATTTATTTTGTTTTCGGTTCCTGGTCCGAGTTGGAACAATTTGAAAGACTGTCCGTTATAACGATAAAACCGACACATCGGTGCCCTTAAATTTCGAAGTACCGACGTTCAAGCATTTTAAGCAATTTTACTGTCTCATTCTGAAATTCGAGATATTTGTCCACGAAAAAAATTTTTAATCGATAATAGAAACCAAATTGTTTACCAAACTGTCCGAGACGCTAAAATGGGACAAAATTATGTACGTAAGATGCTTATTATTCTATGTATACGTATGAAGCAATAGTCTCAAATCAATGTTGAAATTTGATACAAAGAATCGTCTTTAAGTCACTGCTTTATACCAGCAAAATAGTCAAATAAGTTTATTGCAAAAGAAAAGTCACAAATTTCAATGAGTCTACTGCGAAACCAGTGATCGTACGGGGACCCCGACCCCGACCCCGAAAAACCCCGGCCTAAACCCCGACCCCGACCCCCGACCGGGGGCATGATTTTTCGAGTCGAGGTTGAACCTTTTTTCGGGGTGAAATATAGCATTTTATTTGTTGGTACATAGAAGAATTGTATAAATAGCAAATAAATTCGGAACAAGGACGATTCATGCACCAGCAAAATTATTGTTAAACTCGACACTCGCGATATTTCAAAAAAGTACGCCTGGTCGCCATGTTGTTAAGACGTACATACATGTTCGCATATTTTCCATTATGAAGTGCGCCGAAATTACTGCGGAATCATAGGCATAGCCGGGGGGAATGGAGGCACATGCCCCCCGGAATTTTTCAGAAATTATGTCGATTTTTCTGGCGCAATGTGTCCAGAACATTGAGTTTAAAAAGGCACAAACGTCAAAATTTTCCGGCGCTTCGCGCCGAGTCATTATTATTTATTGTTATACAGATCCAATGAATTTAAAAGCTTGAATCTGTTAAAATAATCCAGCACTTCGCAGCACTTTAGTGATTTATTGCACTATTATTTCATTGAATGAAACTGCACATGCTTGTTGAACATAATAGTAAAAGTGCGAAAATGTTTGCGTACCAATTTATCTATTCTCTGCTTTGTTTATCTTTCTTTACAAGGACACATAATTCTATTTTAAATGAAAGGAAAGGCCAAATTTTCTTGTGTTTTTGCGCATTTTCTGTTTTCTGAACTAGTTAATAAGAAGGCCACAAATGGGCCTGAAAATGGTAAGAACAAAATTCTCATTGATACATCTTTCAATGACTTATTGGTTGCGTTGCGAGACCCGTTGCTGCGCTACATACTTAGCAGACGTCGAAAAACGCATTTCAGCTCAGAAGTTTTGTGCAGTGTAGGTGTTCATCAATTTTAAGTTTTTTAGGACTTAATTCAGAACCGAGATTTTGCCAAGTTGCGAAAATTTTAACTTTACTAATTAAAAATTAGAGTTCTTTTTTACAAAATTTTGGGGGTTCTGCTCTGGACCTCGCTGGTGGCGCTTAAGCGCGCCACCCCAGACCCCCAGCTGTACAATCTCGTTCTACATGTTGAAAGAGATTTTCAGGAGGACAGAAAAGGTAAAAGGATTAGGAATTTTCAAAAATTTTCGGCGCTTCGCGCCGCAATTAGTTTATCTGTTCTGTATGATTTAAGCGGTATAAATTTAGTTTAAAGAGTAAAAACGTCAAAATTTTCATGCGCTTAGCACCGCCAATTATTGTCTTAGGGCGGTAAAATATGACTGAATTTCTTGATGCTTAGCGCCACTTATGATTTCCGAACTGTTTGTCAATAAAAAGGCGTAAATTCTACAATAAAACGGTGAAAATTTCGAAAATTTTCGGTGCTTCGCGCCATTGGCTCCTCTACAATCAGTGCGCCATAGAAAACCGTTATGAAAAATCTGTGGAATAATATGAAAAAGCGAGAGCGATTAATGATTAAAATTGAAAGTAATGCTAAATTGCTAAAACCATGCTTGAACTTGGAATGAAATTAAAATGTTGAACATAACCAGCTTTATTAGTATGCTCTACAAACAAGTGAAGGTATTGTTTTTATCCTTTTCAAATTGGTATGTAATCATGCAATGTTAATTGTTAATTGTTAATCTTCAACCCCAACCCCGACCCGACCCGACCCCGAAAACCGGGGTTTTTCATCCCCGACCCCGACCCCGATCGGGGGTGAAAGTCTGACCCCGTACGATCACTGTGCGAAACACAAGAGCCCAGCAAAAAAATTAGACAATTACAATAGACAGAAAATGCTATTTTACGCATGGCAATACAAAACTCAGCATATGAATATTTTATAGTTCAAATAAACAATCGTTCAGAACAATTTTAAACATACCAGGACAATAACTTGATGATTGTGTAGAATTTCCATAAATTTGTCTCTATATTCCCAGACGGGCAGCTGACTTCGTTTTTTCAACAGCTCGTAGTAATGCGGCTTATAATTCGTGCCGTTCAGAGAATTAAAGGCAGAATAGTTCACTGATGACTGTGACTTCGATGCAGCCAAAATTTTTGTCAATTCCTCGATAGATTTTTCGGCGCCCGACTTTCCATCCTCGCCATTTGCTTTCGGTTTCTTCAAAGACGAATCTCCAACGTCAATGCGATGACGTTTAGACATTTTCAAACTAAAACAGGTATTTGAGCGCAATTCAAAATTCGAATGCCATCAAAAGACAAGCGTTTTATCAGTCTCCCATAAATCCATCTAAAAAACAAATTATAAACAACACAAGTGTATACATATGTCACGCTTATTAGTGGCCAATATTTAATAATCGTAATAATATAATTTTCATGTTAGGTTACTCCACATGTCTATTCGCAAGTCTGTCGAGCCTTTTATAATAATACTGTACTTTTCGATCAATACACGCTTAACTCACTTAACGGGCTGACCGTGTGTTCGTTTATAGTCACCAGCTCGGACTGAGCTGTCTTATACGAGCTGTGCAGCGAAAATATTAACGCGCGGGCACATATATAAAACCGGTGCTGTTGGGCGAACCCTAAAGCCTTTATCAGCGCTAAGTCCTCACATAGCAATTTTACGTGCTGAGCTCGGACCGGTTCCCTCCAGGTGTTATGTCTCTTCAATATATGCGTTGAATTCCTGTTGTTCTAACGTGCGCATCGGGTGTCAATAGATTACTGTAGTAGCGTGTCGTTTTTACCTGACATATACCACACATGGGTAACGGGGGTGATAGGGGGGTATAACCCATACCTAAGGTTTTGAAAAATCATGTATTATCAGGTGATTTTGCGGAAACGAAAGGTGCTGCAATAATACATAGAAAGTCATCGATATGACAAAAATGAAAACAAAAGGATATTAAAGAAGAGAAAGAAAAAATAAATGAATAAAAATAATAAATAAAAAAGGTGAATAAATATAAAAAGGAGGAGAAGTGAGGCATGCGGTTAGTATAAAAAAGATGCGAGCAATAGTACAAATGTACATAAAAATTATATTATGAGAAATCACGGGTTTTATGAGACGCAAGAGTCGAAGTAAGCAATAGTGTAAGCAGAAAAATACACAATAAAACACACATGGAAAATCATATAAACAGGCGAGGTCATCGGAGAGGAACTAACTTGCTACAGTTTCGAGCCTTTAATCCTCTGACTGTGCGGCACCAGTCTAGACGGCTAGACTGCCACTAAACAGGAAAAAACAAATAAAATAAAATAAAAGATTAATATCAGACCAAGAAAAGATAAGTAAATAATTTAAAAAGACAAAAATCGGTAAAATTGAAATGTACAATTACATTAAAATAATCAATAAAGTGTAGAATAATAAATTATGAAAAATTTCATAAATTCTATAATAATAACTCGAATTGATTTATTGAATTACTAAATATTTAAGTATTTTTACTAAACGTAATTGATAAATAAATTAGACAGATGTGTAGCATCAGAAAAAAATATACAAAACAAATGAGCTAGACGGAAGAGGTGAACGCGAAAACTTATTGAAAAACTCAATCGATGTGCCCTTACTGAAACTTTGGGACAACACATTGCCAAAAAAATTAAGCGAACGCAAAAATATAATCAATGTGCCCGTACTAAAACTTCGGGACAATCCTGCACATCGACAAAAAACCGGAGAGAGAGAGAGCAACACGTGTGTGGTAGCATCAACGGATGCATGATAGCAGACAATAGTAATTTGTACGATGCTACTTACTCATGCACATATAAGATGAAGGAAGTTGAGTCCTAAAGGCAATGATATCAAAACGGCCTCAAGCAATTTTGAATATATGAATGCGCTGGAAAATCAGAAAGGTCGCTGTTACAAAATTTGGAGTATTTTTGGCGCATAATTTTAACACTAAAGCCCTGTTTTCGAAAATTAACTGACAGATGATTAGTAACTAAAATTTACATGTACAGGATGTACAATGACTTGTACCTTTTTGTACACCTAAAAGAGACCTTGTACATAACAATGATTACAATTTACTATATAACCAATCCAGGATTTCACCCCTCTCAGACCACCTCTACCTTGCCCATGTATGATACATACACAGCACACACGCACACTGGGGGGTATAGAGGTATCCCCCTACCACAACTTTTGAAAAGCATACACCCTCAGACCATCTGCGGACCAAAACCTATTGTTGGAATTATAAAAGAGCGACTTCGAGTAGTACTCTGTCAATTCATTCATTCAAACGCTTTTTTGTCCATTATTCTATTCATATTTAATAGTCCACGTCATTCCATCGTTTTTATTATCATGTTTTCATGCAAACTTAATCACGAATATTCACATTTTCACGGGCTGTAACCGGGAAAAAGTAAGGAACGATAAAAATATCTAAAAAATCGACATGAACTCCATTTTAGCGCCATGATTAGCTATAAAATTAATCATTTACCCCCACCCCTCCCCATAGGTGCACAAGGTCAGGATCGGCAGGGGTGAAATCCTAAAAATCCGAAACAGTTAATTTGACGTGCACGGTTTTTATTGCCGTTTTAATGGTCAAAATGGTCAAAATAGCCTATAAAACGTTTTTTCGTGGTAATATCGCATTTAAAAAGAATTTTAGTCTTTTTGACTGTATTACATCATTTTTAACAGTTTTCGAGTAAAAAGTACATGGAAGTATCTAATCTGGCGCGAAGCGCCAGGAAAAATTTTGACATTTTACTGTTTTTGACCTCAAAAATGATGCAAAAAACGTTCGTTCCATCAGCTCAAAATCGCCGGACAGTATCTGTCCGGCTGACCCTTGAGATAGAGAATACCCCCCACTATGTGCATGTATGCCCCCAAGGGAACTCGGTTTACCCCCTCCCATAACTTTTGACCGTGTGCATGTGTGATACAGTCATCACAGTCTCAGACAAAACCAATATATATAGGTTTGGGAAATAAAAAGGCACACTTGCTAATTTGATTCTCTAAGAGGTAGCTAATGCAAGAGATGACTGTCACTGCAATTAGTTTTCTTCTTGTACAATGTTTGTACATGAACAAAAACGGTTCCAAAAAGTCTTCGTACATTGGAAAAATCTTTGCCGAATGCAAAAACCGTAATTGCTTGCAACATGCAAGCACCATGCCCAGGCCCGTATCCAGGATTTTGTTTGAGGGGCACGACCAAAATTTTTTAAAAACCTCAGAGGGACCAAAGGATGAATTAAAAAAGACGTTTTACGACCACTAGAGCTGCACACTTTGTAAATTTTGCTACCCATATGTCTTAGATATGGTTAGAATCCTAGGGACACTCTCTCTCCTAAAGCTGGAGGGTCTTAGGTCCCGGGACAGAACCCTGGAAAAAAATTTTGTTTAAAGAGCAGTTCAATTTTGAATCGTAACCGTTTTTCCTACCGATTTGGTTCACAATGAGACCACCATTTTTTGTATTTGGCAAAGATTTTTCCCGATATACAAAGACTTTTTGGGACCGCTTTGTACATGTACAAAGATTTTTGGGAAGACAAAACTTGCAAAAAAGATGTAAAATTCGCAAACAACATGTACAAAGATTTTTTGGAAGACAAAAACTGTAAAAAGGTGTAAAATTCCAAAAAAATTTGTCCTATATATCTTCAAAATGGCAGAATTTACATTTAAAATGGAAAAATGTCAAATTTTTCGGCACTTCGCGCCGTTTTGAGACAATTTTTAGTAATTTTTGGCGTCAGAAACCCACAAATTAGCTAAAATACACTACCAAAGATAGGAAACCCTGTTTTACCACACTGGATTCGCTACTGTACTATATTAGAGTACACAAAAATTTGCATGTACAAAATGTACATACTTTTGGGGACCATCTGAGTACATGTACAAACGGACCTTGTACAAACGGACCTAGTACAAAAAAAACGCTGAATGTAAGCCATACCCAAAATTGTTTTCAACATTTCAAATTTTGGCTCACATGTTTGTGGGTCTAAAAACGTTCAAAAATTGAGTGCTCATGTTGGAAAACCGATGTTTTGTTGCAGAAAGTGCATCCTACATAAAATGACGAGACCCAAAACGAGTTTTTGAACATTTTGTAATTGTGAATTAGTGTACCTACTGCAATAAATATAACGATCAGTAATATGTTCTATCTCCAAAAACTGCATGCTTAGACCTTCACTACTGCACCTTTGCCGATTTCTGTCTGATCGAAGGATAAAAACTTAATAATTCATAGAAATAAAATTTCGAAGTTTTCCCTTAAAACGCATTTTTACAATGAAATTCTTGTAATGGCGCAGCGCGGCTTAAGCATCAAAAGCAAGTAATTAAACTAAATGGAAAATTCTTGAATTTTGTCTTTGAAACGCATTTTTACATTGAAAAAATTGTCCTAACCATTTAATAGATGAATATTTTCAATCATAGTAGAGTTCTAGAAGAAGCTATCGATAAAAGTGTTGCGATTCGCGTGCGCGGCCTCAACATCAATAACAAATATAAAATCAAATGAATATGGAGCGAAGCGCCGTAAAATTTTGAAATTTTTTTTCTCTAAAACGCATTTTTTGCATTACAAAAATTGTCCAAATCCGATCAGTAGATGAGAATTTTCAATTACAGTGAAATTTTAAAGCAATTTGTCGATAAAAGTGCTGCAATCGGCGCGAGCGTGCCGGTAACATCAATAACAAACATTAAAAATAAATCAATCCAGCGCGAAGCGCCAGAAAATTTTAGAATTTAACTTTTCTAGAACGCGTTTTTGCATTCGAAAATTCCCCACAATGTAAAGCATAAATTAAAATTTCTTTCCTTATCTCAAAAATTCGGTTCACAAAAACCCATAAATGTAAAAAACGGTGATCGTAACCTTGGAAATTTTACAAAATCAGCCGAACCATGGTTCTGAATACTCTGAAAACGGTCAAAATTTATCAGCAAATTCATAAGCATAGCCAAAAAAATTCTTGTCATCCTTGCTTCTTGAACAAATCTGATTTTCTGCATAAAACCTGTAGATAAAACTTGGACATATTTAGATGCAAATCACGCTTTAGCTTGTAGAAAGACTCAAAATTGAGTAATTAAACCACGCGCATGGGACTAAAACGTTCCTATTATTATTGTGAAATTCGGCGCGAAGCGCCAATAAATTTTTTGCAATTTTTGGCTAAAAAGCACAGGAAAAAATCGTTCTCAAATTTCAATTCGAAGTAGAGCAGGGCACGTGCTCCCTCTCCCCCTGGATACGGGTCTGCCTGACCATGCCATACAAATCTCAAATGAAGTAAGATCTCTTTTTTTGATCATTCAGAAACTAAAGACATGAATATTCCAAAAAATTCTATAAATTTTAAAACTTTTATGTAAAAAAATTTGAATTCAAAAATATCATGTGAATTGTGAACTTAAAAAGGAGATGATATTGCCACAAACAATAGAATAATGCTATATCAAAAACGTGCAGCAACTCAGATGCGGTGCGACCATCAATAAGAAGCAGTAAAAATAATCAATCCAACCGATGCGAAATTTTAAAATTTTTATTGTACTTTTATAGGGCGCGAATAGGCGTAGCCAGGATTTTCGCTGGGGGAGGGATGAAAAATGCTTAAAAAAAATTTCCATTTAAAAACTTATAAAAGGGGGTGAACGCCGTTTAATGACGTGTTTTTGGGCTGTTCACATCGTGCTGCACTATTCAAGCAATAAGGAATTTGCTTTTTACGGAAATTTTTTTACGTTTGCGACGGAAAAAAATGCTTATTATGCGCTCGCATCGCTAATTTTTTTGAGTTTTCCTGCAATAAAACGAAAAAAGCTGCCGAGATAGATGACTGACTTTCTCGATTTAACGTCGCACAACAGCATCATGCAACCATTTTGTTTAGTTCTTTAACACGTTGAAATTTTCCTCAGGGGAGAAAAATCCCCTACTCCCCCCACACTGGCTACGCTATCAAGAGCACGTTTTGACCAGGGCTGGCAAAAACCCAGATTTGAAATATATTGCGTTTTGGGTTTTTGGGGTTTGGGGTTTTTTGTGGGTTTTTGGTGGGTTTTTGGGGTTTTTGGTGGGTTTCTGGGGGTTTTTGGTGGGTTTTTCCTGGGGTTTTCCTGATACACACCAGAGTTGACTTCATACACCTGTAAACATTAATTCGGCTGACTTTGTGTCACATAAAGGACCCAACATAAAAAATAGGACACGTTTAAAACAAAGCTTTATTTGAATGTCGCTGCGCTGACCAGTAGGTAATTAAATTACATATCCCTGTCATCACAATCATCATCATCTATCACGGTTGAATCACAAAGCTGATTGGCGTTGGTTTTGATAAACACTATCTTTCGGACTGTTTCAGTGCTCAATGAGTTTCTCAATTTTGAATGGACGAAACCAAAGGTAGAAAATTTCGGTTCCGATGAAGCCGTTGAAACCGCCAACGTAAATACCTATGTAATAAGTATAAAAGTCAGAGCAAACTAGTGATCGACCGGGGCAACTTTTTGGCCGGGGCCGGGAGCGCGGGGTCAGACAAGGAAAATATTATTGCATGACACATACTTGGGGTGGGCATAGGAAAAGAAATAATGAGCGACTGCTCCATTCAGTAGTAAATGGCAAGCGCAAAGTTAGGTGCGCCTTTTCATATCAAGTTTTATTACTATTTATGTCACAAGAAACAAATTCAGTCCAGTGTTTCATTGTCTGAATCATCAATAAAGTCTATGTCGCTGCTATTAGTACAATATATCATTTGAATCTTCACGACTGCTACTGCTGCTGTAGCGATTGGATGCAATCACACCTGGGCAATAGCCCATCCCAGCCCGTCCATGGAACGGGCTGGCACAATAGCTGGACAGGTTGTAGGGTCTATTTGGATGGGCTGATTTTGAAAGAATGCGATAAAACAGTGGAAAATCTAAGAAAATTGCCATTTTAACCTATTTTCAGCCCAACTAAGGACCAACCAATCTTTGAGAGCCCATAGTTGGACGGGCTGAAGCTTCGGCTATTGCCCAGGTATAGATGTAATAGGTAATGGATGTAATAAATGAGACATCACACATTCCCATAAGGGGGAGGGGTATTACCCCCAAGGGTCCAAGACAAAAGTCACTGTCAGACGATTTTTGGTGAAAACCTTTTGAATTTTTTGAACTTAATTTTTTTGTATGGCAAAAGTGTATCTAACTATTAGAATTTCACGAAGTGATACATTATTTTAGAATGTGAGCTAGAGTAAATAGATAAACTATTATTATAAAACATGCATGTAATCGCTCAAAATTTTATGAGGGTCCCTCAGTATACAGGTAATGGCTGGAAATCTAGGGTAGGGGTCCCTCGCCATTTTTAAGAGGAGGGGGTTAGCATCTAGATCAAAATATTTATCGGCCATTTTCAGGGGAAGGGTGGTAAGCGGCTCCAGTTTTGCAGCCGCTTACCCCCTGAAAATCTTTAAAATGGTAGAATTCGCAATAAGGAATTCTACACCTTTTTACAGTTTTTGTTCTTCAAAAATCTTTGTACATGTACAAAGACGGTCCTGAAAAGTCTTTGTACATCAGCAAACATCTTCGCTGAATACAAAAAGACCGTGCTTCTAAATGTGATCATTCCGCCTGAATTTAGTTGATAATATTAGTTCGGCGCAAAGTGCCGAAATTTTTGTGAGCTTTTGATGGAATTCACACATTAAACTCGACTGAGAAAGCTAAAACAACTTGTACTACAAAATCAGAAAAATTACAAAATTGTAATATGCGAATTAAATCTTGTAATAAGCAACACTGCGCTTAGAATGGAAAAATGTCAAATATTCAGAAACCCAAAAATTAGCCAAATACACTGCTAAAGGCCGAAAAACAATGTTCTACCACACTGAAATCGTTACTGTACCATATTAAAGTATACAAAAATTTGCATGTACAAAACAGTGTTTTTTGTATTAGCCATAGATTTTCCCCGATGTACAAAGACTTTTCAGGACTATCTTTGATCACGTACAAAGATTTTTGGGAAGATAAAAACTGTAAAAAGGTGTAAAATTCCAAAAGATTTTCGGCGCTCCGCTCCGATATGAAAAATTGTCTGTCCTATATATCTTTAAAATAGCAAAATTTGTATTTAGAATGGAAAAATGTCATATTTGTAGGCGCTTCGTGCCGTTTTGAGACAATTTTAGTAATAATTAGCGTTAGAAACCCAGAAATTAGCTAAAATATACAATCAAAAGTCAAAAAGACCCTGTTTTACCACACTAAAATAGCTACTGTACCATATTATAGTAACCAAAAATTTGTGTGTACAAAATGTACAAAGACTTTTGGGTACCATCTTTGTTTATGTATATACAAAGGTACATTGTACAAAAAAACACTGTCACATACTGATAGTATACGAAAATGTGCATGTTTAAAAATATATTTATATAATGTGGCTACAAAAATTTGTTAGCTCATACAAAGACTTTTTCAGGGATCTTTGTACAAGCTCAAGAAGCTCATACAACAAAATAGAGTCGGCTAATAATAGTCCACCACTTAATTTTCTGGTCCTCCAATTTGGGATTTCACCCCTCCCTCAACTCTGGACCTTAGGAAACTATTTGAGACATATTTAGTTTATCGGATCGGACGCAATTCTGCAGCGTAGTTTACATTCCCCTCTAATTAACCTCCGTCCTCATAACTATTACACAAGAAACGCTTTTTAAAGCACGCGGTTCCCATTCAATTAAATGTAAAAGTGTTTTTTTGTAAAAATAGTTTGTTGAAAACGTACAATTTTTAACTAGAAATAGAACGTATTTGTCAACTCTGAATCTTATAGCCATAGCTATGAGTGAATGAGTTAAAAGTAGCATTTAGTTTAAACAAGTTAAGTGGGGGAATCGAAAACATGCAAATTTTCCTAAACATTTATTCAGTAAAAGCTCATTTATACACAGTAGCAAAGTTATAACAAGGTCTAAGTAAGTATACATATGGTCTAATCAGTACAGTTCTCAAAATTAACACTTGCTCATTGATAATAAGTGGCAGTATCACAGCCTGTACAAAATACGAATTACACTAAATTTTTCCTCGGCCCCGGCCATTTTTTGAGCTTGCCACCAGCCGCGGGCCGGGGATGCTCAAAAATGGCTGGGGATTGCCGGGGCTGGGGCCGGGCCGGGGCCCCGGTCGATCACACAGCAAACTATGGAAAGTTACACTATGCATGAAGCCTACAATAATAGATGTGTGCCTAGTTATTTTGTTCATGTACAAAAGGTATAAATTGTTAATAAAAAGGTGCAATTTAACTACATACCTCTTTTCAGGATATAGAATTAGCATTTGAAGTAAAGTTTTTGGCATTCGTGTAGCTGGTTCACATATGTATTAACATAGTCATATTATAAGGGCGTATGTGTGCAGTCGATAGCATCTGAGGAAACGAGAGAGTTGCTGGCAGTCGGATTCGAAACGTGCACCCCTTGCTCTAAAGTCCATAACCATAACCAATCGACTAATGCTGGTTAATTTCGATAAAAATTGCAAGCTATTCGTGATGTTTTGCTGGTTTACCAGCTGATTAGGCTTAGGCTTGAGTATCATGGACTGACCAGAATGTTGGTGCCAGCGTTTAAAATAAGCTTGAGTAATGGGATGCGACGAGCGGAGCGAGCGACGCGAGTTGCATCCCATTGCTTAGGCTTATTTTAAACGCTGGCACCAACATTTTGGTCAGTCACATGAATCTACTGGATAAATCTGATGACTGCCTTATTTGTTTTCGACTTGACTCAAATCAAACCACTTAGGTGGCAGCTTTCACCAGATAATACTTGTTGTATACGTTTTTATAAGGTGGCTATCTTGATACATATGTGAACCAGCTACACCAATGCCAAGTTTTTTAATGCAATTATTCGTTGAGCTCTAATGATTGGCATAAAAAACCAAGAAAAACGGAAAATTTTAAAAAATGAAATTTCAAGGGTATTGTTTGTTGGGTATTTGCCATTTCTTTGTTGGGTATCTTGCCTTCTGGGGATGCATAACCTCCGACGCCCAGCCCAGGGCAGGGGTATAGTCGGTGCATCACAGATGCTTGCTGCTGAGAGCTGAGTGCTAATGCTGTATAACTGTGTGCTGTGCGCCGTCTGCCCACGGCGCCAGAAGCCAAAAACAACCTTCAGTCATTTACAATAACCACTAAAACATGATTTAGAGCATTACATAAGTACCTGCGTTTCAGAATACCAAAAACCCCAAAAACCCAAAAACCCAAGATTTTTTAGAACCCCAAAAAACCCACCAAAAACCCAAAAACCACAAAACCCGAAAAACCCACGTTTGCCAGCCCTGGTTTTGACACTATAAAAATTCGCTATTATGTGAACCGAGCCCTAAATTTTTTAAATATCGCGAGATTTTGGCTCATAAAATATACCCCAAACATCACCGCGCAAAAACAACGACGCCACGCCACGCACGCCAACCAAACCGGCGTCATATCAGCTGCTTAAGATTTTTGCATTGCGTTGCGTTGCGTGTTCACCTACAGTAACTCAGGAAAAATATGTAAACATATCTTATCTTTGTAAGATTAGCATCGTTTAATTAGAATACATCTTGTATTTATAGATTTCGGATTTCGACTCTGTCGCTAGTATTCTACAAAGCGTAAATCACTAGCGGATCCAGGAAAAATTTTTGGGGGGGGGCGGTCCGAAAATTTGAAGTCAGATATCTCGAGAACTATTAGGAGATGAGCAAAAATAAAGGCAGTTTTGAGCGTATCTCGGCGAGCTCTAAACGATGGTGAAGACAAATTTCAAAATAAGATTTCGAAAATCTTTCACCTTACTCAATATTGATATGCAGGACAATTGATCATTTGAGCTATCTGCACAACCAATTTCTCATAATGCAATTCACGAGTGATTCCTTATCTCCTGTCTTTGTATTTAACCATTGTGCTTTACAGAGAAAGATTATACAGATAATAAATAATTCGGCGCGAAGCGCCGAAAAAATTGACATATTCTGCAAGTCTAGCTCAAATTTGAGCGGTTTTGAGCGGGCTGTAAGACAAGAAACATAGATAAACAATAAATCCGGGGCGAAGCGCCGGAAAAAATTTCATGTTCTCTATGTCTTAACTCAAATTTGAGCTGTTTTGAGTGAGTTAGAAAACAAAAACTATAGCAGAACAAATAATCCAGTGCACAGCGCTGGAAAGAAATTGACATGCTCTCTATGTCTAACTCAGATTTGAGCGATTTTTAGCGTTTAGAGGACAAAACCATACATAAACAATAAATCCGACGCGAAGCGCCGGAAATTTTGAGTTCGCATAAACTCAAAAAAACGCTAAAAACCTATTTTGGTGGTGTTTTAGACGTGCTTCACTTAATTTCCATTTTTCCCATTGGGGGAAATTTCTTTTTCATTTCGGAGATGGGGCGGTCCTGCCCAGCCCAACGAGTCAGGTCCAGTGTTTCTTTGTGTACAAGGTCCGTTTGTGTATATACAAAGATGGTCTCCAAAAGTCTTTGTACATTTTGATACATGCAAATTTTTGTGTACTATAATACAGTACAGTAGCGATTTTAGTGTGGTAAAAACAGAGTTTTTCACTTTTTGGTAGTGTATTTTAGCTAATTTCTGGGTTTCTGAGGGCAAAAATAAAGAATTGCATAAAACGGCGCGAAGCACCGAAAATTTGACATTTTTTCTTTTGAAATGCAATTTCTGCCATTATAAAGATATAATAGAACACACAATGACTCATTTCGGCGCGAAGCGCCGAGAATTTTTGTGAATTTCAGACCTTTTTTGCAATTTTTGTTTTGCCGAAAATCTTTGTACATGTACAAAGACGGTTCCGAAAAGTCTTTGTACATCGGGAATAATCGTTGCCGAGTACAAAAAAATCACTGGTCAGGTCAGGTCAAACATTTAAATTACCCGACTATGCCTTGGACACGAAAAAAATGCAAGAAACACCCTCACTTTCTGGGGGACGCGCTCAAACGCCCCCAGCGGGACCCAAGGCTGAGCCCCGGAAAATTTTGTAAAATGAAATATTGAAATGTAACGTTAAAACTTTCACAAAATCGGCCGAATTATGGTTCTGAACTCAGCCTAAACAGTTAGGCAGCCTTTTCATACTAACAAAGCATTAAAAATTCTTGCTTTGAAATGCGTTCTGAGCTGAAAAACGAAACGAAACGAAAAATTGCCGATAAATGGCACACACCTTTAACCATACATGCACAGTATGGGAATTCTGGGGGGTGAAAACGTAAAGTGCCTTTTTTGGGCCCAAAAATGACCGGTACGCGTTGAAAAAACATCGTTTTTTGGCGTTTCTGACGATACTCTATCCTTCTAGAGCATGAAATCATGAAAAAAATTCGTTCGAAAAAAGTCGAATAAATTGACCAATATATTGCTTAAAACATGAATATATGGCGCGAAGCGCCGAAAATTTGGCGATTTTGAACAAATAGATAGCCAAAAACCCTTAAAAAGACACTTTTTCTACCAATTTTCCGGTAAGTTTAGGAAACTTTTGAAAAATCGCCAATTCTGGGGGCGGGTGAAAAATTTTTTGCGGGGGGTGAAAAATTATTCTGTGGGGAGTGAAACCCTCCCAAGATCATATATGCCTTTAACACGATGTCCAATAAGCGTTTAGAGTTTCGACCGATAAATAATATAGTTGATTAAATCACTGAAGCACTGGAATATTTCGACTGCTTTAATCACAATGCTGGAACACTAAAACGAAAAATAATGAGGAATCGGTGTGAAGCGCCGAAAATTTTTGACGTTTTGGCGTTTTTAGCTCAATTCTGGGCGCATTCAAACGTATATCTGCTGCTCAAAAAATTTTCAAATAAGGTTTTGGGGGCGGCCGCCCCCCCGCCCCCCTGGATCCGCGCCTGGCGTAAATATACATACATGAATTATTTTTGCCATGTCGAAAAAAATCACAGTCTTAATTTACTGTAGTCTGTTTCATAAAAGCTTTTGCATGGAACACCATTCTTGAGTCAATCCGATTAACAATAGCAGACTGAAGTAACAATCATGATTACATAAGAAAAGCAAAAAGGTGGCTACCTTCCAAATGTGTTGCCGATCACTCCCACGGTGCAAGGAACGCCTTATTTTTACTTGGCTGGTTTCTCAACTCACCATTATAGTCTGTTTCACACAAGTTTGGACATAAATTTTAAAAACTATGTCCAACAACCGACAGATTGCGATAATAGCATTGATTAGATATGTAATTATCGTAATTCGTAGGCTTTCGTTATTTTATTCGTTTTTCAACTATAGTCTGTTTCATTTATTCGAGAGCTTTTTAGTCAATTCTTTTAAGGGCTACAGTAAGCAAAACAAGACGGATTACTGTAATTCAGCAGATCAGCTCATTGAGGGCGAGTGGCTGGAATTCTTCCATTTTTAATGCACTAATCCGCCAATATAAATTTAATTTAGGCATTTAATCAGTACTAGGACATACTACAGTAAGTGAGCTAAATAAAAAGCTATCGGGTGGAATCGAACCCAGTTGCTTCGACACGACAAGCAGACGTTTCACCACTGAGCTATGAGGGAGTTCGCGGCGTTTCTTAACATTATAGTCTATTGTGTTTAAAGTGTCAACTAAGGATAAGCTGAATGCACGATTTTTATCTGTAAGTTGATTAATTTGCTGGAAGACGACAATATATTATGTCGCGAAAATGTTATCGAAAAACCCTTCTCTGCTACGTAACTACAGTGAGATCTAGCGAACTACAGTAAATAAGAAAGAACGGGTTACTGTAGCCTCCGAAAACATTTACTGAAAAAGCTCTCGGATAAATGAAACAGACTATAAAAGTGCAGCAATCAGCGCCTTGCGTGCAACCATCAATGAGAAGCATTAAAAACAAATCAATCCGTCTGACGCTCTGAATTTTATTATTTTATATTTCAATCGTTGCGCTCGATTACGTATACGTACTTGTAGCATTTGACGCGGGGCGTCGAAAAACTCAAATTTATGCTTGACAATAGAAGAAAACTGTGCCATAAAAAAGTCTGTTTCACATAACTTCTTGCATAAATTTTAAGAATTTTTTTCGACAGTAGGCCGAGGGTTACGGAATGCTATAATCGCAATCTGTCATCTTATTGTCGGAGATACTTTTAAAATTTATGACCGAATTCGTGTGAAACAGACTATAGCTGTTTCTGTTCTTGAAATTGTTTTAACCTGTTCTTGAGCAAAGATTTGGTTTCCAGGCCGCCAAGAAAGTAAAAATGTCATTAAAATGCTGCATTTTGAGAAATTAAGATCACCGGTGGTTGAAAAAGCATTGCAAATTACATTTCCATTCTAATATCGCGCCAGCTATGTTGTGCCAAGGGGCGTCCCCGCTTCCCTTAAATCCACCCCTGACATCAGTGTATTCTGGTTGGGCCTGCTGTACCTCTCTATTTTTATAGTAAGTACCATAGCTATGTATGTACATTAATTCGATTCCTTCAAACAAAAATTAAACTTATCGCGGCAATCACAAAAGTTTTATCTGTGAAATTTTTGCGATTTTTTATCTTTATTCTTTAGAACAAAAGTTCTGAGAGTTCAGCGAGAAATATTGGTTGATCTAATGAAATTTCGAATAATTAGTATTGCAGAGAAGAAACGGGAATAAAGCTGAGGCTTAGGTTATTCATTACATAACGATAATACGGCACGAAGCGCCGGCGTTTTGGGCTTATGATATATGTAGCTCATAAGTCACCGAAATTTATTCTGGCTTAATTCAAATGCGCTTTGACAATTTTCAATTTTTTTTACGCGGTGTCCTTGTAAAACGTACTCGTGGTACTCCTAAAATTCTTGGGGGAAAGGGGTTTGTCTCCCAGTTCTATCCCTGTCATTTATACTTGCCTGAGCGCACTTTACCTACAGACCTACATAATGAACCAAGGGCATAGCCATGGGGGCACAGGGGGCAAATGCTCCAAATTTTTTCAGAAATTTTCCTAACTTTTCTGGTGCAAAAATTGTGTTCAGAGTCAAAGATTTCCCAGCGCTTTGCGCCGAGTCATTTTGGATCCAATAAGTTTAAAAGCTTGAATCAGCTAAGATAATCCAGCGCTTCATATCACTTTAGTAACTTAATGAACTATTTGATCGTTGATGAAACTACGCATGCTTGTTGAGAATAAAGTGCAAAAATTATTGCATACCTGTCTGTCTTTTTCTCTGCTTTATGTGTCTTTCTTTACGAGGCCACATAATCCTATTGTATTCGAAAGGAATGGCCAAATTTTCTTGTTTTTGCGCAAATTTACTGTTTTTCGATCTACATCTTTTAATAAAAAGGCCACAAATGGGCCTGAATGACAAAATTTTTATTAATGGTGCATCTTTCTATCTTATTGGCAGCAACCCCTTGCTCTGCAATGTATACCTAATTGTAGAAGGGGCCGAAAAACGCATTTCAGCGCAGACATTTTGTGCAATGTAGGATTGATCAAAGTTAAGTGTTTTTGGGCTTGATTCAGAGCCAAGATATGGCCGACTTTGTGAAAATTTTAACTTTATAATTCAACATTATAGTGTTTTTTACAAAATTTTCAGGGGCTCTGCCCCGGACCCCTCTGGGGCGGTGCTTGAGCGCACTACCCCTGATCCAACCCGGCTGCAAATTCTCGTGCGCATGAACAAAGATTTTTGGGAACACAAAAAAAGATAAAAGGGTTTGGAATTACGATCTATGATCTAGGCGGTATAAATTGAGTTGCCGCCACTTATTGTCATTTCTCATTGGAAAGCTTCATCATTGCATTTAAAAGACTGAAACGGGCAAAATATAAATATGTACTAGTGCTTCACACTAAGTTCGGAATTCGCAGTATACTTATGTTAGAAGCCTGAACTTCTGACATTATGTAAAATTGTTTTGTGCAAATTCCAGACTATCAGTATTCACAGAGTTAACAAATGTTAAGGGCGGTGAAAAATATCTAAATATGTTGGTGCTTTGAGCCACTTATGATTTTCGAACTGTTTGTCAATAAAAAGGCCGTAAATTTTACAGGAAAATGGTAAGAATAACAAAAAAATTTTTGACGGCTTTGCGCCGCGTCACACTTTTTGTATTTTTTATCACCAGAAACCCATAAATTAGCTAGGATACCCTACTAAAGGCAGAAAAACTCAGTTTTACTACACATAACGTGCTAATGTACCGTATCATAGCATTATATGCAAGAGTAGTCTTAAAAATTTCTGTATGTGCCCCTTCGAAACAAGATATTGGCTACGCCTCTGGTATGAACCTCATGTGCACATGCATAGGTATGTACATATGTATGTAGGTGGTATGTACTTTATGCAGTTCGTGCATAATGTTCGTGCCCACCTACTTTAGTTTTGCTTACTGTAAGTAAAACACGGTACCTACCAATACTTTGTGTCAATAATGAAGTCGCTTTTATATTGCAGCTGGTTATATGCTTAGTCATGAAATAAGCTATCGATAAAGCTACGATTTTAAGATGGATTAGGCAGATTCGGACAAGCTACATATTTTTACAAATGGATCATATCCGATATAATCCCTATGGTTATAATCATAATTTTCCACCTAAAAAAGGTAAGTGTTAACATTTATAGTCTGTTTCACATAACTTCGTGCATAAAATTTAGAACCATCTTCGACAATAAGCTGACAGATTGCGGGTATAGCATTGATATGATATAAAGTGATCGTATCCCTGGGCTTACTGTCGACGAAAATTCTTAAAATTTATGCGCGAAGTTATTTGAAACAGACTATGGTGCTTTCTACTTATTCAATTCTGTTACAGTTTACTCCTGGCATTAAATAAATTAAACATATTTTGTTTTCAGTTGCTTCTCTTCAATCTTGCGTATTTATGCGTAAGATCTTTGCATCACTCGTTTACATTCTGCATACTTGCACGACATTATTTTTAGCTAATCTTTCTCGATTTTTCCTTTTATTTGAAGAGAAAAAAACGGCTAGTGGGTACCGATGCCTTTGTGTCTGATCGCCTGATCAGTATGTACATGTAATATGTGAAGGCCACTCTATCAGAAATTCGTAAATTTGCATGAATCGCTCATTTGAAGAAAATGTGCAAAAAGAGTCTTGTTGGTTCTTTAGAACGTAAGCACTGATGACTTGTACGCTATTTATTACAGCGAAATCGTGCAAAAATCATTGAAGCAGTTAATGTGTGCATGACTAAAGGGCAAAGCCTCTCAGGCACGTGGCTGTGAGGGGATAGGGGGACTAGTCCCCCCAAATTTTGGAAGCACGAATATTTTATATAAGGATCACGCAAAGGAAAGAAGTGGAAGTTTTTTGAGAACATTTGAAATACTACCAGAATAGATTCTAGCATACTTCTGAACTAATAAGCCCTAAATTTTCGGGCTCTTCGCTCCGGATTTATTGTTTTTGTATAATTTTTGTCTTCCAAACAGCCCAAGTTCGAGTTGGTACCTACTGCTTTTCTTGGCAATTAAGCAGAATCGAACAAAACAAGTTGAACAAATTTTCTGCAGGGTCATTTGTGTAACAATTTTATAAAACACATTTTCTGGATATGATTTGAATGAAGTTTAATTTTTTTCTTCAATTTTTTTGAAATTTTTTTTCCTTCAATGTGTAGAGCTTGCTGAGGAACGCTCGAAAACACTATTATTCTTGCCTGTCTAGTTGAGATACCTGGCTTCAAAGTTTTAGTCCCCCTTAAATTCAGAAGGCCAGCCATGTGCCTGTCTACTCTAAAAGACATCTGAGTACCATGTGCTCGGGGTTTAAGGGTCTCACCATGACCCTTAACTGATCCCAGCAATTTTGGCCCCAATTTTTGAAAAGCCCAAACTGCTATGTGGTTTTACCGTTTTTTTTGGTTCAAATGTTTCATTCTTTTCAATCTAAACCGCTACTTTTTTACTATATATCATTTTTTCTTTCTGAAAATATGTTCGACTCTTCGTAAAAAGAGTCAGAAAAGAAAGGTCGAAAAATGGTGTGTTTTTGATGACATAACTTATCGTTTATAAATGCAAAAATGATACTGGTGTTTTAATTTATTTGCATGCTAGCGAGTTTTGTATGTTCAATAATATAGAAGTATTTTGATTCATTCTTATAGTAAAACATTTTTTCCTAATTTTTCATTTCTCATTTCACTTAAAATAATCTTAGTCAATATTCTAATGTGAATATGGGGTCACAATCAAACACGCTCGTGGGGGTTTGAAAACCTAGACTTCCCAGAATTAAAAAATGTTAAATTTTCTGAGAAAGAGACAAAATAAAGGCTAAATACCGGAAAAAAAGTTAATAACTTCCTTCAGTGCTTAAAATTGACCAGAAATCGAAGAATAACGTAATTTTAGCGCTAATTTAGCATTTTTGCCAGTTTTTGACGTCATTTTGGTCTGAGGAAAGCTCAAAGTTTGACCCTTTAGACCGGCTGACTTACAAACCAGTCATACTGTGCACGCACCTACATATGGTCACAACCAAATCAATATGGAAAGTTAATCGATGTGTATTATACGTGCGATTGTACATTTCGTATCATCAAGGGATTCCCCTTACGTCCTTAAAAGCACGTCGTTTTCAGTATACAATGATTAATTTGGAAGTTTTTGAACTTCCCTAGAAAAGGTGAAATAATTCAGAACATGTGACTTATGTCATCTGAAAGAGCGTTAAATTTCCTAGCTATTTACTGAAAAATTTCTTGAATAATATGAAATTCAGAGTCAGTAAAAGGCATACATTATGGGGCAGCCATATTGGAAAAAATTAAATTGAGATTGCATAACGAACTATCTCAAAAAAGAAAAAAACAAAAAGAGATGAAATGTAGACCGTAAAAATATCTATCTATCTTGCTACTTCCCAAAATATAAAACAGAACCTGTATACTGTAGGGACCATGCAAAGTTTGAGCTGTTTTTCGAGTATAGCATACTGTAGGAATAAGCTAGCAAAACTTCTGCTAGCAAAATAGTTTAATAGTTTTATTTTAAAATTATCTACCCAAAACATTTCATTTTATTGAAATCCATCGATTGGTTTTTGTGTTAATCTTAACAATAGCCATTTCACTGAAGTGCATTATTCAATTTGGTGTACTTGCTTCAGCATGCAGTTGTACTGTAGGTGCCCAATAGCATCTAATTTGCATTACGTTTTCTGAAACCTCAATGAATTTACATTATTTACTGATCATAGTTTTTTCATAAAAATCAATAAATCAAAAGTTTCAAGTGTAAATGTACCAAATTATTCAATCTGGTTGAAAATGGCGTGAAAGCCAAACATACACATTTATCTGTGTTTTTAGGTCCAGACATATTCAAAGTTTCACAGGCGCGCAAACAGTTGCCAACTGGAGGCAGCAAACCGAAGGTAGCTACCAGTGAGGTTGTATCCAAAATAGAAGAATATAAGCGAGAAAATCACACAATATTCGCTTGGGAAATTCGCGAGAAACTTATCGCAAAAGGTTGGTTATACGTTTTAGCTTGACAAAAACGTAATGCTTCATTATCATAGATAAATCTGTACGTATCGAAGATATGATGAGTTGGAACAGTGCGAATTCATTAAAAATTTTAAAAGGGCAATTAGGTGCCTGATAGTCTGAATGAGAAAATATTTTTCAAAAATTTTTTTGGAATAATTAATTTAAATAACAATAAAATAGCTTAATGAACAAACGAAACAGAAGAAGTTGTTTCGAGTTTCCGGTTAATAATCCTTTTAAATAATTTTTTATTTCTTTTAAAATATATTTTTTATCATTGCCAGGTTTAATTGATTTTGCTAAGCAAGATGCAACTGTGCATCGGGTTATACTATCACAGAATCACGAGAATTTAAATCGATCACAGAACTAGACTATTAATCATTCATTGATCCTAATTTGCTTCTATTGAATTTCGGCGAAGGCATGATGAGTTTACAGTTGTAGAAAACAACACAAATTTCTACAAAACGAAGTCAATCCATATACCAACGCCTCAGTAAAGAATCAACATATTCTCCGGAATTTCCAGAGCGGAGAGTTGTTTCTGATTCCTAAAAAAGTCTCAGCTGTAATTATTATTTAATGCTATCAAATAAAAACTCATTGGTTGCTTTGCTTGCTCATAACAAATTCAAAATTATGTCACGCACTTGGTTCTGAGTCACAAGTCCTAAAGTCAATCCTCGTGAATTACTTCAATGCAGTGTTGTACACAATCGATTAGCTTTTCGTAGCTTGCCAGTAAAATACAAAATGGGCAGCAATTTTAAAAAATTGGATACAAAACAAATAGTCTTTATTTATTATTAATGAACATTATGAATTGCTGTAAAGTCGGACGTAGCAATTTAATCATTATTAAAACGCTGTCTGATTTTGTAAAGAAAAGGAAATTTGTTTGAGTTTCTCGGCTGGAGTTCAGGAGTTTGTATTAATATTTTTTCGTATTTATAATATTCTTTTTTATATTTTATATTTTTAATTATTTTTTTATTAGTATTTTTATTCTGCTAGGAGTTTGCAACCCGCATTCGGCGCCAAGTGTCAGCTCTATTAATCGAATATTGAGAGCGAAGGCGGCCGAACGAACGGCGCTTGAAATCGCACAATTTTTTGTCGCTTGTCGACTTCCCCTCAACTCTGCTTACGGTATACCGCCTTCTGCTTTCCCCACCGTTCCTTTGATATGGCCCGGTTGCCAAAATTTGTCTAATCCGCCCAATTTTCTGGCCTATGACGACAATTTGACATTTCACTGTCCATCTGAATCAGTCAGGCGTAACTGCGGAGATACAAAATCTAAAGTAAGCTAAGTTATTGAGTTTGGTTAGACCTCCAAAATTCGAAAACCTCCATAGACCCCGAATTGAATTTTGAAGTTTTTTTCCGTTTTTCCTTTTTCGGCGTTTTTTGACGCTAATGTATAGTGCTGAGCTGATGAGGAACGTCAAAAAATAGCATTTTCGCCTAATCGTCATTGCTCATTTTTAACCTTAAAAAAATTTTTACACCCCACAGACCCCCTGAATTTGGGCCCAAATCATCTTTGATTATTATGCGAGTGGGGATTTTTAATACATTTCTAATTCTAGTACAGCAGAATTATATTTTATGACGTCGCTTTACATCTTTGGTCGATTTCCATAAAAGAAAATGTTAACAGTCAGTCATGCTTCTATACGGTTTGCTTAACCTTTATAGCCTCGATTTTCTTTGTTAAGAAGAAATTTACTTCTTCTATAGTTTATTTATCCCTAAGGTATTATTGCGGGAAAATTATAGGTGTTTTGCGCTTATTACGATTCTATTGAAGTTATTTTTTATGGTAATCTTGTGAAAAAGGTCGCAAGCTTGGTCGATTTGAACCAAAAATTTTTTGTGCACTATACTTGACTTTGAAGCATATTACCATACACCACACGAGATTTGGAGGAGGTGGGGGTTTTCATCCCCCTAGACAAGTTTTCAGCCCCCACCCGCCCCAATTTTTTTATACACACAGAATTTGCAATTTTTATGAAAAATTCCAAACTTCGTAGGAAAGGTGCTGTTTTAAGCGTGTTTAGCTATCTGTTTGCTCAGAAGTATCAAATTTTCGACGCTTCGCGCCATATACCCATTTCAATAAATTCGAATTTTTCTAAAAATTTTTTCAAAAGGCCGAAAAACGATGTTTTTACGCGTATCCGCCATTTTTGAGCCTAAAAGACGCACTTTACAACCCCTGGCCAGAATTCCCATTCTGTGCGTGCCTGCCACGCAATCGTTTCACATCACTGTTTTCTTTTCTTCTGTAATGTGAGAAAGCGCAAGCATTTTAAGTAAACTTTTCGCGATTCTGACGCTAGAAATAATCAACTTTTTGTTTATTTTACAGTCGGACGATCTTCCACTTGACCTGAGACGCGACAAACGGTCGGCATTTAAGCCGTTTGTGTCAAGTTCCGTTTCCTCGACCACCAAAAACAAGTGAAACGCCGGCTTTTGCTTTTTGTTTCCAGAGCCGCTTCCTGCTTTTGCATCAGGGATACTGTAAAAATAAACCTCTTCTTATTGTAGATAACCCTCTGGCTTAGCATTGTTGATTATTGTATTTACTGCCAATTCACTGTACAACGATTTTGTGCATCAAACTTGACGGTTCATCTTCGCTTGTGTGCGCTTCTGTCTACATTTTCGATATTTACTTTTACAACACCGAGTCTCAGACATTGTACATATATCGGTACATACTATAGCATTGCCGCGTTTACAGTATTAAGCGATTTTGTACATTTTGCTTAAGTTTTGCTCATACTTTTCGTATTACGCACAATTCGAATATGAACGCTTTCGGTTTTGTATACAAGCACTTCACGAGGTGCCGATCGCAACGTAAATATTTGGCGTTAGTATTTCGGCGGTTTAGCACCTATCTCGTACACACAATAAATGTACGAGTATTATGCGATTTTGTTGTTTTTGAAGAAATAATGCAACTGAGCGATAATAATACTTAACAACTTTTAAGCATTTTCACGCGGTCGATTTTTATTTCTGAAAAACTTTGCTCATACGAGACGTGACTTCGAGTAGCAATGTACAGTATTAGCTAGTTTTTTGCTTAAGCACCGCGTGTCTTACTGTAATAATACGCACATTATACGGCTTGATTCGTGAATAGTCCCTCGTCATTCCGTGACTGAATCTTTTGAAAGAACAATGCCGGAGTTGGTATTGCTAAAACTTTTGTGTGGATTAATGAATCTGCGAAAACTTTATTTCTCTTGTCATTGAACGATGCTTTCTGCAGGCTGATTAGAGCCAGCAACGGAAAAACAGAACTATATAAGCAAAAACATCTATAATATTAATTTCGAGTTGTGTGTAAGTGTGTGTGTGTGTGTGTGTGTGTGTGTGTGTGTGTGTGTGTGTGTGTGTGTGTGTGTGTGTGTGTGTGTGTGTGTGTGTGTGTGTGTGTGAGGCAAAAAAGTTTTTACTGGATAATTTTGTGATACGTATATTTTCACTCAATAGGTATTCTCGGGCGCTAATTACAATTTTTTGATTAGAATGGCTCGATCGGACTTCTGAAACCCGGAAACTACGGATTTGTGTAAAAGGTTTTGGTAGCTCTAGCCGCTTATGCAATTGCCGCAGGGTAAAATTTTAAAGCCACCCTAGATCAACTTTTTATGCGCTATCGACTGGTGTGAACCACTTTACACTACAGTGTAAACTGATGTGATGCCGTAAGTAAAACGTGATTTACAAGTGTATTTTATCAAATATCTTAAATCGCAGCGGATAAATTTTGTTTAAAGTTCTCACCAATTATTGGATATCATATGACTGACCTTACTGTAGAATTTGAAGAAAATTCACGGATTGGTTTTCGAGATACGGGAGAGCAAAGGTACCCTATGCATAGCGTAAAATTTAGGTTTTTGTCTTTTTGCCAGAAGCAAAGATTGATTGTTGCTTCCAAAATTTGGCCCCTGGGGTTTCTGGGACCTCTGATTCCATATTCGCTACTTTAAATATACGATCTGACATCATAAAACATGTATGAGACGGGCTGAAAGGAAATCACGTACGGGTACTTATAAACATGATTAATCACTGAAAAAGAGCTTGCACCAAGTCAAAATTTTTGACCTTGTAAACCAGCGCGCGTGAAATTTAATGCGAAGCAATCGAAAGCAGCAAACATGCGGCATTCGAAAGAAAGCAGCAAACATGCGGCTTTCGAAAATACAAATCCAAATGTTTTTGCTTCTAGCAGCTAATTTAATATGCATATTTCTGCATTTGTTTACAATGAGGGCAAAGTTTAACATTGTACAAAGTTGAACCCGACGCTATAAGATAGGACGTGATACAACATACTCAATGCTATACAATAGGACGTGATATAAAATGATATAACATATACGTGATGTAACACACCCCATGCTATACAATAGAACGTGATATAACATGCCCTGTGCTATAAGATAGGACGTGATATAACATACCCAGTGTTACAGGATAGGAAGTGATATAACATACCCCATGCTACAAGATAGGACGTGATATACCATACCCAGTGCTATAACATATCTTGTGCTGTAAGATTGGTGTCCGAAAACATCAAAAATATGGTTTGCACAAAAAATCTTTAAACATCCCAAAACATAAAAAATGGTTTTGACCAAAAAAATTTTTGAAAACCCCAAAAATTCAAAAATATGGTTTTGACTAAAAAAATTTTTAAACCTCCAAAAACATCAAAAGTACATATGGTTTTGGACCAAAAAAGTTTTTTTTTATATTCCAAAACGTTAAAAATATGGTTATGATCAAACAAAATTTTTAAACATCCCAAACCATCTAATGGTATAATTTCCAGAACATCCAGAACATCAAAAATATGATTTAGAATAAAGAATTCTCAGAACCATTCTATAACGTCAGAAATATGGATTTAATCAAGGAAATGGTTGACAAAAGACAGTTTTAGAAATTTAGAATTTACAATATGTTTTTAATAACAATTTTTTTAGAAATATCCCAAAAACATCAAAAGTCCGAAAAATAAAAAATTCAAGAGACATCTCAATCCCATACAGCTATCAGGCCTAAGTTCAGCCAGGGCAACGCCGGGCAGCTCAGCTAGATACAAAAAATATAAAAACCGCTCCCCGATCCATTGCAGAGTCATTCAATTTTTATACTAATTACTTGGTTAAGATATTATTTGTTTACAAACACTCTAGCAGATGGGGCAGCGAAGCGCCCCATTTGCTAGTATAGAATTAAAATTAAAAACTGTGCCATGAATGCAAGGTAATTCGATGGGCAAGAAGAATCGTTCCGCTGAAAAATTGTATAGCAATTAGTCCAAGATCGACGTGACCAAGGACCAATTCACTTTAGTAATTTAATTTAATTCAATTCTACTCTAAATTAATTCAAGGATTTATAGATGAAATTTCTGCCATTATGACTTTTTAAAGAATGAACATATCTGAATACATATTTTCAATGATTTTCGCCATGGTTTGTCGTAAGTTATCTTTTCTAGCACCCGCCAGAATACTTGTTAATGACACTTATTTTATTTCTTCGCAACCTACCATATTTTTTATCAGAAATAGTTTTCTCCAGAACTCGTGATTCTAGGCAGTTTACGCAAGAAAATAGGGATTCTAAAACGGGTTTTGGAAGAAGCTTTATTTGATAGACATGGGCGCAGAATAAAAGGAATAAACAAATCCATCATAATTTAATAATATTCTTTTAAAAAATTTCGATTCTGCTCTTTGCTTTTGTTTTGATAGAATTTTTCGGACTCGTCTTCTTCAGATTCAAGCAACGGGTTAAACTCAACTACTTCAATCTAGAAGGTGTTCTTGTTTTTCTTCGTTTTATTTGACTAAATATCTCAAAATATGGTTCAAAACAAACGGATAAAATCAAACTAAAGGATAATTCTGCAAAAAAACAAGTGCCTGACTTTGAAAATCGAAATAACGCACTCTCGTATCTGGCGTCGTAGGTATACGAGCACAAATGTTCCGCTTTGAAAGTTGTGGAAAATCTAATGAAGAGTCGAGCAGCATTTAACGAGGCCAGAAACCGTTCCGACGAGTCAAACCAGATAAACACGCGACGCGGGGTCTACAACACTTAGATACAGGCAAAAAGAATTAACTTTTGAGCAAAACAAGGCAAAAGGCCTAAGGAAATTACAAAAGACGCAATCGACCAAAAAGTGCAAGTTTTATTTTACGGTGACATTTATTACAATTTTCATGCAAATTTAACTCATCAAGCTCTTATGCTTGTCCCGAATCCCACACCAACCAAGCTAATGCACGCGCATTCAAGCGCCCGAGAATATGATGGTCTCTACAAAAATAAATTGCATGCAGTCTGTTTCACATACTGCCACGTCGTTTTCAGTGTACAGTAATTAATTTTGAAATTTTTAATTTTCCCAGAAAAAGTAAAATGATACAGATCATCTAAAAGAGCGTCAAATTTTCTGGCTATTTGCTAAAAAATTTTGAAATGTGTTTGGAACCTTAAAGAATAACAGGTGAAAACGTCCAAAATTACAGTAGTTTGCCAATCGGACGGCCATTTTCGACAAATGCGAATTCTTTACTAAATCAAACAAATAGGCGAAGCGCATTTTTTGGGCTTTCCAAAATGTGCTTGAACATTGAATAATATGAAATTTAAAGCCAGTAAAAAGCATATATATTAAGGGGAAGCCATGTTAGGAAAAAATTAAATTGAGATTGCAGGACGAATTATCTCGAAAAAGAAAGAACGAAAAGGGGCGAAATTCAGAGCGTAAAAATATCTATCTATGTATTTTGCTATTTTTCATTAAATATAAAACAAAACCTATAAACTGTAGGGACCATGCAAAATTTGAGCTGTTTTTCGAGCATAGCATACTGTAGGCATAAGCTAGCAGAATTTTTTCTGGCAGAATAGTTTCATTTTAAAATTATCTACCCGAAACTTTTTATTTTATTGAAATCCATGGAGTGGTTGCCACTTCACTGAACTGCATTATTAAAATGGTGAGGTGGTGTACTTGCTTCAGCATGCAGTTGTACTGTAGGCGCACAATATCATCTAATTTGCATTACGTTTTCTGATACTCCAATGAATGCATATTTTTTATTTTTTCTTAGTTTTTTCATAAGTATCGATGGATCAGGAGTTACAAGCGTAAATGTACTAAATTCTTTAATCTGGGAAAAATGGCGTGCTGTGTTTGTAATAGCGCAGTCTGTCAGCTTATTGTCAGTGTAGTTATGAAATGGACTACGGCCAGACATGCACGTGGGTAGGGTCTGCGGAATCTGCACCCACCCCCTAAAATGGAAAAATAGAAAAAGAGGCACATTTGAGGTCAAAATTAGATGGAATCCGAACATTTTTTAAAGAACAAAGGTGTGCATGTAATGTACATACATTATGTCCAGACCTAAAGTTGACCAGAAACCGTTGATTAACATAGTTTTCTGACTGTTTTGAAATTTATAAAAGTTTGAGGTCATTTTCTTTTAGCCCAGAAAAAGCTCATAGCTGGATCCTCGAGACACATAAGTATATATACGTTACGTGCCTTTTTGACTTTTCTTGTTTAGTGTTCGCTTTTTTCTCGAACTCAGACTTGAACCTCGAAGACTCCTATCCAATTGTTGAAGGATTTTTTCCAGACTGTGTCATCTGCTGAAAAACGATCGAAGCGAGAAATATTGTGATTGGTTGAAAACGACTTTTGGCTTTAAAGCTCAGCAGAAGATATACCAGCCAAAATTTTTCAGTTTAGGCACTATTTATGACCATCAATGCACCGCATAACTGGTCTGGGGGGTCAGCATACATACATGTAAAGCATGTGAATTTTGAGGGTCAACACCGTAAAATTTTGAACAGTTTTTTTGGGCAAAAAAACAGATGGGTACCCACATTACATGTCAAAAGAACTGCTTTTGGACGATTTCAGATAATGCTCGTCCTTTAGGTCATTTCGAGAAGAATTGAGAATACACCGCGAAGCAATATAAATTTGACTTTTTAGCCAAAAGTAATCCAAAAACGCTTGAAAAACTTTCAAAAATTTTTTTGTGGGAGATCGACAATTCTGGGGGGAGGGGTTAAGGATCAGGGCCATTTTGCTGGGGTCAGCTAGTAGCCATTCTGTGGTCAAACCGCCAGGAACGCTAACGGATGGTGAGATTCATTTAGCCAGAGAGCTTTTTGAGACACAATGTCACCAAAAACTGTTGTTTAGGTTAAGATAGAATTTTCAAGCAATTTCGCAGAAAATTGTTGATTTTCGTCATTTTACACAAAAAAAACTTCTGTTTTCATTCTGACCCCTAGGCGCTTATACCTGATTTCGACCATACATGCACGTGGGGGGGTTAGGGCTGCTTTACCATACGTGGGCAGCACCAAAATTCGGGGGTTACAAGATTTTTCAAAAGGTAAAAAAATGACCTTAAAAATGGTGGTATGGCGAAAAAACACTATTTTTCAGCGTTATTCATCGAGCACTATCCTTTAGCATAAAAAAAAATTGCGAAAAAAAACAACAAAATTTTAAAATTGAATTCCTGGGGGTATTTTGGTTTCTTGGGGGGGGGGGGTATTTTGGTTTCTCGGTGGATGCATACCTCCAACGCCCAGATGTGCTCACTTATCCCACTCCAGAATGGAAAATTTTGTGGGGAAAATGAGGCGAAATGAAGGCCAAAATCGGATGAAATTTGAAAATTTTCTTCAAATGCGCTTCAAATTGAATAATAACGTAGTTTTAAGTCTATTTTAGCGCTTATACCAGTTTTTTGAGGTCATTTAGGCCCAAAAAGGCTTAATTTTCTCACTTCCCCCAGACCGGCTGGATTCCCGCCACCAGAACGGCCATGCTGTGCACCTACGGTCCCTGATCCTGAGACCCCCCAGAATGGAAAAATGAAGGCTGAAAATTGAAAATCCTCTTTAAAATTGCTTCAAATTGACTGGAAACGGTGTAGCAACGTGAGCATTAGCGCTTAAACTAGTTCTGAGGCCATTTTGACCCAAAAAAGCTCAAATTTCGACCCACGCCATGAGATCGACCATGCTGTTCACCTACGATTTCTGCGACTGCTGACCAGGACATAAAAGCCATAGGGCCAATTGAAAAATATTGCTAATATGCGTACTAACAACCCAAGTTTTCAAACTTTGTGGCAATTACAACGAAGAAAATCAACAATTAACGAAAATTTTCAAAACAATGAACCTCCTGGTTTGAAAAACACATTGAATAACTTCAAATAAATTGAATATCCATGCACAAACTTTGAGACAAATGCGTTTAAAAATTCAAACTGAAGTCCCAAGATGAACGATTTATTTCAATAAAAAACAAGCATTTATTATTCAAAATGACTTTTAGAATCACACAACAAGCGTTTACTTGCGTCTGCACAACCTTATCTAGAAATTGATAAAAAAACTCTTTCGGCTAAAATTAGACTACCAGTGCTACACATCAAGCACCCGTTGTATTCTGGCAACAATTTTTTCGAAAATTATTTGAATTGATGCTCAATGTTCTGTCTTCATTTGGCGATTCATTATTTTGTTATTACATAAATGATCGATTTGTGCATAATGCAAAGCGAAGTGGCGTTTTATTCATTTAATATAAATATTGATAACTAAAACGAACACAGCGATCGGAAATGCACCTGATGAATAAGCCAATAATACAATAACGGGTGTCCACTAAAAAATGAGACTGTGTTTGAATGTAAATTACTCTTGAAGTTTTCAAGCTACAAAAAAAGTAACATATCATTGTAAAGCGCAATTTTTGCTGAGTTGGATAGTGTTATTTGTGTAAACTAAAATTGTTTTTGTATTTTTTGCGATGACTTCGAATCAGGATATGCTTCGTCTTCGCGTGTACAAGTTCTATAATGACAACTCTGACAATGGCAAACTTTTTACTGTACGTCACTTTGTGAGCGAAGGCGAATCCAAAGCCACCATTTACCGGATTCTCAAACGCTGTGGTGATGGTCTGGAGTATTCTAGACAGTCCGGTTCTGGCCGGAAAGCGAAATTGATGACGAAAAACCGGATAAAAAAGTTGGAATCTTCATTTAATGACAGTGGTACCACTTCGATCCGCCAGGCTGCCCAAAAATTTAATATTTCAAAGTCGTACGCGCACAAAATTGCAAAGAAAAAGTTGAAAATGCAATATCGAAAGAAAATTCGTATTCCTTCTCGATCTGAAGTTCAAATTAATCTTGCAAAAACGAAATGTGGGCGCCTTTATCGAAAATTTGGCGAAAAACATCTCATAATGGACGATGAATCTTATTTCACCCTAACTCATTCTTCCATCGGTGGAAATTCGGGATTTTACACCAAAAACTTTGGCGCAGCTCCTAATGCAGTTAAATTTACGAAAAAAGCCAAATTTGAGCAAAAAGTTTTGGTTTGGGTTGCAATCGGCTCCAAAGGCATTTCGCAAAGTTTCATCCGCAAGTCCGGTTACGCCATCACGTCGCAGCGTTATTTAAAAGAATGTATTAAGCGTCGGTTGATTCCTTACATCCGTGGGAACTATAGTCAGGATGAATACGTGTTTTGGCCCGATCAAGCTAGCTCGCATTACGCCAAAATCGTTCTCGATTACCTGAAAGCTGAGAACGTCAATTTTGTTGAAAAACACATGAATCCCGCTTGCGTTCCTGAGATTCGACCGATTGAAGATTTTTGGTCTTATCTTAAGTCTCTGGTGTATGCTAATGGCTGGCAAGCCAAATCTTGGCAGCAGCTTAGCACCAGGATCAAGTACTGCTTGAAAAAGTTGATCGAGATGTTGTACACAAGCTTGCAGTGAGTACCAAAGGTAGAATTGATTCGGTTCGACGACATGGCGTGGTAGAAAATCGCTAAGTGTAGCATTCGATAGAAATAAAGATTAACTGTCAAACAGTGTATTGTTTGTCTGGTTTGATGCAGTAGTTGTTGAATAAATTAGTTTTAAAACCCAGTCTCATTTTTTAGTGGACACATACGTGGTAAATGTTTACCCACATCGATACTTAAAAAGGCAATAAACATTTATAAATAATAAAAATTCCACAACTATACTTAAATATTTGTAAGGGTTGACAGTTAAAAATTCTAATTTTTTTGAAGATGGCTGCGGAATAATATACGTAACGACCGAGACAAGATATCTTTGTACACTTTTTTATTTTAAAGGACAGTAAATGCTTCGATTTTTATTTAAAGCTCAGAAAGAAAATGAGAAAAGCGGCTTCTAACGGTAGAATACGAACATACACGGATAACGACGACTGAATTTCGGCGGTCAAGGGGTCGAACATTTTTGAAGGCCAGAAAAAGCCAAGAAATAGATGGTACGGAGGGTAAAAAACCCCCATTTTTCGACGTCTCTCATTCATCTCAATACATTGTTATGAAAAAATTGCGGAAAAAAACAAAACACGTCTGAAAATTCAATTGCCGGGGGGATTTCCGGATTCTAAGGGTCATTTCGACTGATATTTCAGACCGTCGATGCACAGCAGTCAGCACGGTCCGTCTGAGGGGTCAGCAACAGTTCCTTTTTGAGTCAAAATGGCCTAAAAAACTGGTACAAATTTCGAAGACTTTCGCAAAAAAATGTTTTATTCGGATCCATTCTTAACCTTCATTTAGCCTAATTTATCCGTAAAAGTTCCTTTTCCCTCTCGGAGTTGACACCACATGTGGGCGTGGAGGTATGCACCCCCAAGAGGCCGAATACCACCCCAGAAACCAAAACGCCACACCCCAGAATTCAATTTTTGAAATTCATGGTGTTTTTAGCCATACCACCATACCTAGGCTTGGCGGGGAATGGGGGTTTGGGGTATGCCCCCCAGAAAGCAAAATGCCCCTCAGAATTCAATTTTTGAATTTTTTGTGTTTTTTTCGCAATTTTTTGATGCCAATGGATAGTGCTCGATGAGAAACGTTGAAAAATGGTGTTTTTCGCCATACCACCATTTTAAGGCCATTTTTTGACCTTTGAAAAAATCATGCACCCAACCCCAGAACTTCGGTGCCGCCCACATACGCATCCACCATTTTTTAGACCATTTTTTGACCTTTGAAAAATTGCAACCCCCCTCCTTAGAATTTTGGTGCTTCCCACCTATGGATGACACTCTCTAATCCCCAACGTGCATGTCTGGACCAGCCACACCCACCACCACAGCTGGGCGTGGGGGGAATCGGTTGGGGGGTATGCACCCCCGATAAACCAAGATACCCCCTAGAAACCAAAATACCCCTCAGAATTCAATTTTTAAATTTTTTTTTGGTTTTTTTCGCAATTTTTTGATACCAATGGATAGTGCTCGATGAGAAACGTTGAAAAAGGGTGTTAATTTAGCCATACCACTATTTTTAAGGCCATTTTTTGACCTTCGAAAAATGTTGCACCCCCCAGAATTTTTGTGCCGCTTACGCATGCCCACCACACCCATAATGATTGTAAATAGTCCATTTTCATGGTCGAAAGAATGGCAAGACGTGAGATAGTGTATCTTTTGTCACGGTCAATGAATCGAACTCGGGAAAAATTTTTACGACATAATTAATCACACTTCGTAAATATTGTTCCAAATCTCTCCGACGACCGTCGACGAATGTTTTATTCTAAACAAATTTTCATAATCAATTTTTACTCATGCATGATCACGACCACCCCTAAAAACTTTTTCCCCCATCCAAAAATATTTTCAAGCCCCCTCAAAATTCGCGATTTTCCAAAATTTTATAAGAAAAATCGTAGAAATGGTGCTGTTTTGAGCGTTTTTAGTTATCTCTTTGCGCAAAAGTGTCAAATTTTCGGTGCTTCGCGCCATATACTCATTTTAAACTATATTTTGTTCAATTTATGCGAATTTGTTTGTTTTTTTTTTCAAAAACAAACGCTGAGAACGATGTTCTTGACGCGTATCCACAATTTTTGAGCAGAAAAAGGCACTTCAAAATTTCATTACTCAGAACTCCCATGCTGTACATGCACGGTTCGGAATTTGGGGGGAGGGGTTGATGACCTCCAATTTTTGGCCAAAAACGACCGAAAAATTTGATTTCTTCCAAAAATCGGGGGGAAGGGTCTCAATATTTTAAACATTAATTTTTGAATTTCATAATTTTCAAAAATACCTTTTAATTAAACTTTGGAATTAATTCATTAATAAAAATAATAACAATGATTAATAATGATAATTCTCAGTTAACGCTTTGCCTTACGACCATACGTGGGCAGCAAGAAAATTTTAGGGGGAGGGGTCAGAATGGGTAAAATTGCCAAAAATATTACTAAAAATACAATTTCGGGAAGGTCTACAGTAATCTGGGCGGGGGGGTAACTTCTGGGGGTACAAACCCCCACGCCCATATCTGTGCTTGTGACTAAGTAAGTACCCACACTAAGACAGTTAAACTAAATGAAAAAATAAGAATAATAACAATATAAAAATAATACTACAGATCAGTGAAATTAAATAGAATCCCATGCTTAATATACCATGTAATGACACTTATTTTCCCATTTTTGCCGATTAAAAATAAACTCCAAGTATCTACATTTTAAAATCTGAATAGTTTAAACTATGTAAGTGAAAAGCATGGTTTTAATATGTACGTCAAGCAAGGAGACGAAGATGCTCCAAAAGCCAACTCTCAAATTTTCATTATTTTACCTGTTTGATTAATTCAGTCAATTTTTGGATTACTTGACTAATTTCATAGTAAAAACAATTTAAAAATGCTCAACTTTGCCGCAAAGCTAAGCCGCACCTTTACTTTGAAAAAACCGGAAATAGAGTAATTCGTGTTAAAAATAATCAAATACCTACATAAAAAGGTCGAAAAATTAATTTCGCATAAATTTTGGGAGGGGCGGCGGATCGGGCTGGAAAAATTTAAATTTTGTGAAATGGGGCCGAAAGACATTCCACTTCAATTTGTCTCCGTCAGATGCAGGATACGAAAGTTTTCAAGGGTACGGAACAAAAATCGGTGATATGGCGAACAAACGCTATTTTTCAACGTTTTTCATTGCGCTGCATCCAGCAGCACTAAAAAATCGCAAAAAAACGAAAAAGTTCCGAAAAAATTCAATTTCAGTACTTTTGATTACTGGTATCATACCACATCTGAACTGAAACAAAATTACGGAGGAATCAGTGACGGAAATCGCTAAATATAGCAACAGAAATTCTATTCTGCCAGTTTTTTTATACAAGGTCCGTTTGTACATGTACAAAGATGGTCTCCAAAAGTCTTTGTACATTTTGTACACAAATTTTTGGGTACTATAATGGGGTACAGTAGCGATTTAAGTGTGGTAAAAACAGATTTGTTCGACTTTTAGCAGTGTGCGCGAAGTGCCGAAAAATTAGACATTTAACCTTTTGAAATGCAATTTCTGCCATTATAAAGATATAGAACACACAATTACTCATTTCGGCGCAACGCGCCGAAAATTTTTGCCAATTTTAGACCTTTTTTTGCACTTTTTGTCATCCCAAAAATCTTTGTGCTTGCACAAAGACGGTCCCGAAAAGTCTTTGTACATCGGGGAAAATCTTTGCCGAATACAAAAAAAGCGTGTCTGGGGCTATCGATTTTCGAGGAGTGTATCAGATTTCTGGGGGTCCAGCAGACCCCCCATGCCCATGAGTGGAGAAAAAGTAATAATGAGATCATTTAGGACAACTAATATTTCCCACCACTACTCACCTTACTACCAAATTTTTTCTTAGGAGGCAACAGGAATTTTGACTTGATATTCGTATCACGTTTACAAAGCAGAATGTGTAAAGCGTGGAATTCTCGGTACCTCCGATATACATTCCACTCGCTTGCGCCGATACGCATATAAACCTAATATATGTATGTACACAATACTAAAATATCAAAATATGAATAAATGAATATAAAATAGATAAATAAAAAAGTAAATAAATGTAAATAGAGAAGCTGAAGAAACATGTTTTGATTGTTTTTCACGCTTTATAAAGCATGTTACACGAAGTGCTAATCATAGGTGGGCGGCACCAAAGTTCTGGGGGGTGCAAGATTTTTTCAAAGGTCAAAAATGGCCTTAAAAATGGTGGTATGGCGAAAAAACATAATTTTTCCAACATATTCCATCGAGCACTATCCATTGGCACCAAAAAATTGCGAAAAAAAACAAAAAATATTGCAAAAATTGAATTCTGGGGGTTATTTTGGTTTCTAGGGGGTGCATACCCCCAAACTCCCCAGGCCCAGGTATAGTAGTAATATGCAACGCCTGAGCTAGTACGAAGTTAACGTACGCCCAGAAATTTTGATAAATCGCCATTCGACGTTGTGAGCGTGCTGACGCCAATTCACTTAAATCATCTCATTCATACAACTGGCCAAAAATAAGAAGAACTGATATGCCGAAAAATTGCAATCAAGTTTTAAGCTAGCTCGTATATTATAGCTTATTCATCGCTAATTCCTATTAATAAATACGAGTAAGTACCGCATAGTCAACAATGCCATCTAGTTTCTGCTTCGTTTTGAGGGATGAAGGAACTGCACTAGCATAGAGGGGTAATCCTACCTAGAGGTTTGAAAAATCAGGTACTGTAGCGATTTCGTAGAAAAACGAAAGGTGCTGCCTGTAAGGGAATTTTGAGCTTGCTGTGGGAAAAGGCCGAAAATTCTACCTGAAAACGGCAAAAATATCAAAAATTTCCGGCGCTTGGCATCGTACTAATAAATTTTTCGCATTCTTCATCGTTAGGAACTTATAGAACGGCTAAATTTCACTAATAAGAGTCAAGAAACTCAGTTTGCAACACATAACGTGCTGATCTGCCATACTACATTTGTTTTTTAAATTTACGTTCAATGAATGTGAAATGGCTTTTAGGGACCATGTTTGTCCTTGTACAAAGAGACCTTGTACAAAAACAATGACCACGACCATTTCTGGATTTCAACCCTCTTTGGCCACCTCTACCTTGCCCATGTATGGCTCAAACAGTATCTGAATTCTACTCACGAGCATACCTGGGCGTGGGGTAGGATTTGGAGGGTATGCAACCCCGAGAAACCAAAATAACACCAGAATTCGATTTTCAATTTTTTTTTGTTTTTTTTCGCAATTTTTTGATGCCAATAAATAGTGCTTAATGAGAAACGTTGAAAAATGGTGTTTTTTCGCCATACCACAATTTTTAAGACCATTTTTTACCTTTGAAAAATCTTGCACCCCCAGAATTTTGGTGCCGCCCACCTATGCTCCCGAGTTCATAAATTTCAAAGGTCAACACGTACCGAAAACTTGATTAAGAGGGAAACGAAACACCATTTTTCGACGTCTCTCATCGATCACTATCCAGTATAATGAAAAAGTCGGGTAAAAACGAAACAATTTTTAAAATCTAATTCTTAGCGTCTTCTAGAATCTGAGGATACGGTTCGGACCATACACGATCTCGGGGGAATTTTAAGGTTTTCTCACCCAGCCCTTAGATTTCAAGATTTTTCAAAAGAAAAATCGTTGAAAAGGTGCTGTTTCGAGCGTTTTTAGCTACCCGATTGCTCAAAAGATTCAAATTGTCAGTGCTTCGCACCCTATACTCATGTTTGAAATTAAAACGATGTAATAGATATATGTAGAACAAACAATGGTGCATTTTTAGAAAACTTGAATGAAGCTTAACGTTAAACACGGATCATGCTCAAGCTTAAGACTTTACAAAGTGGGTTTTCAAGATTTAACTGTTTCTGAAGGATCTATTAAGGATTTGGGAGTGTACATTAGTGATGACCTATCTTCTAGCATTCATTGTGTAAACACCGCGTCTAAAGCTTGTCGAGTTGCATCACTGATCCGGAAAAGCTTTGTCTCAAAGAATATTGAATTAATGGTAAAAGCTTTTAAAGTCTATGCAAGACCCATTTTGGAGTGCAGTTCGGTAGTTTGGAACCCTTATTTGATTGAAGATATTAACTGTATTGAAAAGGTTCGGCGTAGATTTACGAAAAGAATACTATGGCGACAAGGTGACTTGTGTAATTGCGAAGCCTTTAGAACTGCGCAGTGTTCGGCCGCTTTCGCGAGCCAAACCAGTGCTGAATTACCTGAAAATTCGCGCATCTAAGCAGGAGATGAAACGTCATCTCGACGGGTTAAAGCACAAAAGAAACGCAAAAGCTATAAATAGCGCGTCCGAGCAGCAAAACGAGCTGACAGGAAAGCACATTCATACAGCGAAACGAGCTGCTGGGAAAGCACATCCGAACAGCGAAACGAGCTGTCGGGAAATAGCGCATGAGTTCGATGAGTGTGTATGTGCACCGCACTTACACTTGTCTTACAATGAACGGTTGGGTTTGTTAAATCTTGAAAGACTCGAAACTCGGCGTATTCATTTTGATCTTACTTTGGCTTTCAGAATAATCAAGAGACAGTTACTTTCTTTTGAAGACTTTTTCGGACTCGCACCCGAAAGGGGTACCATATCGGTAAGTGATATAAAGCTTTATATCCGCAAATTTCATTTAGACTGTAGGAAAAACGAATTTGCAAACAGGACAGCTAGAATCAGGAATACTTTGCCCCGAAGCATTGTTGATTGTAGATCTTTTAAACGGTTTAAGGGTTTGATTTCTAAACTTTGTTTAGATGAGTTCCTAAAGGGGCGTACGTGAGCGCGATCCGCCAGTATGTCTCAGCCATTACTATGCTATGCTGCAAACTTTCTTTCGTTCTTTCGACATTGTCTTTCGTTAAATCCTTTTTTCATGTAATTTTTTATTGCATTTTCTATGGCAGTAATTGGCTAATAAATATAATTATTATTATTCTTATTCTTATTCTTATTATTATTATTATTATTATTATTATTATTATTATTGAATATTCAAACTACACAAGCATATTCGGATGCTTAATGTTTCTTACAAAATACTTAGGAATAAACTTGCATAACATAGATGCATACGGTCAAGAGTTCTGGGAGGGGGTAAACTGAGTTTCCTTGGGGGGGGGTAATCGATTAATTTTTACAGCTATTTATGGCCTTAAAATCATGAGTTTACATTGATTTTTTTTGATATTTTTGACGTTCTTCACCCCCCCCGTAAAAACCCCTAAAAATGCCTTGATCCGTCATATTTTAGTCTTCTTGAATATTCAAGACTAAATCTACATGAAAACAAATGATAATAAGAATGATGGAATAACTTGGACTATCAAATATGCACAAAATAATGGACATAAAGTGTCTGAATGATTGAGTGGACAGAGTAATATCCGGAAAACTTCAGATTATACTGTTAGGCATCACTTGGCGCTCCTTGGTCCGCAAATGGCCTGAGGGGGTATGCCTTCCAAAAGTTGTGGTAGGGGGATACTCCCCTCCAGTAGGGATGTGCCGGTTAACCAGAAGCGGAACCGAAGGTTTTGTTTTTCAAGAACCGGAACCGGAACCGAATTTTTTGAAAAACCTGGAACCGGAACATCCCTACCCCGCAGTGTGCATATGTGTTGCTTAAACATACAAAAATACTTGATCTCTGAGGGGTTGGGGATTTAGCACCCTTTTTGGCAAAATGCTGCCGACCAACCGAAATATTTTCCGGAAAAATCGGAGAAAATGTATCATATTAAACATTTTTTAGCGACCTTTTGGCTCAAAAGAGTCAATCTGCTATATACTCCTATTTAGACAATAATTTTGTTCAATTCACTCAATTTAGAAGAAGATTCCAATTTTTCATGTTCTAGAAAGAACGAGCACCGCCAAAAATGTCAACAAACAGCGTTTTTGAGGTGTGCAAAAAACGTTCTTTAAAAATAATCCATAGTAAACCTCTTAGAATCTCTATGCCGTACACGCACATGCAGGCACGTAGCTGGCCGTCCTATTTGGGGGGGGGCGACACCAATTTTGGGGGACTAAGCCCAAAAAGGCCAAAAGTAGCACAAAATAACGTTTTAAAAGTCCATTTTCCCGATTTTTCTGAATTTTGGGGGGATCCGGATCCCCCCATTTCCCCCAGAGCTACGTGCTTGCGCACATATGGCTATAAAACGTAAAATGTCTTGGAAAATTCTACGTCAAGCCGATTAACCCGAATTTGAGCATTTCGTGCGAAAACACTCTTTTATTAATTTTCACTGAATCGTGTCTTCGTACGCTTAGTATGCTTACTTAAAGGAGCTTGTAAATAGTCGGATAAACTGAGAAAAAATTGATTTTTTAGGAACTACATCAGGTACGCAACCAGGATTTTATTTGGGGGGGGGGCAAAATTTTTAAAGTCCTATACCTCGAGAACCGTTAGGAGATGGGCGAAAATAATGGCATTTTTGAACGTTTCTCGACGAGATCTATGCCATGTTTAGGAAAAAATTTAAAAAAATTGCGTGATTTCAAACTTGGATATCAAAAATCTATGCTTTTAGCTAACTGTACGACTAATTTCTCAATATCTAGTTAGAGCTTGACTCTAAAACATTTCGAAATACTTGTCGTTGCATTCAATTTTGCCATTTTGCAAAGAAAACTAATTTTTGATATATATTTTTGACATATTTGCTATTTTAAAGTCAAATCTGGGCTTCTAAGATAAGAAATAAGTTGAGAAATAAAAAATCCGGCGCGAAGCGCCAGAAAATTTTGAGTTTAGTAGCTCAAAAGTGTGCTAGAAACGCATTTTGGCTGTCCTTTTAGTAGACTTCGAGAAATATAAGTTTTTTCCTTCGAAGGACCCTTGTGAACAATGAATATATTTTTTCATTCCGGGGGGAGCGGGCCCCCGGCTGGTTACGCCCCTGAAAAACACGCATTAGAAAACAAGAAAAATTGGCTTTGTGAATGATTACTTGATAAACGTGATGAACGTCGGTTCCTTTTCCAGTCAGAAAAGACGTTGGGATCAAGACGTAGACCAAGGGTCGTTTATTTGCGTTTCAAGCAATAATTTATCGTAAGAGCAAATCAAAGTAAGAAAGTTAGAAAGCAACATGCATAAGCTAAAGTAGGGTGAGAATGAAGCAATAACTACTCCAGAAGATTTAGGTAATAGTTTTCGAGGAAGTTTCCAGGCACGTATAGCTGGCTGTCCTATTTTGGGGGGACCAACACTAATTTTGTTGGGGGGACTAAGCCCAAAAAGGCCGAAAATAGCACAAAATAACGTTTAAAAAGTCCTATTTTTCTAAAATAACGTTTAAAAAGTCCTATTTTTCTGAATTGGGGGGTCCGTAAACTCATTTCCCCAGAGATACGTGCCTGGAAATTCCGAGCCGTATCGGGTTATCAGTGGGTGAGCCCCAGGGAAGGTGAACCCAAAACCAAGACTTAAATCAGAGCTTCACTTTTAAAAACAAGATTTTTAGGTTAAATTTGAGCCAGCAAACTGAATTTTTATTTATTTTTTGTACTTATCTTTTATATAATTAGCACAGGCTTGAGTTTACAGCTAGGGTAGTAGGCGAACCAAGCAGAATAAATCGTCCTCAAACTGCGCGACATGGTTGAAATGTTAAGTCACGACTGAGTTCCTGATTTTCTGTATTAATTTTCTTCGCAAAAGTCCAAAATTTGAAACAAAGGCAAAATTTTCGAAATTTGAGTGTTTTGAAAAAGACTTTTTATATACATTAAACTAAACTTTGTAATGAAGCGAAAAATTCTTTCTGGGAATTTTATCGCCCAACAAGCAGGTTAAGAAACAATAAAAATGTCATTATTTTGGCCTATCGCCTAATAATTCTTAGAATGTCTATTTCTCTAAATTTTGTTACCTCCAATCCTTGATACGTAGCACCTTCAAATATATGTACACACATATACTTATGTATTCTGATACGTATGTAAGCGAAAACGACACTCGTACATTTGGAGTAGAGATTTAATAAAAGAAAAATCATATTCACAAGCAAATTCAGTTAGCAATATTAATCTCAATAACTATATGTACATAATGTGAATAAATTACTTCGACAACATGAAAGAATCTCACTTTCTTTCTCGATCGTCCGAAATTTCCGAGCAATCCATCAAAAAGTCGTCGGGTAACTAAAAAGAATATATGTATTAAAATGTCTTTTACCTCCAAAAAATAATATAATTATAATACAGAGTAGTCCATAAAGAACAGCTCGCTAAGACTACACACTACATTTACATCACTCTAGCCAGCAACATATCATTTTTTAAAGTCCTGGTAAGCTATCCGAGTACAGGTAATGGAATTGTCATAAAATGGCTTGATTTGTTGTTGAATAAGAATTGTTTAAGTGAAACCTATTATTTTTAGAGTTTATAAAAAGAGGGAAGAAAAGAAAAATAGGAAAAAAAGGAAGGATGAAGGAAAGGGAAAGCGTAAAAAATAAAAAATTCATTCCTTATAAAAAGGCAGCAAAACAGGAATTGCATAAATCGTGAAATCTTCTAGAGTAAAGAATAAAATAATTCAATAACTTGTGTAGCATGATGACACAACACTCAGTTACTGCGATCGCAAATTTTGAATTAAAAGCTCCATTGATTCTTAAAAAATCTGCTACCAAATAAACGGATTTCTTCGTACTTTTCACAGTGGGAGAAGCTTAATTCGCCAGACTTTGTTGTTTAGTTTAGAATTAGAATTTCCGTTCAACTTTCTGCTAAAAGGAAGCTGCTTGTTACTGTAATCAATGATACGACGCATTAGAAAATTTTGTTTCATTTTTTACTTCGAATATGTAACTACAGTACAAGAGCATGGAGGATACGGGTACTGCCCCCTGAACTTCGAAAAACTGATAGCAATACAGCCATTTTGGCCTAAAAATCATTGCTATATCGCCTTTTTTGGACTCAAAAAATTGAATGTACAGCGTTTTTGGGTTTATAAGACTTGGTCTTTTTGGACTTAGAAACATACCTTGTGAGCTCAGAAATACGATATAATTGTCTTTTCTAAGTTTCGAAAGGATATACAGCTATGTTCTCGACTCAAAAGGCTATATAGCTATGTTTGTGAGTTCGAAAAGGCTACTTATTTGTCGAAAATGCTCAAAAACGATTTTTAAAGCCCTTTTTACGAAGTGCTTAACTATCTACCAGTGGCAGATCTATGTAGGATTTTCCTAAGGAGGGCGGGGGGCGGTATCCCAACTTTTCCAAAAACAGTCAAAAATAGGTCCAAAACTTATGCCCTCAACGCGCGAAATATCGTTTTCTCCGGTGTTTTACATTGTATACTTTTACATAAAATCGCTTTTGACGCAATATTTTTTCTAATTTTGAAATTTTAGACAATTTTGTCCGAAAAAAATCATTAAATTTCCTTGACTTTAACAAAAATCTGGCGCGAAGCGCCGGAAAATTTGTGGAATTAAGGCGGATAGACGTCTAGAAGCATGATATACTGCTTGATTTCCTGTATTTATAGCATTTGATGCGAAAATCGAAATTGTTAATTGAAAATAGTAGAAAACTATTCAAAAATAACTGTTTCTGCTGTTAAAATTGTTTTGAAACCTACATGAACAGAAAATGGCTTCCAGGCAGTGTTTTTTGGACAAGGTCCGTTTTCTACATGTACAACGATGGTCCCTAAAAGTCTCTGTACATTTTGTACACACAAATTTTTGAGTACCTACTATGATATAGTACGGTGCGACTTTACTGTGGTAAAAACAGAGTTGTACGACCTTTAGTAGTGTATTTTGGCTAATTCCTGGTTTTATGAGGGCAAAAATCACTAAGAATCGTCTTAAAACGGCGCGAAGAGCCGGAAAATTTGACATATTTCCTGTCGAAATGCGATTTCTGCTATTATAAAGATATTTAGGACACACAATTACTCATTTCGGCGCTTCGCGCCGAAAATTTTTGCCAATTTCAGACCTTTGCAGTTTTTGTCTTCCCAAAAATCTTTGCACATGTACAAAGACGGTCCCGAAAAGTCTTTGTACATCGGGAAAAATCTTTGCCGAATACAAAAAAAACCGTGGGACCATCTTTGTACATGTACAAAGAGACCTTGTAAAAAAACACTGACTCAAACTACGAAGATGCACATGTACAGTTCTCGCAGCAAAATTAGAACAGCTAGCAGTTCTTAAGACTTTTCTTAGGATAGCTTTGCATAGGCTTTAAGATACAAGATATCAATATGTTTTAATACAGTAATACAAAACATATGACGTCCTGTATTAAAATAAAAACCCAAAAACAAGACAAAAAATGTGTATGTCGTAGCAATTCACAATTAAAACCCAATTCTTAATCTATAAAAATTACAAACTTTACATCTTATGTAGTTTTTCTATTAATTTGGATCGTGAAGTAAAAAAAGTTAATGCGAAGAGTAAATAATGTAAAAAAATTACCGGCCCACGAAGTGATATTAATTCCATCCTGAGTCGTTCGTTCACGTAAGATTTAATTCGATTTTGCTTTAGCAAGTAATCGTTCAATTCTATTAAATCGCCGTGCATTTGTGACAACTTAAAACCACGTTGAGACATAATTTTGAAAAAACACACAAAATAAATAATGGAAAATACATAGCTGCGTGATAGTGTAACAAAGGATGCCTGGTGTGGGTCGGCGAACCCAACAGCCTTTATCAGCGCTGACTCCTCAACTGAGCGCATAAGCCATCGAGCGGGGATGTCAGGGATGACAGCTGACGCAACAGCTGATACACTATTTCACAGCATATAAGGAACAAACATTCTCAAGCAAGAGAACCGGTCTCGGCGCAGTTGGTAACACAGCTGTGCTGGGAGTCAGCGCTGATAAAGGTTGGTTGGTTCGACACCAGCCGACACCGGTTTTGCCTTCAAGCAGCAACCTTTATTACGTATGTGACAATAGCATATGCTACAGAAAATTTGTAAAAATAACTAAACAAATGAAGAAACGAAATTCTAAGAATCTTTAAATAATCAAATGAAACAAAATATTCTAAAACAGCACGACAGCGGAAGAATAAGGTTTTGCTTTAAACTAAATGTACTGGTTTAGAATAAAAATTAAATAAATCTATTTACTCATTTAAAAAAAATGAATCGACAGCACTGTTTTTTTGCATTCGGCAAAGATTTTTCCCGATTCACAAAGACTTTTTGGGACCGTCTTTGTACATGTGCAAAGATTTAAGGCAAAAACTACAAAAAAGGTCTAAAATCCGCAAAAATTTTTGGCGCTTCGCGCCGAAATGAGTAATTGTGTGTCCTTGTATCTTTATAATAGCAGAAATTGCATTTGAAAAGGAAAAATGTCTTCGGCGCTTCGCGCCGTTTTAAGACGATTCTTAACGATTTTTGTTCTCAGAAACCCAGAAATTAGCTAAAATGCACTACCAAAGGTCGAACAACTGTTTTCACTACACCAAAATCGTTATTGTATTATATTTGAGTGGAAAATTTTTTTTCTAAAAAATGTATTATACATTTTTATTAACAATTTTTACAATTTCTATATATCTAAAAATAGGATTTGTAGAAAAAAATGATAAAATAATTAAATATATATAAATGTGTAAAAAAATGTAACTAAAAAAAATAAATACAAACATACCTTGTACAAAAAAAACACTGATCGACAGTCAAGCAAACGAAGAACTATGATTTAAACCTTACCTGAGTTAACTTTTCCTCATAGCTTTTCGCAAGCTGATCTTCGTTTTCTTGCGAAAAATTTTCGGTGGTTGATTTCGGAGCTGAAACCTCGCCGGAGGAGAGTTTAATCTTGGAAAGCCTCGCGCCGAGACTTTGAAAATGCTCAAGCTGGCTGATAAGGAAAATTATAAGCCTCAGTATATAACGTATTTAGGTATCGAATAGTTTTAATTTTACAGTTTAATATTAGCCAACTTTAGATCGTGCATTTTCATCATATGGTCGTGGTCGGCTTTTAAGCTTACGAAATCGGCCTTGAAACTCGTCAACTGGTCCTGAAGCCGATTCAAACTGTCTATCAGTCCGCTTAAACAAGAAAACAAGATTATTATTACTATTATTTTTATTATTATTATTATTATTATTATTATAATTATTATTATTATTATTGTTATTATTATTATTATTATTATTATTATTATTATTATTATTATTATTATTATTATTAGCATCATCATCATCATCATTATCCCAACGCAGGTATAGCAAACCCTATGACAATTTAGGCATACAACATGTACATAAATACGTACAAATGTGGGTGTGCCGGGTTCACTTTTTCAAAAACTCGGGTCCGGTTCCGAAATTTCAAGAAAGTCGGGTGCAAGTTCTCCAGGTCCAAAACGATCGGGTCCGGGTCCAAATGCATAACATGTGACATTATCATAGGTGCACAAGGTCTGGGTCGGCAGGGGGGTGAGATCCCAAAGTTTTTTTGGGGGGGGAGGGTATTCGGACTTCTGGGGGTGCATACCCCTACGCCTATGTGTGGTTATGACCACACCTGGGCGTGGGGGGTAACGTTCACGATTTTGTTGCTGTTTTAATGATCAAAATGGGCCAAAATAGCCTATAAAACGTTTTTTCCTGGTAATGCCGCATTTTAAAAGCATTTTTAGCATTAAAAAATGCAAAAATTTATCGATTTTGGGCGCTTTTTGATTGAAAAAAGTACTAATCTGGTGCGAAGCGCCGGAAATTTTTCGACGTCTTTACTGCTTTTGACCTCAAAAATGATGCAAAAAACGTTCCATCAGCTTAAAATCGCCGGACAGTACCTGTCCGACTGACCCTTCAGGGGGTAATACCCCCATGTGCATGTATGCACATTATGATACAGATGGCTGTTGCATGAGGTATAGGTTGTATATTAGTGTACATATTTACTCCTAAACAATCAACGTATGCATTATTTCCCGTCTATTGTGTAATGCAGCCCAATATTTATCTAGGATTATATTTCTGGGGAATCGCCAAAATTGAGAAAATTTAGGCAAAATCTTTTTTGATGAATTTTGCATTTATGGATCACTTCCACAACTTTTGATGATAAAGCATATTTAAAATTAGGTGATACGGCAAAATTCTTTGTCATTTTTGCACTTTTAACTCAATTTTGCAGCCTTTTCGAGGACAAACAATGCCAGAAACACATTGTGCTGGCCTCTAAAAAACCACTGATTTTGGGAACGAAAAAAAGCCACCCATTTTATCAGTAAATAAGATTTGCAAAGATATTTTGCTGGCGTAAGAGCCTGGCCATATATAACAGAAATAAAGCATGGTCACTTTTCGGAATATTTCCAAACTTGAGATATAAACTCCAGAAATGTTTCGAAAAATCATCAATTTTGATGATTTTTTCACGCATTTTTAAGCATCGATAATTTTTCCTGTATGCGATGCTGTTGAAATCTTTCTAGTTTTTATGTTAGCTCATTGAATAGGCTACACTCACGAAAAATTTGGTCCAAGAGGAAAATATTCAGTATACCGTCAAAGTCAAGGCGAATAAAAAACCAGTTGTACCCGAAAAAACCAGCGCGGACTTTGATGAAACTTGGCAAGAATATGCCTCTTAGAGTCTAACGTATTGTCCGATACTTATTCTGCAGGAAGCGTGTGAATTTTCGCCAAAAAATTACAAAAAACTCGATTTGACCCCAAATAAAAACCATGGGTTTCTACAAAAACTAACGCTGAGTATATGCTGTCATGGCAAAGAAATTATTTTTCATAACTTGACTTCTTTTTGCGCTGTTTCCTTGCTCAAGATGTTGAGCAAACTTCGCGCAACTATTTTTTAGCATTAAAAAGTGTTATTGTTGAATAATAAAGAATTTTTCACAAAATTTTCGAAAAATTACCAAGAAATTATCTCAAGTCAAATATCGGCAAAACCATACATGATCTTGGGGGGTTTGGTAGGGGTTCAACTCCCCCTAAAATTTTTCATCCACCAGAATTCGTAATTTTTCAAAAAGTTTCCAAAATTTTCCTGAAAAATCGCAGAAAAGGAGCTTTTTTCAAGTGTTTTTAGCTATCTATTTACTCAAAAGTGTCAAATTTTCGGCGCTTCACGTCATATGCTCATATTTTATGTAACTACGAGTATATTTTGTTCGATTTGTTCAAATTTTTTGATTTTTTTTTCGAAATTTTTCTGCGAGTGTATTTTTTCCGATATTTCGTATTCCATGCAAGCTAAGCTTGCAACGCAAAACTTGTTCATGCGCTGTTCCTTCAAGAGATATGAGCGGAAAACATAGAACTGTTTTTTTAGAGGCCAGCAGTATACATATCATGAACATCCGGCGCTAAGTGCCCACATCTTGCATATTTTTCTCGCTTTAAAATCAGTTTTGTAGCTTTCTGAAGATAAGCAAAACAGAAATTATGTCCGTCGCAAACATACATAATCTCGGGGTGTTAAGGGGTTCTCTTATCACCACAGAAAAAGTTTTTCACCCCTTCCCAGAATTGGCGATTTTTCGAAAGTTACCAAAAATTTTCTAAAAATTTGTAGACAAGATGTTTTTTAAGCGTTTTTAGCTATCTATTTGCTCTAGTGCCAAAGTTTCGGCGCTTCGCGTCATTATACTCAAGTTTTGACTATAGTTTGTTCAATTTCTTCTGACTTCTTTGATTTTTTCGAAATTTTCTTATGGGTTTTACGCTCTAGAAAGATAGAGCATGGCCAGAAACGCTAAAAAACGATGTTTTTGACGCGTACCTACCATTTTCGGACCCAAAAAAGGCGCTTCATTATCTCAGCCCCCCCCGAATTCCATGCTGTGCATGTATGGTCGCAAACCCCAAAAAAGTTAAGCTTTTAATCTTCGTAAGCTCAAAATCTTTGATGCTCCGTGCGGACATGCATAACACGAGAATTACGGGGGTGAAACCGGAAAATTATTTTTTGGCTCAAAACATGGTAAATACGCGTCAAAACATCAATTTGTAGTGTTTTTGACGATGCTATATGTTTATAGAACGCAAAAACAGAAAAAATATTTCGAAAACTTGACAAAAATCTGAATAAATCAAAAAATATAGTCAAAAATGAGTATATGGCGCCAAGCACCGATAATGGCGAATTCTGGGGAATGAAAAGAAAATTGCAGGTTAGACCCGGACCCAATACCGCATGAAGTCGGGTCCGGGTCTAAACTTTTGGACAACCTCGAGTCCGGGGCCATTATTTTGGTCGGGTAACCAACCATTCGAGTGCGGGTCCGGGTACTCGGAACACCCCTAACATGTTATGCGCGTAAGTAACATACATGTAACGGTTAGAAATTTGGAGGGAAGGGGCCCCGGCCATTTCTAAAGGGGTATATGACCTCAAATTTTTGACCGGAAGCGGCCAAAAAACGCCTAGAAACGGCCAAAAAATTCGATTTTTTCCAAAAATCGGGGAAGGGAGTCAATAATTTTCTGGCTTCGAGGGGGCATGGGGGACGTCCGACAATGGGTGAGGGGATCCCCCAACACCCTGTTACACGTAGTATGGTAAGTAATAATTCCAATAATTTGCGATTCTGTAATTTTAAGCTTCGTAATAAAGTTGTGATATGATTTCCAGTTTGTTCAAATATATAAATGTAAAAAATATGTATAATTTTTAAACAACATTTACAGCTCGTTTTAAAAATATAGAAATGATGCTGTAAAGATGTATGAGTTTCCTACAGCTGCTATATATTCCCGAAAAAGTGAATTTAAAAGAACGCAGATATTAGCTGTGAGGCACATGATTACCTTTTGGAACAGCAAGAGGGTCGATCGTCTTGCTTAATCAAATCTAAAAAGAGAAAAACAATTTTTTGGCGACGAATTCCTCTATGTCTAACCTGATAAAAAGTTTTAAATCGGAAAAACATGGAATAAAAATTAGGCAGAAATTCGAAACCGTAAAAAAGCGGCAATATGAGCAGGATGGAAAAAAATTACTCACCGATATCAGCAGCATTGTTGAAGTCAGAGCAGGATCTAAAAAATGAGAACTCATCATTCAACCTTATGGCGAAATAACCACACCTGGGCGTGGGGCTTCGGGGGTATGTACCCCCCCCCGAGAAACCAAAATATCCCCCCAGAAACCAAAATACCCCAGAATTCAATTTTTGAAATTTTTTTGGTTTTTTCCGCAATTTTTTGATGCCAATGGATAGTGCTCGATGAGAAACGTTGAAAAATGGTCTTTTTTCGCCATACCACCGTTTTTAAGGCAATTTTTTGACCTTTGAAAAGTCTTGCACCCCCAAGAATTTCGGTGCCGCCCATATATGGAAGTGACTAATCGAGGTGCAGTATTGGAAGGGAAAATTGGCAAATGTGAAGCAGAAGGGTGCCAAGTTGGTCTTCCCTCTATTTCCCCAGAGCCGGAAAATTCTTGAGCCCCCTCCCCTATTTTAGAGGAGAAAACTTGCGTATTTTAGCCGTTTTAGGTTGCTCCGACCGGCGCACATTTCTACCATTTTGACAAAAAAATGAACCATCTATTCAAAAGTACACCATTTATAAACATATAATCTACGTCATACGCGGATAGAGGCACTTGTCAAAGATTTGTCGGAAAAAACGAAAATAAAAACCATAAAAATTGTATAATCGGAGCAATAACGGGAATAGAAAGATCGTAAATACCGAACCGGATCGGAATCGGACCGGGGAATTCGATAAAACCTCAAATCGCTTGATCCATGCAACAGGATATACGATAGATTTTGCACATAATCTATTCTGATATGTAAGCATACAAGAGCATGCAGGTGAGGGAGGTATTATTCCCCTGAACTCTGAAAACTAATGGCTATACAGCCATTCTGGCCGAAAAACATTGCTGTATAGTCTTTTTGGGCTCGGAAAATGAGCTATGTAGCCTTTTTGGGCTCAGAAAATGAGCTATGTATATAGTCTTTTTGGGCTCAGAAACATGCCGTGTGAGTCTAGAAATGTGATATAGTAGTCTTTCCTGGGTTTTAAAAGGAATTATAGCGATTTTCTGGACTGTAAAAAGGGCTAAATAGCTATTTTTAGTTCAAAAAGGCTACGTAGCTATGTTAGTGATTTCAAAAAGGCCACACAGCTCATTTTCTGAGCTTCGAAAGGCTATAGAATCGTTTTAACGAAGCACTTGGCTATCTGCCAATCTTCGGTTTTCACCCCCCCCCCAAAGTTTGACCTTGCGCACTTATGCCGATAAGTATTAATTAATTAATTATTCGATTGACTTATTAATTAATAATTGATTAATTAATCAGTATCCAACAGGCGCGTAGCTGGCCGTCCTATTTGGGGGGGACCAACACCATTTTTTGGGGGGACTAAGCCCAAAATCGGCCGAAATAACACAAAACAATGTCTAAAAAGTCCCATTTTTCCAATTTTTCCGAATTTGGGGGGGGGTCCGCACCCCCATCCCCCAGAGAAACGTGCCTGCTGACCAACATTGACCGACATACTCGATATCCTGATCCGCGTCCGATAAGGCCAAAGAATTAGAATCGCTGGCCGCTGCGTTGCTATCCGTCGTCGTAGCCGTGGCGTAATTATCGTCGCTGAATTCGGATTCGGCTTTTTCCAAGTATATTATATTCTGTTGGCCAGTTAACGGAGAAGTTTCGGCTTTACTAAACGACGAAGAGACGCTGGACGATTTGGGCGGTAAAACGACCCTCATCTGACAACTCGAATCGGGCGTGCTTGAAAAAATTGAAGAATTTTAAATTTTTTTTCGTTAAAAAATGCCAAAAAAATTAAAAAAATTGAAAAAATTAAAAAATTGAAAAAAAATTGAAAAAAAATTAAAAAATGTTTTCGACGTAATTCTTTTGGACAAAAACTTGTCACTCGAGCCATTTTCATGTTCGTAACGTTTTGATGAAAAACGCGGTTGCTCCTTTTCGCACATTGCAAGCTTATTAACTTCGTTACGGACAATCTGGATATTAAGGCATGACGCAGAGAGAGTGCAAAGAAACGATATGCGTGCGGAAATGAAAACCAAATACCCACCCCGCCAGATTTTTACCTTTTGCAAGCTAGACTGAGGATTCTGGTAAAGTAAAAATACTGGGAAACATACATGCACAGCAATAGGAATTCTGGAGGGTGGGGTGAAATTATAAAGTGCCCTTTTGGGTCAAAAAATAGTAAGAACGCGTCAAAAACATCGTTTTTTAGCGTTTCTGACGGTGCTCTATCTTTCAAGAGCTTCAAAACAAAAAATTTCGAAAGAAATAAAAAGTCGCACTAAATTGAACAAAATATAGTCAAAACATTAGTATAATGGCGCGAAGCGCCGAAAATTTGGTACTTTTGAGCAAATAGATAGCTAAAAACGCTTGAAAAACATCTTTTCTACAAATTTTTGGAAACCTTAAAAAATCGCCAATTCTGGGGGAGGGTTAAAAAATTTTTCTGGGGGGTGAACCCCCCAAGGTCATGTATGCCGGAAAACCTTTCAGATAAATAAAATGTGAGAAAATTGCGCTACTTTCTCGTACGATCAAAAGAAACGACGTTCACGAGGGGCCTTTTAGCTTTGGATTTTGCGGTCGTCGGCTGACCGGAATTGTCCGATTTTGTATCCAAATTAGGAGTGCTGCTCCCGCTAGAAGACGACTTGGTGTTTATGCTTAAAATAGGTTGAGGAATTTTCGTACTGTGGCGCGGTTCGTGGACCAAAATTTCGGCGAAATGATCCTCCGTGTTTAGCGCTTCGGGAAAATTCAATTGCGGATCGTTCGTTTTTAAGGCGAACAGAATTGTTTGCAAGCCTACCACGAATATATATATATATATATATATATATATATATATATATATATATATATATATATATATATATATATATATATATATATATATATATATATATATATATATATATATATATATATATATATATATATATATATATATATATATATATATATATATATATATATATGAGACTTGAATCACTGTCGGACGATTTTGAGCTATCAAACATTTTCTGCATGATTTTTTGGTATAAAAGCAGCGAAGATACTAATTTTTTTAGGCGCTTCGCGCCGACTAACACATTTCTGTTTTGTTTACCCATAAATACCCAGAATGAACTTAAAATGATCTGAAAAGTCTAAATTTTTGATGAATTCTTATATTTTTCACTTAAAAAAGCAACGAAACCAGTCAGAATGGTACAAAAAGTAATTGAAAATGCAGTTTTTTTGCATTAAAACATGCTACATAGGACGTTTTAGCCTTTTTTCATATTTGACCTGAAAAAAAGGCTAGACTCTTAATTTAGTGGCCCTAAATTTTGGGATTTCACTCCCCCTGGACTTTCGACCTTTAGAATCTATGATACGTACGAACGTTGGAAATACTTAAGAGTGGGGAACATAAAAATTACAAGGAAATAATTGTATCTTAAAATTATACATACGTACAATTCATAGAAAATTTTTGTGAACTTTCAAGAAATCGCCAATTCTAAGCGGGGGTGAAAAAAGTTTTGCGGGGATGAGAATTCTTCTGAGGGGGGGGAGAAACCCCCTCAAACCCTCCCCCAAGATCATGTATGCTGGCCACCCATCCAGGATAGCTGCCCGCATTAAAATATGGCTTAATTATACTGCCCAGAGCGGCCGTCCGTCTATGCTGTATTGGTTTCAATTGCATTCTCGGTTGTACAAATGCACCTAATTGATACTAGCCGTCCATCCAGGATCAGTGTTTTTTTTGTACAAGGTCCGTTCGTACATGTACAAAGATGGTCCCTAAAAGTCTTTGTACATTTTGTACACACAAACTTTTGGTTGCTATAATATGGTACAGTAGCGATTCTAGTGTGGCAAAAACAGAGGTCGTTCATTTTAGCCAAATTCTGGGTTTCTGAGGGCAAAAATCACTGAAACATTTTAAATTTTTCCTTTTAAAATGCAATTTCGGACATTATAAAGATATATAGAACACACAATTACTCATTTAGGCACAAAGCGCCGGAAAATTTTGCGAATTTCAGACCTTTTTTGCAATGTCCGTCTTCCCAAAAATCGTTGTACATGTACAAAGACGATCCCCAAAAGTCTTTGTACATCGGGAAAAATCTTTGCCGAATACAAAAAACACTGTCCAGGATACATTTGTTGAATTAGCTGATGACGTTTTCGATAATGAAATGATGCGAAATGTGTAGTTTAAGGAGCGAAGGCCATGCTTGATCTGGGGGGTTGCATCAACCCCCCACTAAAATTTTTCAATCCCCCAGAATTGACGATTTTTTGAAAGTTCCCAAAAAGCTTCTAAAAATTTAAAAAAGATGCATTTTTAAGCGTTTTAGCTATCTAAATCTGCTCAAAAGTGCCACTATTTCGGCGCTTCGCGCCATTATATTAATGTTTTGACTATATTTTCTTCAATTTGTTCCGACTTTTTGATTTTTGTACGGAATTTTTCATGTTTTCATGCTCTAGAAAGATAGAACATCGTCAGAAACGCTGCAAAACGATGTTTTTGACGCGATACCTACCATTTTTGGACCCAAAAAAGGCACTTTATAATTTCACCTCCCCTCAGAATTCCCATGCTGTGCATGTATGATGAAGAAGGCGTGAAAAACTATAACTTATTACATACTAGATTATTTAGCACAGCGAGTACCACCAAACGAGAATCGTAATAACGAAAAATACATACTGCGTCAGAGTAGCTTTGTGGGTACGAAATGTCACTCACAAGTCATAACTGGACTAAATTTAATACTTTTTGGGGTAAGCCAGAATAATAGCGTAATACTTCATACATTTAATAAGTCCTATCCCTTTATGCCACTCGCTAAAACAAATCGATACACCAACCACACATGCACACCGGGGGAGTATCAGGGTATCCTCTACCAGGACTTTTAAAAGGCATACCCCGCAGGCAGTGTTTTTTTTGTATTTTCCCGGTGTACAAAAACTTTTGGGGACCGTTTTTGTACATGTACAAAGATTTTTGGGAAGACAAAAATTGCAAAAAAGGTCTGAAATTGCAAAAATTTTCGGCGCTTCGAGCCGAAATAAGTCATTTTGTGTTCTATATATCTTTATAATGTCAGAAATTGCATTTTGAAAGGAAATATGTCAAATTTTCGGCGCTTCGCGCCGTTTTGAGACGATTATTAGCGATTTTTGCCCTCAGAAACCCAAAAATCAGCTAAAATGCACTACCAAAGGTCGAACAACTCTGTTTTTGCCACACTAAAATCGCTACTGTATTATATTATAGTACCCGAAAATTTGTGTGTACAAAATGTACAAAGACTTTTAGGGACCATCTTTGTACATTTATATACAAACGGACCTTGTACAAAAAAAACACTGCCCTCAGGCCATTTTAGACCACAACCGATCGTTTGAACCATGAAAAAGCGTCTAACGACGTCTAACAATGTAATTTCAAGCACGCATATTTATTTTTCGACCAGTATGTAGGTTATTCAATCCATTCATCCAAGCATTTTTCGCTCATTACTTGTATAAATTTGATGTTATGGGTCATTCTATTGCACTTATAGTCGTTGTTTTCGCTGAATTTTACCATAAATCTTCACGAAAAATCAAACACAGATAATGAGATGCAAAAATTTGACATCAAATAGATAAAAAATAACCCATTTACCTCCCCCTCCCCTCACTGAGAAAAAACTCGGTTTACCCCCTCCCAGAGCTTTTGACCGCACGCTTGTGTGAGACCAACCGTAAGCTATCTTTTATAAAATCGATTATCATACGAGTCGGAGAATCGGGACGGTCAGAGAAACGGGATGTTACGGCAATCTAAAAATGAGCTGTTTTAAGCTTAAGAGTCGGAACAGTCGGTGAATAGGGACGGTCGCACAGACACGACAGAGCCGATTCATTACGTGGCCACCCTGGACGGACGGTCACCATAGGTGGGCGGCATCAAAATTCTGGGGGAGGGGGTGTGCAAGGATATTTCAAAGATCAAAAAATGGTCTTGGTGGTATGGCAAAAAAAACACCATTTTTCAACGTTTCTCATTGAGCACTATCCATTGACATCAAAAAATTGCGAGGAAAAACAAAAAATTTTCAAAAATTGAATTCTGGGGGTATTTCGGTTTCTGGGGGAGGGGAATTTCAGTTTCTCGGGGGTGCATGCATACCCCAAGCCCCCCACGCTCAGGTGTGACGGCCACCCTGGACATTACCGATTTAACTACTTCACTTTTTCGTTTTTCCCAGACGTTCGATCCATTTTCAATAGTGCATTTATTCGGCAAATTTAAAAAGACTAAATTAGTATCGTTTTCGTGAGAAAATTGCATTTTTATATTTTTCGTTGTGAAAATTCCGAGATGTTGCATACATAATACGACGTTTTAAACTATTGAAGAAATGTCGTACATAATGACCCTCAGGAAGGCAAGAAATGCCGTCTTTGTCTACTTTTTCTAATTTCTGCATGGAAAACGGGACAACGAACGAGTGAAAGCAACCATAGCTGAGCAGTTCAATATAAAATGCAAAAGGGCGTGGCAGGCACATAGCTGGCCGTCCTATTTGGGGGGCGCAACACCAATTTAGGGGGGGGCTAAGCCCAAAAAAGCCAAAAATAGCACAGAATAACATTTAAAAAGTCCTATTTTTCCGATTTTTATGAATTTTGTAGGGAGGTCCGACCCCCATTCCCCCCAGAGACACGTGCCTAAGGCGTGGCAGAAATAATGCCGAGAATAAAAAAATGCGTGTAACAGTAAGAAAATTATAAAAAAAATTAAAATTAAAAAAAACCGGACCAGATCAGCAATCTGGCGCTCAATTTTTCCTGAATTGACTTAACTGTGTCACAACCCATTCCAGATTACCGCAGAACTTAATTAAAAATTAAAGAAATCCCCAATTTTGGGCTAAAATTCGTTTTTTCATAGATAGTAGGGTTTTTGGCAGTTTTCGGTTGAAGACTGAAATATATTTTTAATTTGTAAACAAAAACGGCATAGGTACTCATCAACCACTAAAACAAGAATCGAGCGCTTTTCCAATCACAAATAAGCCATTAAAAGATTGGCTATTCGGACGTTAGTTGCGATAAAAAAGCGTAGACCTTCCTTTATCATTCGAATGTCAGCAAAGTAGGCCTATTTATAGAATAAATCTAGAATTCTATAAATTCAAGAATTGAGAGGATATCAAGAGACGAAATTTCAACGTTCACCTATTTTTTTAAGATTACGAGACAACAAAAGAGCATCTCATAACCATACCTGGGCGTGGGGATTTTTGGGGGGTATGCACCCCAGGAACCAAAATGCCCCCTAAGAATTCAATTTTTGATTTTTTTGTTTTTTTTCGCAATTTTTCATGCCAATGGATAGTGATCGATGAGAAAGGTTTAAAAATGATGTATTTCCGCCATACCACCATTTTTAAGGCCATTTTTTGACCTTTGAAAAAGTTTCGCACCCCCCTCCACCCAGGACTTCGGTGGCGCCCACCTATGCTCATAACAGTAAACACGTCTTCCGAAAAGGATATAAATTTAAGGAAATAAACGCTTTTATCTGACAAATATTATTCGATTCAGATAAATCACACGATTTTTATTTAATTCTATCCATTTGATAGTGGAAACTTAAATCTTTAAAAATTTTTCGTGAATTTTTTTAAGTTTTTTGCAAGTAATTTCAGAACGAAATGATACCAACCTGTTGACATCTGACAAAACGCTGACATCATTTCGGTATCTCTAACGAAAGCCCAGTCTTCGTATAACTCGCTATAAAGAGAACTTTAGATTAGACAAAAAATAAAAATGTATAAACTAAATATAAAGAAAATAAAAGAGAAAGCCGTCGGTAAAAAAATCTAATTGCTTTATAAAAAATTTATTTGTACGTTTTAGAGCATCTGGGGGGAGGGGCTTCAAAGGCATGTAGCTGGCCGCCCTATATTGGGGGATCAACACCAATTTTTTGGGCGACTAAGCCCAAAAAGGCCAAAAAATCACAAAATAACGTTTGAAAAGTCCTATTTTTCCGGTTTTTTCTGAATTTGGGGGGGGGTACGAACCTCCTTCCATTCCCCAGAGATACGTGCCTGAAGCTTCGAACTAGAACTTTTTAAAAGTGCTGTTTTTTGGGCTTAACAACGATGTATACACATCAAAAAGGTCATTTTTTGGCATTTTTGACGATGCATTTTCTTCATAGACGATAGAAACAAAACCTTTTGGAAAAACGATAGAAACATAAAATCCCGAAATTCGAAATAAGTAAATTTAGGGTTCAGGTCCTTTTGCAAGTTGCACGCGCAATGATCAAAATATCTCATAACAAATACTTAAGCAACGTAAGACGGCTTTCTTAGTATATTGTCATCCATTTTGATCCTTTTCTTCACTTTTTATCGATAAAAGATGTCAGAATAGATCGAAAATTTTGACATTTGCATCATCTAAGGTTCTTTTTGATCATTTTATCAGGGAATAGGATAAAAATTTACATATTAGTCAAGCGCAAAGCATCGAAAAATTTTGTAAAAAATCAAAAAATTATGCAGAAAATACTCGATAGCCCAAAATCGCCTTGCAGTGACTCGGGTCTTGGACTTTTAAGTCAGGAGTAACACCTCTCACCGCTGTGGGAATGAATGGCGCGGATTGAATGACCCACTGTCTTGGTTAAAACATGGATAAATCCTTAAACGTGTATATGCGTTTTCTCCCAAAAGTAGAGGGGGTGAATAATCCCAACAATGAAGGTCTCCCACCACACCTGGGCGTGGAGGGTTGGGGGGTATGCACCAACCTTCCGAGAAACCAAAATAACCCTCAGAAACCAAAATCCAAAATACGCCCCCTAGAATTCCATTTTTCAAAATTTTTTGTTTTTTCGCAACTTTTTTGATGCCAATGGATATTTCTCGATGAGAAACGTTGAAAAATGGTGTTTTTCGCCATACCACCATTTTTAAGGCCATTTTTTGATCTTTGAAAATTTTTGAACCCCCCCCAGAATTTTGGTGCCGCTCACCAATGTCTCCCACCCACCTCTTACATAATAAGCCTGCGAAATATTTTCTGCGCTCGTCATTTTAAAAAACTGTTATGTATATGCAAATTTAAAAAATAAGAAGGCATCAATTACAGTAATTGAAAAATCACAATTAGTTACATCAATTTTATGTGAAAGTCAAAAGGCTGACTCTAAATAAGGGCTGCTAATTAACGTATCCATGTTACGCCTGATTGACTTTTCGTTCAATATCATACGAATCCAGCTCCGAACTCTTCCTGCATCGGCTGTCACGTGATTAAACTTACTGTACACGTCTAATTCTTGCACGCTTAAGACCGATTTTTTCAACATGTGCCAGACACCTACGAAACGATTCCGACAAATCAGATTTAGGAAGGGAAAAACCGAAAAAAATTAAAATTGGTCCTCGATCTTCAAGATATTGCATTCATTAAATTTTAATTTAAGTAATTATGCAAATTTAATAAAAATTGCAAGTAAAGTTATAGATTAAACATGAAGTCTATTTAAAAATATCAACTTTGATAAGATTCTTACCAAAATTCATATCCTATTTTATTTAGAAAACTCGTTTGAAGAGCTTAAATAATAAATTATCCATAATTTAATAGTACAGCAAAGAAAATACCTATGTATGTACAGGCACGTAGCTGTGGGGGAACGAGAGGGGGGTCCGGACCCCCTCCCAGAAAAAAATTCAGAAAAATCGGAAAAATATGAATTTTTGGACGTTATTTTGAGCTATTTTTGGCCTTAGTCCCCCGAAATTGGTGTTGGCCCCCCCAAAATAGGACGGCCAGCTACGTGCCTGTGTATGTACATTGTAAAATTTGGAAAAAAATAAGTGCACTGACTGCGATTCAAACAGTCAAGTTTGCCCCAATATTTTGATCACAAAACGAATGCATGAACTATCTTCAGTGGAGGTGCACTGATCTCACAATAACGGAGAGAGGCAAAAGATTTTCCATAATAGACAAGAATAGCAATTTGTCTCAAAAATACGGGAAAAAAGAGTTGGAAAGAGACAAAAGTCCAAATTTTTGTAAAAGTGTTTGAAAACAATAACGAAGAGAGGGCAAAAAGATTTTCCATAATAGACAAGAATAGCAATTTGTCTCAAAAATAAGGGAAAAACAGAGTTGGAAAGAGACAAAAGTCCAAATTTTTGTAAAAGTGTTTGAAATCATATGAGTAATGAATGTAACACCTGAGCTATTTTTGATGTTGACACTACTTTACACTACTTTACATTATTTTACACTACGTTACACTGCTTCACAATACTTATTACACTACACTACTTTACACTACCATACACGAACAGCGCCTAATTTCTGGGGGTCCGAAAACACTTAATGATCAAAATAAGCTTAATTGTTGACGGTAGGAGCAAAAAACATTACTTTTCGACGTTTCTCATGAAGCTATATCTATTTACGTGAAAAATCACAAAAAAAACGAATAATTTTTTTAAAAAAACCAGAATTTGGCGTACCTTATATGTTACATACTCGTGTACAACATTACTTATTAGACTGAAGTCGAATTCGACCAGTCTTTTGTTTACCAGACCGAAAACCGAAATTCAGGTAGTAAAGGCGATTTACAAAATTTTTCAAGCACAACAAATGCATTGCAAATACAATGATGCAAGCAATTTAAATGCAATACACAAAAGCTAAACAAACATTTTTGGATAAAATTTGCTAAAAAAGCGAATAAATCATCATGTTTACAAAAAAATATATTTGCGAGAGCATTTGATGGATAATTTAATATACGACTCACTCGAGCTAACGTTATTTTCACCGGGTAAAAATTTGTTAACCAATTCGCTCATTTCGCTAAAAATGAAGAAAAACTTTCAATATCAATGTGTACGATAAAATTTTGATGAGGTTTCGGCGACATTGATAAATATTTCGAGAATAAAGACGTCTCCGATCGAAATATGTAATATCGCATTCATAAAAAATGAAAGCAAAGTTGAAATAATAGCGCAGAACCGAAAAAATATAAGACAATAGGTATTTTAGACAACTCATAAGTAGATTAAACAAATATGTAAACAGACATACAGCAACTGAAAATGCAAAAGCAAATTAATTTGAAAATTTTAATAATAAAGAATCTAATACACACATATGTTCATACTAAGGCTATTGAAAAAAGGAAGAAAAATAATATAATATATATATATATATATATATATATATATATATATATATATATATATATATATATATATATATATATAAGAGAAATGAAAAAGAAGACTAAATTATAGTTATCGTCACACGTGGGCGTGGGGGAGTTTGGGGGGTATGAACCCCCCAGAAATCAAATTTTTTAAATTTTTTTCGTTTTTTCCGCAATTTTTTGATGCCAATGGATAGTACTCGAGGAGACACGTTGAAAAATAGTGTTTTTTCCGCCATAACACCATTTTTAAGAACCGTTTTTGACCTTTGAAAAATCTTGCACCCCCCTCCACAAATTTTGGTGCTGCCCACCTATGGTTATCGTGTATCAAAAATAAAATGCGAGCATATGTTTCTGAGTAAAAAGCAAGGAAGATTTCCACATAAGAGAAGCGTGGTATTTTAATAAATATTTTGATTTTAATTCATGGTTTCCTCCTATTTCGTTAAAAATAAGAGCATGCACAAATATCAAGAAATAAAAAGACTCGTACATTAAGTGAAAAATTAGTAGTATACCCAGCCCCGTATCTAGGATTTTAAAGTATACATACTCGTTTAAAGCGTTCAAAAATAAATTTAAGCGATAAAACATCATTTTTTCGATCTATTTTAAATTTTGGGATCACGCTTAAGGTGATAAAATATATAAGAATTAATCAAATCGGCAACGCTTTTGACATTTTTGTCTCTTTTAAGCTCGATTTTGCCGCTCTCTTCAGATAAACAATGCAGGAAATTACATTTCGCGCGGAAGATAATATCGGGAAATTTCGACATTTTCATGCTTTCAGGTTCAATTTTGCTTTTCTCCGATTTTAAGAAACACAGAAAATCTTATCTGGCAAAAAGTTTTATTTGAAAAAAAATTGAAATATGCAATAAAATTGTAATTTACTAAAATCAATGGCACGAAGCACCAAAAATTTGGGAAAATTTTTTATTATTTCAATCTTGGAAACAGTTTGAAAATGATCGATTTCGAAAAAATAAAATAAAAACAATGGTTTTCTAGTTGAAAATTATGAAAAATTCAGGGGAGATTCCGCATTTTACTACCGCTCCCTGAACATGGGGTTTTGTGCATCAACATTTTGTAAACGCCGCGGAGGTTGGAATGAATCTTTAATTCACAACAAATAATGCCCCAAAAATTCTATAAAATTTACATTAGAAAGGCAATTTTCCGATTTATATAACTTCTCAATGAGAAAACTGAACGAATTTCAAAAATCGTATTTTATTTAAAAAATAAAAAATCACGCCTCGCTCGCTTTTTAAATTAAAAAATTAACATCCATTCTTAAAAAATAGATTGAAAAAAAGAGTCCGTCAAGCTTCTTCAAGATTATTGATTACGCCTAAAAATGTTGGGTTGTCCGGAACATAATTTAAAGGAAAACATCAGGAAAAATTACCTAAAAAGATTCAACCTTCTCCTAATACCGTGAACAAGAGCCGACTCGATTTGTAAAAGAAGAAACCGCACCTTAGAATTGTCAACGGTAGCCAATTCATTCCTCGCTCCGAATTCACTCTGGCACTAAAACGCAGCAAGGATAAAACTTTTCGAAAGAAACTGTTTCTGGAGAAAAACCGCATTTAAAAATTTGATGCGCATTAGAAACTAAATATGTATGTAGTCACATTTTTGGGGGTAGGGGTGAAACAAAATTTTTTATAGATTGCCCCTTTCGGGCTTAAAAACTATAAATATGCGGCAAAACGCAAGTTTTAGGCGTTTCTGACGAAGCACTCTCTCTCCCTGAAGCATGAAAATATTTTTTTAAAAATGTAAAAGTTCCTGACTGAACAATATAATCAAAAATAAGTTTATGACACTAAACGCCGAAAATTTGGCACTTTTGAATCGAAAGATCGCTGGTTTTTTTGTATTCGGCAAAGATTTTTCGCGATGTACAAAGACTTTTGGGGACCGTCTTTGTAAATGTACAAAAAGATTTTTTGGAAGACAAAAACCGCAAAAAAGGTTCGAAATTCGCAAAAATTCTCGCGCTCCGCGCCGAAATGCGCAATTGTGTGTTCTATATATCTTTATAATTTCAGAAATTGCATTTTGAAAGGAAAAATGCCAATTTTGCGCTTCGCGCCGTTTTGAGACAATTATTACTGATTTTTGCCCTCATAAACCTATGAATTGCTAAAATACGTAACCAAAGGTCGAACAACTCTGTTCCTGCCACACTAAAATCGCTACTGTACCATATTACAGTACCTACTCCAAAAATTTGTGTGTACGAAATGTACAAAGACTTTTAGGGCCATCTTTGTACATGTACAAACAAACCTTGTACAAAAAAAAACACTGCTTCAAGCGAAATCTTTTCTAAGATTTTTTCTGAAAATCAGAAATTCTGGGGTGACGAAATTGGGAGGGAGTGAAAAATTTCAATAAAACATATGAAAATCAATACATACGAGTATTTTCAATTTATATACATATGTAGAACATCCGGGCAAAGACCGGTCTTTCCACTAACGCTAGCGCCCATATTTTTGGGTCAGTTGTTTTATTACAAAGTGGTTGGTTGGTAGACGATTGGCTGCTTATTGGATCGTTGGTTATTGGTTGGTTGGTTTTTGGTTGATCAATTGGTTTTTATTGATTGATCGCTTAGTTATTATTACTGATAGATTGACTGATTGGATGGCTTTGAAACCATTTTCGTAATTTCCTTTCCTAACTGCCTCTGATTAATTTTTCCAGATAATCAATTGACTGTTTTTGTAATTATTCCTCACGAAATTTATAGCTTCCTCTCTCTTCCACAATTTGTATCGATTTTTACGTAAAATTTCCTATTGTTACTGCCGTGTCTTTTCATTGGTACCGAAGCGACCTTGCTCCCATTGATATCAGGTTAAATCGGATCATATCGTTCTTTGCCTTGGTGTGTATGTCACACATGAATGTGACAGCTTTAAACTTTGGGATAAGTCGGCCATTTTTTCGGGGAAGGGGATAAAGCCTCCAATTTTCCGTCAAAAATGCCAAAAACAAGACTAAGAATGAAAAAATCCCAAATTCTTCTTAAAAATGAAGAGAGGCTAAAAAGTTTTTGACTATGAGGATAGGGGATGATCGACTCAGGTTGATGGGTCCCCATCTCCGTTACCTGTACGGTGCATAGTGAAAACGGTATTGCAAACACAGTGCCATTTCCAAAGAACAATTACAGTGCTCTCTAAAAGCAAAATCTCTGGATAAGGCATGGCGAGAATGCAAATAAAGAGCTGCATTTGAGAGAATATTTTGTCTTATTATTTATAGGGAGACCACTTATATCTCGATCGTATAATACTAACATTTCAATACAAATCATCGTTTTTACCTGCTTTACACTATCCAGCAACTTTGACAAAATTATTTGCTTCAAAGCATCATGACTGCTTCTTGCTGCAGGAAACGATCTTGACGCGATGGAAAAAGCGATTCAAGGTCCATTAATCAATCGAAGCGACAGACAAAATCAAATTCACCCAATTATATCATAATATTAATTTTCTAAAATGAAATACATCATTTAAAGTAAACACTTTGAGATCTATCATAGAAACTCTCGTAAGACAATGACGAATTTGAGATCACATTAAAAACTGGTTTAAATAGCCCCAAATGTTCGCAAAATGTAAAGTGAAGAAATACAGTACATTCATTGGGTATGCTTTCCTTATTCGTATTATACGTTAGTTTCCACATTGAAGCCTTTCGCTGACAAAATTATTATTCATCAAATGTCATCAGACTTGGAAAAAGCTAAAATTAGGCTTTCGGGATTTTCGTGAATGAATGAACTTAGCAACTTCAGGTTTTCTTTTAAGACAGAATTTGCTGATTCTTGGCGCGAAAGGGATGCCGCAATGCTTCAGCTTTTACGGTCACTACGCTATAGCCTTCAATATTTGCAGAAAAGCTAGCAAAATATTCGAAATTCGGCTTGAAGACCAGTTAAAGCATAGGTGGGTGGCACCAAAGTTCTGGGGGTGCAAGATTTTTGGCTAAAGTTTCTAATATGGTTTTGTCTCCGATTTTCCTAAAAATAATTTTTTCTGATAGATTCGAGGACGCTGAGTCCAGAAATGAAAAGCGTTAAGGGGCTGACGAATATTTGTGGAGATAGAGCCCTTCAAACTTGCAAAAAACGTGATTATTTCGATTTTCTTAGGGCTCTATCTCCACAAATATTCGTCACCCCCCTAAACGCTTTTGTTTTCTGGACTCAGCGTTGTCGAATCTATCAGAAAAAATTATTTTTAGGAGAATCGGTGACAAAAAATTTAAAAAAAGAATGCAAAAAAAATCTGCTAAACCCAATTTTTAACATTTCTACATTACAGTTCTGACGTTAACAAAGCGTAAAAACACTATTTTCGGGAAAATTGAGAAAAAACCATATTAGATAAAATTTGGTGATTAGATCCATGCGAGCTACCCACAACTCACCAGCTTGCTTATACGAACATCTTAGGCTTAGGCTTAGAAAGTGTATTCACATTGGTGCCAGCTGATGGTCTAAGCCTGAGACAATTGGGGCAAAAATTGCGGAGCGAGCGAAGCGAGCGGAGCAATTTTTGCCCCAATTGTGCCTTAGGCTTAGACCATCAGCTGGCACCAATTTGATATGCACGGCAAGTCTAAAATAATAACCGTGATGAATCGATTACACCCTGCTTCGGCTTTGTTAACGTCAGAACTGTAATGCAGAAATGTTAAAAATTGGGTTTAGCAGAATTTTTTTTGCATAATTTTTTTTCAAAAAATTTTTTGTCACCGATTCTCCTAAAAATAATTTTTTCTGATAGATTCGAGGTTGCTGAGTCCAGAAAAACAAAGCGTTTAGGCGGTTGACGAATATTTGTGGAGATAGAGCCCTTAGAAGATTGAAATAATCACGTTTTTTGCAAGTTTGAAGGGCTCTATCTCCACAAATATTCGTCAGCCCCCCAAACGGTTTTTTTTCTGGACTCAGCGTCCTCGAATCTATCAGAAAAAAGTATTTTTAGGAGAATCGGAGACAAAACCATATTGGAAAAAATTCCAGATTTTTTCAACGGTCAAAAAATGGCCTTAAAAATGGTGATATGGCGAAAAAACACCAGAGCACTATCCATTGGCATCGGAAAATTGCGAAACTAACAACAAAAAATTTTTTAAAATTGAATTCTGGGGGTATTTTGGTTTATGTTGGGGTGCATATTATAGGTGGGAGGCACCAAAATTCTGGGGGTGCAATATTTTTCAAAGGTCAAAAATAGCCTTAAAAATGGTAAGTTTGTAAAATTAGAACTTTAATGAAATCGTAACGTTTAAATTTGTTCTACACGCAATATTTTCTGCGCAAAAGGTGAAAAGGCGAGTATCCGACATTATATTCGTTCATTTGTTCAGCACTTAGCAACCCAAATTTCGAATTTCAATTGCAAGCTGCATGAAGATTATTACAGTAACGAAGCTGAAGACTTTAAAATAGCAACATGTATGCCTTTTTTTCAATTTGCTGAAATTTTACAGCACGTTAGGTCAAGTTTCCTGTAGGCACCTGTAAGGATGGTTGGGGAAGCGGCCTCCACCAGGGAGGTTAGAATAATTAAATGTGCTTTATTGGATTTAGTTTAGGATGAAATAGATTAAATTAAATCGATTTTAAACATCATAAGGGAACATGAGCGCAGTCCCTGCTTCGCTTATACTCTTTTTTATACTTCTGCCCTGCGCTGCCCCCTATAATCTTTTACAACTAAATTTTTGAACCGTTTTCCGAATTCATTTTGGTTTTTCATTTGTCGACATAGCGGATAGAAATTTGCTTCTTTTTTACAGTGCTTTTTCGTCTGTTTGTGTGCGAACGTCGTTATCATAGGTAGCGCGTTAGCGCGTACCTATAATATACTTGGGTACCCCCAACACCTGGGCACCCCCCTACAGCTATAACGGGACACTTCTGGAAGGTGCGGTTTTTTTTAAAAGAAAGATAATAAAAAAATTTGCTGCCCGTGTTTTTTTGTTTTTCTTGAAACTCAAAATTGACTGTGTAAAGAAGGTGTAAAGTTTTTGTGTAACGTTATAACATAGGACAAATTTTGGGACCTTTTTACTGCGGCATGTGGACAACTGAGTATTGATGACTCGAAGGATTGAACAGAATAGGATAATAGAGGGATGAATTCTACAGATGACACTTTTTTTGTTTTTTGAAATTCGCATTATTTATCGAACGGCAGTGTAAAGAGTGCGAAAATCTGGGGTGAAAAAGCACTTTTTGGTCGAGTTTTCAACCTTCCTATGTCCGATACTAACTCCGGTTATGAGGTTTTTAAAATGTTTTCTGACAGAAATGTAGAGCGGATCAAGGGCTACATTCTGCATATAAGCAAAGTCTTCTATGCTCTATGGTGAGTTAGATCCTGGGGTTTAAAGTTTACACTCTAGTGGATGGTGTAAAAAAACGGATTTTAACTAAGATTTCTCTGCCAAATTTTTCCGCTTATGAGTCAGTGCAAATCGAAGACAGCATTAATAAAGTGCCTCAAAGGGGCTAAACATCGCAGCAAACCGCATTTAAAAAACGCAATATTGATTTATTTATGGGGGTGTAAAGTTCGAAATCAGAGGTAAAAAATGGGCGAAAAAACACGTTTTTTCCGAAGTTTGATTGATAAATCATGCCAAATAATTTTTGCAACAGAATTTTGGCACACAGGAATGTACTACGATTTAAAAGCTACAAATTGTACCAAACCGAATTTCTTTAAACTCAATGGGGAGTTCGGTACGGAATTTTAAAGTTTACAGTGTTCTAAATGATGGAAAATACGTTTTTGTTGCGTTTTTTGTTCGCCACTTTCTCCGTCCAGAAGTCGGGATAAGTCTAATAGAATAAAAATAAAGTGCTTTATATCGGGTGCATGTCAAAGCAAATTGTCTATACATTAATATTTAGCGAGTGTAAAGTCAAAAATTTGGAGTTTTAAATGCGTTTCTGTCTTGTTTTTTCTGCCTGCTTCTCCGGTTACGAGTCAGGGACACGTTTATCAAGTCTAGAAATGGACCAGGAATCAAATTTGATATGCCAGTCTGGCGCATATGTTTACACTCTACGGTGTTGTAAAGTAGTTTACACCAATTGTTAGTTTGCCCATAGAACATTATGTAGACTTAATTTTTTAATAAATATTAATCGTAATATCGGAACAATATCAAAATTACGAATCTGACTAAAATCTTCTTTACACTAGGTGTTTACATGAAGTTTACACTACATATATATTTATCTTCGTTTTTGAGCATTCCTGAAACCTAATTTTTTCTTGAGCCTAGAAGTTTTCAAAGGATCAAATGTGAGACGTCACGTAGGCGCGTTTGTTTACATCCAACAGTGATGTAAAGTAGTTTACATTCATTGTTTATATGTCCTCAGACCATTGTAGAGACATAATTTTTTTCATGAATGTTGATCATAATATCCGAGTAATTTTTTACACTGCATGTTAGCCTTTGTTCTGGAGCATTGCAAAAATCGAAATTTTTTCCTGAGATATAAAAATTTACAGGGAATGAAATATATACGTCAATTGGGCGCGCTTGCTTACACTCAGCAGTATTGCAAAGTGGTTTAAACCTAATGTTTATTGTCTTTAAAACATTATGGAGACTCATTTTTCCATAAATGTTGAAAGAAATATCGGAGCAATATCAAAATTACGAATCCGACTAAAATAATCTTTACGCTATGTGTTTGTGTAAAGTTTATGTTACGTGTTAACCCTAATTCGATAGACTTGCAGAGACTTTGTAACTGAAGTCAAGAAATTTTCAAGGATTCATATGTGAGACATCAAGTAAGTGAGTTTGTTTACCCTCAAAAGTAATCTAAAGTGATTTAAAAATTATGTTCGAGTGTCCTTAGATCATTGAAGAGATGTAATTTTGTCTTAAATGGGTTGCATTAAAGTTAAATCTTTCTTAGCCGTGTTTATAATATGTTTCACAAAATCTTGCACATGAAGAGCTATCGTTTAATTGATGTAAATTGCCTGCAAAAGTGGTTTAAAATGAACCAGCAATCACACTACTGTGCACAGAAGTCGTGAAAGATATGCAGCTTTATTGTAATCATGTGCATTAATAAGCCGTAAACTGTTAGTATTCTCTACACCTAGTAGTTGTGTAAAGTTTGCACTATTCATTTGTTGTTAATATGTAGTCTATACTACAAATTTATTTTACTACCAAATCAAAGCGTTAGTGTTCCTTACATTTGATATTTGCGTGAAGTTTTTGAATTTTTGCCAAAAATCTTTGCCTTCTAATTTACCAACATCCCGCCTTTTCCATTTTCTTGAAGTTTAAAATCTTTTATAATTCTCTCATAATTTAATGGTAGGTTTTAACTTTAAGTTTCTCTTGGTTTACAACTCTCGCTTAGCAAGCTCATTTTTCAAAACTTTTTCATAGTGATCAGATTAGTTGCGTTTAGTTTGGAATTGGTGGACGGTCGTTATTTTATTACTCGGCTTAAATAAACCAAGTGACTATCTTATGATTATTTTCTTCATCGCAAATTCAAACACCCAATTTTCAATTTGAAAATTGACCCAATTTTCAATTTGAAAATTGATCCAATTTTCAATTTGAAAATTGAAAATTGGGTGTTTTCAATTTCAAAAGTCGCAATACATTGTGCTTGTGTATTGATTGAGTGAGGATTTGCAATGTGAATTCGTTGGTTAAATTTTTGTGCTTGATTATAAGTGAACTGCACATTAAGAAGAAATAACTTAATGCAGTTTTAATTTGAAAATGGATGGTGTCAATAAGGTTGTCTTGTTTAAAAAGGATAATGCTGATGTTAAGAACAATATTGTTTTCCGCGTTCTTGGACTGTTGTCATTATTGTGGCATGTTACTGATTGTGTTTACTGACTGATGTACTGAAATCACGCTAATTAAAAGTAGTGTACTAGCAAAGAAAAATGCTCCGATGGAACAAAAAAGATGAATATAGTTGGAATTGTGGATTATTATGGATGTAAAAGGAGGGGACTAGGAAAAATCTACCTAAAGTCGGAAAATCTGCTAAAAATCACACTTTCTCTAAGCAACGCAAAAAATCGATATATATTCTGCGGCCTCTAAAAAAGTGTCTTTTTTAAATAATGTTCGAAGTTTCAGATAAGAGTGTATAAACGAAATCTATCAAGGTTACTTTTTTAAATTGCTGGCACCTGATTGATAGAAAACTAAGAGGTATTGTATTTAAAGTTGTTTTGTTTTATGAGCATTATAGCAAGCAAAGCAGGAGCCGATTGATTAGTGCACACAATCGTTTCGGGCATGCTAGTGTATCTACATTAAGTCTGTTTCAAGTCAACTTACGTGTTTCCTACTGTTTTTAACCAACCATGTCTTCAATTGTCTTCGATGTTTGCTATTTCATTCAATTGGCTTGGAAGACTGTTAGTTTACTTAATATCATTTCCCATAGCTACTGCATAGCTAACGTGCTGCTGTTTCAATCATTGTTATGGTTGAATATTTATTTTAATCTGTTGGCCGCAGAATATACATCGATTTTTTGCGTTGCTTAGAGAAAGTGTGATTTTTAGCAGATTTTCCGACTTTAGGTAGATTTTTCCTAGTCCCCTCCTTTTACATCCATAATAATCCACAATTCCAAGTATATTCATCTTTTTTGTTCCATCGGAGCATTTTTCTTTGCTAGTTATATACATAGTCATGTAGCAGAGGTGCTACTACACAATTTGAAATTGATACTTCGAAGTTAAACCCGTGAGGTTAATGTTATATTGTTTCTCGATTATATTGAATATTAGCGCAGAAAGTGAGCAAGAGCCCCGAGTAGTTGATTAGTACTACACACGCGAATCAGAGCGGAAGATCCGGGAAACCGGTGCGGGTAAAATTTTGCTCACGTAACGGTGGGAGGCGGCGCCCCGTTACATATTGGAGGTCCCAGAGTTCGTTCTCTGGAGTTGTCTGCGCAAACGCTTTCTCCTATAGGGGTAGGAGTGTAGCAGACGTGCTACTACACAATTTGAAATTGTTACTTCGAAGTTAAACCCGTGAGGTTAATGTTATATTTTTTCTCGATTATATTGAATATTAGCGCAGAAAGTGAGCAAGAGCCCGAGTAGTCGATTAGTACTACACACGCGAATCAGAGTGGAAGATCCGGGGAAACCGGTGCGGATAAAATTTTGCTCACGTAACGGTGGAGGCGGCGCCCCCGTTACAGTCTGTTTCATTTATCCGAGAGTTCTTTCAGTAAATGTTTTCGGAGGCTACAGTAACCCATTCTTCTTATTTACTGTAGGTCGTTAGATCTCACTGTAGCTACGTACGTAGCAAAGATGAGGTTTTCAATAACATTTTAGCGACATGATTTGTTCTCGTCCTTTTACATACAAAAATCACGCTTTTAGCTTATTCTACATAAGTTGACACTTTAAACACAATGGACTAAAATGCTAAGAAACGCCGCGAACTCCCGCATAGCTCAGTGGTAAAACGTCTGCTTGTCGTCGGAGCAACCCAAGTTCGAATCCATCCGGGAGCTTTTTATTTAGCGCACTTACTGTAGTATGTCCGAGCGCTAATTAAATGCTTAAATTAAATTTATTTGGGCGGATTAATACATGAAAAATGGAAGAATTCCAGCCACTCGTTCTCACTGAGCTGATCTACCGAATTACAGTCATTCGTCTTGTTTCGCTTACAGTAATGTTTAAAAAAATTGACTAAAAAGCTCTCAAAAAAGGAAACAGAGTATAGTTCGTTTCATTTTACTTTGCGGTTTCTTCTCCAATTTATTCCGCACGAATCAGGCTACAAAATTGTTTAAATATTTTGATGCAGTATGCGGCTTCACAATGGGAAACTTATTTCTATAATTCGTTATACTGTACATAGAATATCACAACTAAATTTCTATAGTTTATCGAGTTATGGTAAGACGCTTGTTATTGCTAAACCGCATTACTGCACCACTTTTGTAGCCTGATTCATGCGGATTAAATTCAATAGAAAACCGCAAAGTTAAGTGAAACAGACTATACCTGTAGTCTGTTTTAACTTACTTTTCTACAGTAAGGTGATTCTAAAAACAGTAAAAATTGCATTCATTTGCGCTGCTATCTTGCTCACTGCGCCGTGTCCTAAATTCTCTGGTGCTAAGCAGTTTGTGCATGTAGTGCCTTGCCGCGCTTCTGTAATTGCAACAGCAGTCGTTTGGACGTGCATTCATTTGAGGAGTAGATATAGACCGATTTGTCGTTTTCTTTATTTTAAATTGATCAGTTCTTTTAAAGAGTAAACTGTTGCGTTATTTATTTCTCAAACTGAAGCCACGTACCTCTTTAGGCCGCAGAATATAATTCGATTTTTGTGTTTGCATAGAGAAAGTCTGATTTTTATCAGATTCATATGTTTTTTTGCGCGTGTAAATACATTCGTCTCGTCTTTCGGCTTCAATGTAAATACTCGTTGAACTCTATAGGTAGAGATACAGAGGTGTTCCTTGTGTTACCAAGGCAACACAAAGACAGACATGTATTCACCTTCGGGAGTACCTACACTGCTCTCAGCACTGGCCAGGTTATATAAGCACGAAGTTCGGCTCTAAACCCAACAGACCTCAATAACCTATGTCGATGAGCTATCTACACGTACCGCATTTCGATCACGATGGCGAGTATTTTGATTACTTTATTTCGGAAAATTTAAATAAATTTTTGTGGTTTTTCATGCAAGCTATTGAGTTGGCCATGTAGATGTAAAGTTTACACTATTGTAAATGTAGCGGTGCCCTATGCGTATAAGGACGACATAGGACACATACATTACCTTCGAGATTTGCCTAGGTACGTAGGTACTTAAGTCTGCGCTTAGTGCTGGCCCCGATCGCGCGGCTCTGAATGGCTTTCGATCTTTGGACCCTTAGAGACCTTACGGCTTCGATCCCCTCAGCCCTAATATTGCTGGCTGCTTCTATGTCGGGTGATCTCAGCAGCTACGCCCTAAGACCTAAGGCTACTTACCTAGTCTCGGAATTTGCCGCGGAGGTCAGTTGACCTATCTCAAGCTCAAGTTGTTTATTTAACTTATTTTCAATCAGTGCCTGGTTCGAAATGTTTTGGTTCCTAATATGTGTAGCACGCTGAACTATGAAAACAACAACAACGAGCTCTATGCTGATCAATCATCCTTGAAGATTAAATAATAATTTTGATCAATTTTTGGGTTGAGAGATAAATTATGATTTCCAAATAAAATAAACGATCATACAAAATTTACCTATCAGTCCACTAAGATGGGAAGAAATCCTCGACGTGTAGATGCCCGACCTAACCCTCGGTGTAACCAAAAACCACTGGGTAGGTTTTCTCTATTTTAATTCAGCGAAGAATTCACGGCCTGAAGCCGGACAACAAGCAAAAAGAAAACGGAAACGTACGGACTATATCAACGTACGACTGGCAAACGAAAAAGCCAAAACGCCAGACTAAACTACAACGTTACGTACACTGGCCTCAAGGACCATTACAGTAAATTAAACAAAGATCAATTTAACGTAATACTGATAAGCTTTTATCTCAGATCGAATGTTATTGATTACACAAGCGGTATGCATGAAACAATTACTATTATCATACACTTAACTCTATGCTACCGGACAAGTATCTAAATGTTTTTTATTATTGAAAATTTGGGGAAATAATGGGAAGACCGAAGGCATAGCCCACAGTGCACTATCATCGATAGCTACTAGTATTGGCTATGTTATGGCTATCGCGAACTGCTAAGGCAGGTTCGCCTATACGTGTAACTCTCGCAGTTACACTCCCCCACGTATAGAAAAAAAAATTTGACACGTAGTGGAGAATTTTTCGAGGGTACACCAACGCCACTAGCGTCTACAACGCTTCTATAACTCGGCTCTCTGGCGTTCGCAACGCCTCTACTCTGGCGTCCGCAATGCCTCATCCTGAGCAAACGTGAAAAACGAAAATAAAAAGAACGAAAAAATAACAAATATCAATAACAAATAACGGTCAACGCCTGACCTCGTTCGCACTCAGGAAACTTCTCGAGCAACACTCTCAATGGCGCTAGGGATAACTATATTGTTGCCCGAGTAATGATGAACTCCGGTCTTGGACAGTCCATCAGCTGTCCCATTAGCCTCCTTCAGTCCCCGGGTAATGAGAAAAATTTTGAATTGAAAAAATTTGTAGATTGGGTATAAATTAACTCCTTGTCCGTTAAAGAGTTAAGGTACCATAATAGTAACACCGCTAATTGAGCAAAAGACAAATTAAGATACGGAATGATAAGGCAAAATTATGCTGAGCAAAAATTAAAGACACTGACGAGTTAAAACAAGAGGTAACGATAAAAACGAGAAAAAATGGCAAATTATGCGAGATAACTGGGAAAAATACAAGCACCGTCAAAGAAAAAATTTACAGCAAGAGAAAAATGACAAGAGAAAAGATACACATGAAATAAACGATACACGAAGTCCTGGAATCCACATCAGGACAAAAAACGAAAAAATGGACGAAAAGCTGCTGGTCAAATTCGACGCCGTCGCAGAGTTCCAAAAGTTCTGTGCGTCGAACTTGTGAATTAATAACAATCGCGATAATTGGCCTTCGAGCCATACGATTTTCCGCGACGTCGTTGACGTTGAAAATATTCTTGATCCGATTCGGGTTCGCGACGCGTATTTGAACGCTCACAATACTGATATGGCAATTGCCTACGCCTGTACAGATGTTGGCGTAAGCGTCGATGTGGATTGACTGGTCAATCGTCGTCCTCAAAATCGTCGTCGTCCTCGTAATCATCCGCATAACGACGCGGTATAGGTGGCGTTGGAGTAAATAATTGCTCCAGCGTAAAACCGTAAGTTCGTTCACGTGAAGGTTGGTGTGGACGCTGTTGTTGTTGCGTAACAGGCCACGGTTTGGGCAAAAGTGGACCGGGTCGAGGTTGTGGCTGATAGCCCCCGGTGGCTGGTTGACTTTGATCCAATGGTGAGCGATACGACTGGTCCCATTGCTGACGTTGACGGGATTGTGACCGGCCCCAATGACTTCCACGGTTTGACTGTGGCGGGCGGCGATATTCATAAGGCTGCTGCTGTTGCGAGCGCGACAGATGACCAGCATCGGCCTGAGAATATGCCTCGGAACGCTCACGTGATTCCATGAATTGCTGCTGTTGCCGCGGTTGGGTCTGCGGTCGTGTGTATTGCTGTACATGTGGTTTTACTTGTGTCTGCTGTTGTGCTTGTGATTGTGAACGGTGATGCGTTTGCGCATAGCGTTGCCGGGATGACTGCGGTTCTTGCCGCCTCGATCCCTTTTGGCCTAAACGCGCTTTCAATTTAGCTGCAACTTCAGCTTGAACAAGTCTTCTGACTCGTTGCTTTTCCAAATTCTTTAACCGACGCAAAGTGTGCTCGGATTTAGTATCGTAAAAACGATTCAATTTGGCTTTATGTTTGTCTTCTGACATATGACAAACTTCTGAAGACTCAGCAAGAGAACCGGCGGCGCGTAATCTCGTCGCACGCCATGGCATTTCCGTCGCCAAATTCTCACAATCGCGTTGCTCGATCGTCATGCGTGTTCTACGCATTTCAATTTGGGCCTCCAAAGAAAGATCGACTTCTGGCATATCAAGGCTCGCTGCGGATCTGCTCGGGTCCTGCGAGGATGCCTGCTGCCTTTCTCTTCGAATTTTCTCTAATTCGCCTTGAATGCGATGTTTGAGGAAAAATACAGATTTTTGTTGACCTCGGAAACGATCAAATTGAACCGGAACTTCGAGCGGCGGATCGATTGCTAACCGAATTTGCCGAATCATGTTATGCAAAACATGTGGACTTTTGATTCGTGCCGTCAACTCCGGGAATTCCGGGAAAGCTTCACTTGGCGAAGGTGTATAAGATTCACCAAGGAAAGCTACGCGCAACATGCGACGCAGCTGCTCAACCATGCGCCAACCTATTGCGGCATTGCCGTAGGCGTACGCAAAGAAGTGGAATTTCCTATCCAAGAATTCCAAAAGCGCTGTAGCGCGCATGACGTCTATTGAAGAGAAGATCGTCATGTGTCGATACTCCGAATCATATAATGATTGAAATTCACGGAAAGTATCAAAAATATTGACCATTTGACGTGTCGATATTAAGATCGGTGCGAGATGATCCGGCGCTGGAGACATTCTGTGCGGATAGAATTGCGGACAAACCTGATGTGTAACGCCATCGATCACCTCGCTCGGTGCGTCAAGGTGCGGGTGTAAGACCAAATACTCGAGCGGAACCTCGTACAACATCATTCCGGTTGTGATAAAGAACCGTATGCGCACAAAGTATTGGTCTGGGTAAAATAATCGATTAAAGACGCTCATTTTGCTAATAAATCGAGGTGCGGGCTCACGATCAGCATCAGCCAAAGGCTGTGCGATTGTAGACCACACTAATGGACGCGAGGGTGAGTCAGTCGTAGCCGCGTGCTGCAGATGTATTGCGTACACTCGGTCGAAGTACACTTGGGCAGCTTCAACCAGCTGATCGTACAGACGTGTTCCTGCGACTTCACCCAGATAGGAACGTAACTCGTGCAAGACAACTGGCGCAATAATGCACGGTGGTTCACGCGTCATATTTTCCATCATGGTGAAAAAGTGCTGTACGTAGCGCGAGCAATTTTGCACTCTAGTGCTTTCGTTTGCGGACATATGTTCGCGGATAGCTTGAATGTGCGCAGGTATTGCGACTTCCATATTTGATGATTGACTTTGAGTAACTTGTGGTTGAATAGTCACCACAGTGCTCAACACACCCGTCATGGTCATAGGAGCCATAAAACAAGTATCAGGTGCCGACACGCCTTGTGGCGCGGACTGAGAAGCGACTTGCGTGTACAACGCTACTTGTGGTACTTTGTGTGCAGCTAGTGTACGTTGTGGTTGCGGCGGAACACCAATAATCTCAGTCATGATGACATCAGGGTCAGCTTGACGCTCTGCCCCTTCTGGCTGAGAAGTCGGTAAAGGTCCGAGCAAACTGATACCCAAGGGTGCTTGTTGATCCGCCGCAAGCGATTGCGAGGCAATTGGTTGCAAAACGGTAACAGCCCCTTTTCTAGCCATTGCCGCGCGTGTTACACGCGGTGGCGACAAGTTAGCTTGTCTTTCCGCCTCGGTGTCAGATAATGCCATCACTAAGCATTTGGGAGATAAATCGTCATCCTCAGTGGAGATCGATGGTTCTACATCAACCATAGGCAAATTGTAGGGAATATTGGTTTGCGAAGAAAACACAGAAGCTGGTGTACTCGTACTGGTTGGTTTTGACTTAGGTTTGGTGTCAGGCGCATTTACCGGGCCTGAAACTGTGTCGGCAATGGTTTGCGAAGCCTGCACTTGTAAGTCAGGATTGTCAAACACGTTAGCGTGAGCCAATGCTTCCGTTACTGAGGCAATGGTGGTGGCTGCCGCTATAGCTACTTGTGGTTGTGGAGCCGGGCAATAAAAGTCCTCAGCTAAGATTAACTCTTCGCCATTTGAATCAACTTCAGCTTCAACAGCTGCGATGGTCGACTGCCCTTGTGGTGGCTTGCTAGTCAACAATGGTATGCGTACTTTGGCTTTCGGGCCACTAGCCCTAATGTACAACTCATCGCCTACGAAAGAAACCGACATGGGCTTTCTATCGTCAGTAATGCGATTATCCTGCGAGCACCCTTCTATCAGTATAAAAACATCGATAGTTATGAGGGCGTCCATCGCTAGATAATGCTGCATGTCCCGAGTTAAGGGTAAGCTCCACGCCTGTCCGAAGTTACCAGGCGCGTTCGGATCAATGTACATGTCAAAAAAGAATTCCGCCAAGCGCTTTAATGAGTGCGATTGCGCTTTAATGCGTAAACGACGAGTAAATGTTCTCGCCAATGGCTGAATGTCAATAAAATTTGCAATAAATGGATCTTTCCAGTGCAGTTTATTGCAAACTTCTGCATCCGGAATTGCTACAATTTCCTCGAAAGTTGGCCCGTAAACATGGAAATACGCAAGTCAATCTTGCGTTGGATCGTAACAAACCATATAAACGTTAGGTAAACGCGTTTCAAGCAACTGGTGAAGCCCGAACGGAGGTTGCGGAAATTTTGCTAGATCCCAACAGAACACATGGCCAGTCGCGCTCGCAACTTGGACGTAGCGAACGAATGGGCCATGGAGGTCCTGGTAAGTGGGACATAGTTGTTGAAAACGCAGGTCCCAGGTCTTATAATGCCTGCCCTTTCTGTCATTCACAAATTCAGAGTCGTAGCCTAGAAATAAAGTGCCATTAGTCATATTCGATGGCTGAATTAACGCCAAAATGGCGCCAAATGACGTCTGGTCGTCGGAGACTATGACGGTGGGTAGGAGTCTATTCTTTGGTACGCGAGGGGTTACCAAAGGACTTCTATCAAGCCGATTCTCCCACCAAAGTTGTTGGTCATTTATACGCTTTCTGTGATTTGCGATTTTATGTGTTGCTTTATGCTTTACCCATTTTGCGGTAAGTGATTCAAGACCGCCAACACGACGATTATCGTGTTGCGGCAGGGGTCGGGTACGACCAAACCCCGCTCTAAAGCCATACTGGTCAACGCCGAATGAAACTCATCTAGGGACGCAGGAACACGTCCCTCGAATTTGCATTGGCGACCAGCTGCTTCCAACAATGCCTCCTTGCTGGGGGTACCTTGTGCAGCCATGGGTCTGCAAAAGGAAAACATTAGATAATGGTACGGCATGTGCTGTTTTAGAACCATTTAATAAACGTACAGGCGCGCAGTCCTTAGCTTTTTGTTCCTTGCCCGGTAAATCCTCAAAACTTATGACAACTGCCGGGGCAAGAGGGCGATGTGGTAATTTTACCAACACAAAATCGCCAGGGACATATGCGTGTTTTTCCACAATTAAGTCAGAATAAGGTAGTTTAGGTTCAGGCAAAAGTCTATTCCTGTGAACGTGATGAATAATGAGAGGGTTATAGACATATGCGATTTTTGCAGTTTCAGGCGTAGGTAAGTCAATAATCCGGTATGGACCAACACGCTTGGGTGATAGTTTACCGATTTCAGGTTGAATGACTGAAGTATTATTGAGGTAGACTATATCCGAGAGATTAAAATTTGTGTGCGTTACGGCTTTGTCATATTGTGATTTTTGCTGCTTACGCGCTTGAGATAAATTTTGAGACGCGATTTCATGCAGATCCTGCAAAGTCAGCTCTAAATCAATGACGTATTTTTCCACAAAAGATGGTAAATTCGGATTTATCATGAAGTCATTTATGAGTAAAGTGTCAAGAGAAAATGCTGGTTCACGACCATAAAGCATTTCAGAAGGAGATATATTAGTTGATGATTGTGGAGTCGCGTGGTATGCAAATAATGCGAAGAGTAAAAATTGTTCCCAATCATACTGTGATCGCGCACTCAGCTTAGACAAACCATCAATCAATGTACGATTATAACGTTCCACCAACCCATCACACTGGGGGTGATATGGGGTTGTAAATATTTTTTGAACGTTTAATAGTTTACAAACTTCCGAAATTAGGGTAGATGTAAAATTTGACCCCTGATCTGTCAAAAATTTCTTAGGGACTCCATAACGTGGTATAATTTCTCTTAGTAATAGATTTGCAATAGTTTTTGCTTTTATATCAGAAACAGCAAAAGCTTCCACATATTTTGTAAAATAATCCATAAAAACTACAATTTGGTCATTCCCGGAGGGAGATCGCGGCATATGCAAACAATTGCACGCAATGAGTTCAAAGGGCGCGGATACTTTGATTGGTTGCAACGGAACGGATGTGGAATTTAATGCGACCTTACGTTGTAAGCACACATCACAGTTCCTACACCATGCGATTACATCATTTTCCATACGCGGGCCACCAATAACGCATTTGTATGGCGGGCAAGATTTTGCGCGATGAAAAATGAGCTCCGAAAATAGAGTCATGAAATTCCATTAATATGAAGTGACGCAAAGATTTGGGTATGACGATTTGATGAACGACAGTTGGTGAACGCTTAGGTTGAAAACGACAAAAAAGTACATCGCTTACGAGAAAAAATTCGTCACAATATTTTTTCGTTGTTAAGTCATTCAATGCGATGCGAATTTTATGCAATTCGTCATCTGCACGTTGCTCAGCGAGTAAACGCGCAGGTGTTAGCATTTCAGCTTTTTCTGCATCGGTAAGTAACAAGCGTTCGCGAAATGTAGGTGGTTTAGAATTAATAGGATCGGTTTGCGTACTAGGATTATTATTTTGTGCGTTTGGATGATTAATTGGCGCAGTAGGGGTATTATCGCACGATTGTTCAGGTGGAACCGATTCATCATCTGACTCAGAATCTTCGGATTGCGATGTTAACGATATTTTTGCGCTCTACTTTATATTTGCGTTCTGCATGATCATATTTAGGATGACATGAAAGAAGATCAGCTGCGCAGTTATATGCACCAGGAACGTAAACAATATCATATTCGTATTCCTGTAATTTGAGACCCCAACGGCGTAATCGACTCGATGGGTCTTTAACATTTACTAGCCAGGTTAACGCTTGATGATCAGTTTCAACAATGAATTTTTTACCGTAAAGATAATGTCGATAATGCTTGATGGCCCACACTACCGCTAGCGCTTCTCTTTCTGAAGTAGCATAATTACATTCAGCAGAATTTAGCACGCGACTAGCGTAGCTAAGAATAAAACGACTTTTGGAAGGTAAATGCTTTTGTGTCAAAATGGCACCTAACGCATAGTTACTTGCGTCAGTTGTTAAAATAAATTGGTGCTCATGATCGAATTTTGGTAATTGCAAAATAGGTGGAGATGTAAATGCTTTCTTCAGAAGCTCAAAAGCGGTTTGGTGCTCAGCCTTCCAGCAAAATTCGACATCTTTACGTAGAAGATGGAATAGCGGTTTAGCGATTTTAGCGAGATCTTTAACGAATTTCTTAAACCATTGGACTAAGCCAAGAAATTTCTGCATGGATTTAACAGTTTTTGGTACGGGAAACGAGATTAAATCTGCGACTTTAGACATATTGGGAGCGATGTCCATTGCACTGATGCTGTGGCCAAGAAATTTTACCTCTGCATGCGCGAGATGGCATTTATCAGGCTTGACACGTAAGTTTGCCTTTTTAAGAGCAATGAAGACATTTTCAAGATCTTTTAAATGTTCTTTAAAAGTACGTGAAAAAATAATTATGTCGTTGATGTAAACGAGACAAGATTTCCAATTTAGACCTGCGAGCACAAGCTCCATTAGTCTTTGAAAATCTGCGGGCGCATTCTTTAAACCAAAAGGTAAAACTTCAAATTCATAATGACCAACAGGACATATAAATGCTGTTTTTTCGCGAGATTTATTATCGAGTGGAATTTGCCAATATCCAGATTTCAAATCTAGTGTGCTAAAATATGCAGCACTACCTAAAGTATCAAAATAATCGTCTGATTGTGGAAGAGGGTAAACTTGCGTTTTAGTGACGTCATTTAACCGTCGATAATTGACGACTGGCCTAAGGGAACCGTCCTTTTTCCCAATGAGAAATAATGGACTTGCCCATGGGCTAGTTGTAGGTCGAATAATTTTATCCACAAGCATTTCATTTATAATTTTCTGCATAGATTCTCTTCTAGAATGCTCAACACGGTAAGTTTTTCCAACAATGGGTGGATTATCCCCTGTGTCAATATGATGTTTCATCAAGGGGGTACGACCGAGAGGTTCATTTTTTAATGCAAAAATTGAGTCGTATTTTAAGCAAAGTTCACGAATTTGTTGCTGCTGTCTAGAATCAACGGCGGAGCCGTTTAAAGCTTTATTTATTGATGCAAATAGTTCTGGTGTCCTATCATCAAAGGATGAAACATGTGACACAACTTCGGCATCAGTGGTTAAAGAACCTATTATTTCACCAGAGTCAATGCGAATTGGTGCTTTAGAGATATTACAGACGCGAACAGGTATTAGAGGTTGTGAAGCATCGACTATAGACGGAGCAACAAAAAGTGAAGTTTTTTCCATAAAATCGGGATTTGGTTCGAATAATGCGAAATCAAAATTGCAAGAACTGTGACTTATGTAGCCAGGTGTAATTAATTCATGCCTAGGTTGTATAATAACAGGCTCAGGTAACGAAACATGCACACACACAACACCAGAGGTGGTTGCGTTGGGTTTCGCGCGAAATTGCAATTTTTCGTGAGATGAAAGTAAATTAATCTTTATGCCGTTTATAAAAGCACAACGCTCAATAGGATTAACCCACATGAGTGCGGATTCGCAAAAATCATATCCTAAAAGCATGTCTTCCGGCTAATGATCAATTATAGCTACTGAGGTAGAAATAGATTGTTCCGCGATTGTTAAAGTCATATTTACTTTATAGCGAACGACTGCGGTAATTTCGCCTACACCATGCACGACTTGTGAAACTTGCTTAGGTGGTAAATTAAAACCGAGATGTAAGAATGCAGACATGGTCATCATGGTGACCTGTGAACCTGTGTCTATCAGAGCAGGTACGTCAACGCCATGAACTTTAACGAGAATAGTGGGTAAATTTGTCCCAGCATGACTTACGATAGGAATATTAGGATCGAAAATCTTAGATGGAGGTAGATTAATTTTTTCGTAAGTTGCAAGACGACGTTGTAGACGTTCGTACTCTTCAAGAAATTCTTGTGACGCGAAGAAATTAGGACACGCGCTAGATTCTTGGTCTTTCGCAGTAACTGTGTTCACATCACGAGGAGATGTAAGGGTTGGCTGCGGTGGGGGTATATTCAAGGCGGGTTGGTTGTCTGCAGTATATGTGACATACGGGCGATTGGAATTATTATCGCTGCGATAACTAGAGTTATAGTATGTGCCACGTTGTTCAGTAGGAAATTGCACAAAAGGTGTATTTTGGCACAAATGGTTATTATAACGATTATCGTAACGCGAATTTTGATAATTAGCACGCGAATTTTGGTAATTATCATTACGATTTTGCTGAAAATTCGATTGTGATTGCTTTGATTCAAAGCAATTATCATTATTCGCATAGTTAGACGAATGATGTTGACTAGAGTTACGATATCGTGATTGAGATCAATGTCTATTTTGCGAATTCGAATGCGATGGCGAACGATTTTGACGCAAAAAGAACGCGATTGGCTGCGATTGCGAACCATAGAATTAGTATTTCGATCAGCTTGGGTATTATGATTAGCATTTTTAGACGTTTCTTGCCTCTGACGCGTGAAACATTCCTCATAAATATGACCTATGCGCTTGCAAAAGGTACAATATTAGCGAAAAGAATTTTCTGGTTTCTCAGCACGTGATGAGCGATGAAACATTCTATGATATGAACGATTTGAATCATTTTGGTTAGATGCGCGAGGAGTATCTTAAGGTACTACGCTGCCTACTGGAGCAGCTGTTACCGATACGTAAGGCGTTACTGCCTTTTTATCCTCAAATTCTTTGTTAGCAAATTCAGTGCTTAGCGCATTGTCCAAAAATTCAGTTAATGATGCTCTAGGTTTTTTATGATATGCCTCTTTCGAAATGTGTGGTAGTAAACCTTGTTTTAGTTGATGTCGCATTAAATTATTGAAATGTGGCGAGTCAACTTCAAGGTAAGGATCAGATTTAATTAACTCTTCGCGAAGCAAGAGATAATAAGCTTTAACCGATTCATTAGGCTGCTGTTTGTGTGACAGAAAACGATTAAAGAGCGCACCGGTGTCCATAGGACAAAATTCGGTTATTAGCGCTTGTTTCGTTTTTGAATACGATTGTTGTATATCAGCAGGTAACGAACGGTATAGACGCAAAACATAAGGGTCAAGAAATCCAGTAGCGAATTTTAAACGATCAGCTTTGTCAATATCATAGGTATTGGCAAGCGATTCAAATTCTGCGAAATATGCTTTTATATCCGATTTATCACCATCAAAAAATTTTTTATTTGCAATCGCAAATTGCATCTGCTGCAAAAATGGTCCGCGATTCAAGGAATCAGCGAGACGCGAGTCACCACGCAAGCTTTCAGATGAAGAACCTGAACTATGATGATGACGTCGTCTACGCGATTGACTTTTGCGACGCGAGCGACGACTGTGCGGGCGATCATAGCTGTTAGATGAGCTGTCGTCAGAGAATTTGACATGTTTTCTCCTACTAGATGATTCAGATAGGGGAGCAGATTCGTCTTGCAGATGTGCAGATTCGTTGTTAATACCAGATAAGTTTATCTCAACAGGTTGCATTTCGATATTAGAAGAATTCAAAATAGGATTATTAGGTGGTATCTCCACATTTATGGGATTAGGTATATAATTATTTGGTAAGATTTCGCCTTGAGGTGGAAAATACTGCAACGGTGGTGGATTCAATTGCTGCTGCAAATTCGTAGTAGAAGGGTTAGGTACGAAAGAAGGCGCATTACGATTTAAGGGCAGCGAAGGCCGAGATCGCGACTTTTGCAAAATCGGTACCGACGGCTGCGAAATCGTAGGTATTTTTTCCGAAAAACCCGAGTTTTGCACTGATTGCAAACCCGTGTTTACAGGATTCTGTGACAAATTAGATATCTCAGGCGCGTGATTCGTACAACTTTGAGAGATATTTTTGGGAACAGTTTCCGAAGGTGAGCGTGAATTCGACGCTCTGTTGCTAGTAGACAACAGTGAAGATGCACGATGCCTACTCTGCGCACGATTTGCACTTTGCGCATTAAATTCAGAAGAATTTGCTCTATAGATTGAGTGGTTAACGCGCTCAGATGGATTATTCTCTATGTGATTCAAAACTGGTTGGGGTTTAAGCATAGTGCTTAGCTCCAGACGCAGTTTACGCATCTCATCCGCATTTTCCTTTTTATCTTGATTAACACGCGAAGAAAGGTTCGAAAATTGCAAATGAATAGCTTGTAGCGCTTTCAAAATAAGATCATTAGTCACATTAGCATTAGCAAGCTCTGTGTCGACATTCATGCTGTGACTATGATTACTTTCTACGTCAGAATCGGGATTTTCGCGCTTTGAACTGGTTTCAGGGTTATTTGTTGTATTAATGGTAGTCGTATTATCAATCATTGTATGATTTGATGAATTATCGATATTAGGGTCCGATCTAGTTATCGAAGTTTGATTAATGCGCGCTTGCACAGTAGTCAATAACAGTTCATCTTCAGACTGTGTATTGCTCGCGGCATGTAGTGACGCGGGTAATTTATCATTATTCGCCTTAGTAGTTACGTCTCTCGTAATTGTGTCATTAATCGCAGAATTACTCGCGCTATTAGAGTCAACAGGCGCGGTAGGTAATTGGCGAGCTGAAGTAGGTGGCGTAGAAGGTTTTTTCAATTTAGCGGGCGGTGTCCGCAAAACCTTTTTTTCCTGCCATTTTTATGTGTCAATAATGTCAAAAAATGTGACTTTGGGTAAAATAAATTTCAGTACGTCGAAATTTTTCCCAAAATAAATGTTTCGAATTTAGCCTTTGTCGATCCGAAAACAGGTTTTTCCACGCAAATAGTACTTCCTTACGTGAAGTAAGATATACCTGACGTGAAAGGATCGAAAGCAGATAGGACCAGGCCTAAAGCGCAAGATAGTGTACGTGGTTAGAAAAACAGGTAGGTAAGAACCTAAATGACAGAAATTCGTCGTCAGTTGAGAAAAATGATAAATCGTCGCCTGAGGGTCGACGTTTATAGAAAAATGCGAGCGTGAGAGCTGCCTTTGTCGAGAAAGGTTCGACGGAAATAGAAAAATAACGATGGCTTTACCACGATACACAAAATCTTTACCACGGACGCTTACTTAAATTGCGCACTGCCACGATCGCGGTCGATACAACAACAAAGGTGAACGAAATGTTACACATTCTTAGATGGCCAAAATGATAAATTTTTTGGATCGAAAAATAATTTTACGATGATTGATCAGCTCGGCTGTAGCTAGCAGCCTAAAGGAGGGAACGTCCAATGTAAATGTAGCGGTGCCCTATGCGTATAAGGACGACATAGGACACATACATTACCTTCGAGATTTGCCTAGGTACATAGGTACTTAAGTCTGCGCTTAGTGCTGGCCCCGATCGCGCGGCTCTGAATGGCTTTTGATCTTTGGACCCTTAGAGACCTTATGGCTTCGATCCCCTCAGCCCTAATATTGCTGGCTGCTTCTATGTCGGGTGATCTCAGCAGCTACGCCCTAAGACCTAAGGCTACTTACCTAGTCTCGGAATTTGCCGCAGAGGTCAGTTGACCTATCTCAAGCTCAAGTTGTTTATTTAACTTATTTTCAATCAGTGCCTGGATCGAAATGTTTTGGTTCCTAATATGTGTAGCACGCTGAACTATGAAAACAACAACAACGAGCTCTATGCTGATCAATCATCCTTGAAGATTAAATAATAATTTTGATCAATTTTTGGGTTGAGAGATAAATTATGATTTCCAAATAAAATAAACGATCATACGAAATTTACCTATCAGTCCACTAAGATGGGAAGAAATCCTCGACGTGTAGATGCCCGACCTAACCCTCGGTGTAACCAAAAACCACTGGGTAGGTTTTCTCTATTTTAATTCAGCGAAGAATTCACGGCCTGAAGCCGGACAACAAGCAAAAAGAAAACGGCAACGTACGGGCTATATCAACGTACGACTGGCAAACGAAAAAGCCAAACGCCAGACTAAACTACAACGTTACGTACACTGGCCTCAAGGACCATTACAGTGAATTAAACAAAGATCAATTTAACGTAATACTGATAAGCTTTTATCTCAGATCGAATGTTATCGATTACACAAGCGGTATGCATGAAACAATGACTATTATCATACACTTAACTCTATGCTACCGGACAAGTATCTAAATGTTTTTTATTATTGAAAATTTGGGGAAATAATGGGAAGACCGAAGGCATAGCCCACAGTGCACTATCATCGATAGCTACTAGTATTGGCTATGTTATGGCTATCGCGAACTGCTAAGGCAGGTTCGCCTATACGTGTAACTCTCGCAGTTACACTATTATCTTTTACGCCAGAGCATTGCAAAAGGTCAAGATTTCATTAAATAAATAATACATTGATTATTTGATAGTCATGAAAGTGTCTTCAATGCTCTTTTGCGAAACACTTGAAAACGTTTTGTGACTACACCCTCTTTTTTCATAGGCCGCAGAATATACTTCCATTTTTGCGTTGTTCAGGGAAGTCTAACTGCTCAGCACATTCCTATGGCTTCTGCGCATATAGGGAACTTTTTCTAGTCCCCTCCTTTTACATCCTTAGCAATGAAGAAATTCAAGTATATTTACCTTTTTTGTTCCATCGGAGCATTTTTCTTTGCTAGTACAGCCCTATTTACAACGAGGACAATTCGGGATCGTTAGTTGATACAGACGACGAAACGTTCTACCAAGGTAACAGTGAAGCTTGAATGGATGAATAGCTTCTACATTAGCTCGTTTTTTAATTTACCGTAGTAAGTATATACCAACTAAGCGCATGATTAGTTTACGGTTTTGTAGTTCCCATGTAGTCGCGAATCAATTATTTTAATTGCAAACGAAGTTTTAGTCAAAACTCTTTTGATGGCACTGACTTTGCATATCATATGTTTTCTATGCCAAGGTCAGCAAAAAACAAGCATCGGTTTTTATCCGCAATTGTTTGTATTAATATTCATAATCGAAGAATAATTATCATCTTTTGCATTTTTAATTCATTGATTTAATGTAATAGAGCTGTATTTTTATTTTAACACTTCTGCTATTTTTGAACGTTAACTAGTTTAAACCAAAATAACGCGTTTTTTCATTGATTCATTTAGTTACTAAACTTTTTTCTGTTCTGACAATCAAGGTGAATTAAAAAATAAATATATTTTTTGTATTTTCAATTTATTGACTTAATGTAATAGAGCTGTATTTTACGTTAATGCTTCTGCTATTTTTTGATTTTTTAGTAATTTAAACCAAAATAACGCGTTTTTCATCGATTCATTATGTAACTAAACTTTTTTCTGTTCTGACAATTAAGGGCAAATTAAGAAAATAATTATTTTTTTGCATTTTGAATTTATTAACTTGACATAATAAAGCTGTATTTCGTGTTAATGCTTTTGCTATCTTTTAAACTTTGATTAATTTAAACAAAAATAACGCGTTTTTTGTATAAATTCGTTATGTTACTAAACTTTTATATTCTGACAATTAAAGGTGAATTAAGAATGTTTAGACGCTACGCAGCTAATTTTCATTGAAGTACAAATTTATTTACTTTTTCGTGTAAAATAATCAAAACATTTATTTTTACAATTATTTTGTACACCCGGTACGGTTTTAAATAAATGTAGGAGTAGAAAACGCAAAATAAATAAAATGCTATTCTGCATATGTACGTATTTGGACCTATTTCCGACTGTTTGAGAACAGTTTGAGGAGCAATTCTTATGGAAATCCTGCGCCATATGGCGACAGTTTTTTCATATGTCTTGAATGTTAGCAAATTAGTTCTTCAAATACACACCAAATGAAATTTCAAAATAATAAAATTAATAATAACTAATAATAAAATTTAGGCTTTAAGCTTCCTCAAATTATTTGAAGATAGCGATTTCCTTAAAGTTGCTCTGTGTTAATGAATTTTTATTATTTTCAGGCAGAATAATAGAAAATAAAGAGAAAGCAGCGCTGGCTGACGTCTTTTGAGGAAAATTCAATTGGCGCATAAAGAACGATGATAAAGAAGTATCCGCCGCGGGAAAACGAGTTTTCGGCCGCAGCGGTAAAAAGAAGCTGTCGGCGTTCTGGCTTTTCGCCAGAGAGCTCATCGAGGAGCTCAAAAATTCGGATTTGTCCGAGTTATTCGTCCTAAAACTATTCAATAACACAAATTGCTTCATTTGAAACAAGGAATGCATGATTTCTATACAAAAAGTCTTTGCACTTTGAATACAAAGACTCGGCACATCATAGGTAGCGCGTTAGCGCGTACCTATAATATACTTGGGTACCCCCAACACCTGGGCACCCCCCTACAGCTATAACGGGACACTTCTGGAAGGTGCGGTTTTTTTTAAAAGAAAGATAATAAAAAAATTCGCTGCCCGTGTTTTTTTGTTTTTCTTGAAACTCAAAATTGACTGTGTAAAGAAGGTGTAAAGTTTTTGTGTAACGTTATAACATAGGACAAATTTTGGGACCTTTTTACTGCGGCATGTGGACAACTGAGTATTGATGACTCGAAGGATTGAACAGAATAGGATAATAGAGGGATGAATTCTACAGATGACACTTTTTTTGTTTTTTGAAATTCGCATTATTTATCGAACGGCAGTGTAAAGAGTGCGAAAATCTGGGGGTGAAAAAGCACTTTTTGGTCGAGTTTTCAACCTTCCTATGTCCGATACTAACTCCGGTTATGAGGTTTTTAAAATGTTTTCTGACAGAAATGTAGAGCGGATCAAGGGCTACATTCTGCATATAAGCAAAGTCTTCTATGCTCTATGGTGAGTTAGATCCTGGGGTTTAAAGTTTACACTCTAGTGGATGGTGTAAAAAAACGGATTTTAACTAAGATTTCTCTGCCAAATTTTTCCGCTTATGAGTCAGTGCAAATCGAAGACAGCATTAATAAAGTGCCTCAAAGGGGCTAAACATCGCAGCAAACCGCATTTAAAAAAACGCAATATTGATTTATTTATGGGGGTGTAAAGTTCGAAATCAGAGGTAAAAAATGGGCGAAAAAACACGTTTTTTCCGAAGTTTGATTGATAAATCATGCCAAATAATTTTTGCAACAGAATTTTGGCACACAGGAATGTACTACGATTTAAAAGCTACAAATTGTACCAAACCGAATTTCTTTAAACTCAATGGGGAGTTCGGTACGGAATTTTAAAGTTTACAGTGTTCTAAATGATGGAAAATACGTTTTTGTTGCGTTTTTTGTTCGCCACTTTCTCCGTCCAGAAGTCGGGATAAGTCTAATAGAATAAAAATAAAGTGCTTTATATCGGGTGCATGTCAAAGCAAATTGTCTATACATTAATATTTAGCGAGTGTAAAGTCAAAAATTTGGAGTTTAAAATGCGTTTCTGTCTTGTTTTTTCTACCTACTTCTCCGGTTACGAGTCAGGGACACGTTTATCAAGTCTAGAAATGGACCAGGAACCAAATTTGATATGCCAGTCTGGCGCATATGTTTACACTCTACGGTGTTGTAAAGTAGTTTACACCAATTGTTAGTTTGCCCATAGAACATTATGTAGACTTAATTTTTTCATAAATATTAATCGTAATATCGGAACTCGGAACAATATCAAAATTACGAATCTGACTAAAATCTTCTTTACACTAGGTGTTTACATGAAGTTTACACTACATATGTATTTATCTTCGTTTTTGAGAATTCCAGAAACCTAATTTTTTCTTGGAGTCTAGAAGTTTTCAAAGGATCAAATGTGAGACGTCACGTAGGCGCGTTTTTTTACATCCAACAGTGATGTAAAGTAGTTTACACTCATTGTTTATATGTCCTCAGACCATTGTAGAGACATAATTTTTTCATGAATGTTGATCATAATATCCGAGTAATTTTTTACACTGCATTTAGCCTTTGTTCTAGAGCATTGCAAAAACCGAAATTTTTTCCTGAGATATAAAAATTTACAGGGAATGAAATATATACGTCAGTTGGGCGCACTTGCTTACACTCAGCAGTATTGCAAAATGGTTTAAACCTAATGTTTATTGTCTTTAAAACACTATGGAGACTCATTTTTCCATAAATGTTGAAAGAAATATCGGAGCAATATCAAAATTACGAATCCGACTAAAATATTCTTTACGCTATGTGTTTGTGTAAAGTTTACGTTACGTGTTAACCTTAATTCGATAGACTTGCAGAGACTTTGTAACTGAAGTCAAGAAATTTTCAAGGATTCATATGTGAGACATCAACTAAGTGAGTTTGTTTACCCTCAAAAGTAATCTAAAGTGATTTAAAAATTATGTTCGAGTGTCCTTAGATCATTGAAGAGATGTAATTTTGTCTTAAATGGGTTGCATTAAAGTTAAATCTTTCTTAGCCGTGTTTATAATATGTTTCACAAAATCTTGCACATGAAGAGCTATCGTTTAATTGATGTAAATTGCCTGCAAAAGTGGTTTAAAATGAACCAGCAATCACACTACTGTGCACAGAAGTCGTGAAAGATATGCAGCTTTATTGTAATCATGTACATTAATAAGCCGTAAACTGTTAGTATTCTCTACACCTAGTAGTTGTGTAAAGTTTGCACTATTCATTTGTTGTTAATATGTAGTCTATACTACAAATTTATTCTACTACCAAATCAAAGAGTTAGTGATCCTTACATTTGATATTTGCGTGAAGTTTTTGAATTTTTGCCGAAAAACTTTGCCTTCTAATTTACCAACATCCCGCCTTTTCCATTTTCTTGAAGTTTAAAATCTTTTAAAATTCTCTTAATAATTTAATGGTAGGTTTTAACTTTAAGTTTCTCTTGGTTTACAACTCTCGCTTAGCAAGCTCATTTTTCAAAACTTTTTCATAGTGATCAGATTAGTCGCGTTTAGTTTGGAATTGGTGGACGGTCGTTATTTTATTACTCGGCTTAAATAAACCAAGTGACTATCTTTTGATTATTTTCTTTATCGCAAATTCAAACACCCAATTTTCAATTTGAAAATTAATCCAATTTTCAATTTGAAAATTGAAAATTGGGCGTTTTCAATTTCAAAAGTCACAACACATTGTGCTTGTGTATTGATTGAGTGAGGATTTGCAATGTGAATTCGTTGGTTAAATTTTTGTGCTTGATTATAAGTGAACTGCACATTAAGTGGAAATAACTTAATGCAGTTTCAATTTGAAAATGGATGGTGTCAATAAGGTTGTCTTGTTTAAAAAGGATAATGCTGACGTTAAGAACAATATTGTGTTTACTGACTGATGTACTGAAATCACGCTAATTAAAAGTAGTGTACTAGCAAAGAAAAATGCTCCGATGGAACCAAAAAGATGAATATACTTGGAATTGTGGATTATTATGGATGTAAAAGGAGGGGACTAGGAAAATCTACCTAAAGTCGGAAAATCTGCTAAAAATCACACTTTCTCTAAGCAACGCAAAAAATCGATGTATATTCTGCGGCCTCTAAAAAAGTGTATTTTTTAAATAATGTTCGAAGTTTCAGATAAGAGTGTATAAACGAAATCTATCAAGGTTACTTTTTTAAATTGCTGGCACCTGATTGATAGAAAACTAAGAGGTATTGTATTTAAAGTTGTTTTATTTTATGAGCATTATAGCAAGCAAAGCAGGAGCCGATTGATTAGTGCACACAATCGTTTCGGGCATGCTAGTGTATCTACATTAAGTCTGTTTCAAGTCAACTTACGCGTTTCCTACTGTTTTAAACCAACCATGTCTTCAATTGTCTTCGATGTTTGCTATTTCATTCAATTGGCTTGGAAGACTGTTAGTTTACTTAATATCATTTCCCATAGCTACTGCATAGCTAACGTGCTGCTGTTTCAATCATTGTTATGGTTGAATATTTATTTTAATCTGTTGGCCGCAGAATATACATCGATTTTTTGCGTTGCTTAGAGAAAGTGTGATTTTTAGCAGATTTTCCGACTTTAGGTAGATTTTTCCTAGTCCCCTCCTTTTACATCCATAATAATCCACAATTCCAAGTATATTCATCATTTTTGTTCCATCGGAGCATTTTTCTTTGCTAGTTTACATATATTTAAAGTTATATTATTACGATTCAACTTATAGTGACGAAGCAATTTTGTTTTGCGATTTTCGTATTCTATAGAGTGTAATTGACTTTTTTTCTTAGAATAGCACTATTTGACACATATTTACATATATAAGCACAACGTTTTCTCGATCAACACCCCTTTTTGGCCCAAGACGTCATAGTTTCCTATGTTACTATACAGCTGTATCGCGATGCGACCTAAAACGCAAAAATAATATTTTTGATAATCCTTATCCGGGGGCATATTTGTAAACGCCAGGTCCGTCGGATTATGCTAATTTAGGGCGGGAAGGGTGTAAACCGATAGATACAGGTACCGTAGTAACATGCGCGACTCCAAGGGTTATCCCTGCATGTTAGGATCGTAATGCGGCTTAATATCGTATTTATTGCATGTGCACTTAGCAAGCATTGTTTACCATTTTACCCCCAGAAGGCCGCATGTTAGTACTTACTTATTTAGATTTCAATAGATGTGCGCGCATAATACGACTTCTTGTTTATATCATAAATAGTCGTTCGTAGTGTACATAGGTAGTTACATTTTTAATAAAAACCTTCACAATACAGTGTAACTCTTCAAAACATTTTATAAGTAGGTACCATCTTACAACTTAATTCGGTTTCACCACAAGTTTACGAGTCCTACGAGTCCTACAAGTCCTGTTTTACGGGAGAATTAGGTTTCACCATTTTTTTACGAGTCACGAATTACGACTACGAGTTACGAGTAGCGAGCTACGGGTTACGAGTTCGTAGAACGGGAGTTTCACCACGCTATTCGTAGGACTCGTGAAGTCTGCTATTTTACGAGTACTTTTCAGTCTCTTTTTACGAGTACTCGTAAAAGGACATTGCGTTTTTTCTCTATCGACTACAGCGTCATGGTTACAATATCTCTGTTTCTATTGGCAGTATAAACAAATTATGGAATCTAATTCATTTGTTAGCAAAAAGCGACGAGTTTCGGATAAAGTTAAAAACAATTATCAGCTGAAATTATTATTACTGGAAAAAATTAATGAAAATAAAACAATTTTATTTGGTGCCTTTTCCTCAACGCTGACAAATTCCAAGAAACAAGCCATTTGGGAATTGATATTTGAATATGGAAAAAGCATCGCCTATCCATTCCCAGCTGACAAGGAATGGACTTATGTCCGTGATACCGTTTGGGACAATATACGACGAGCTACAATCAAAAAGGTTGACAAAAAGACTGGAGAAGAAGGGGGAGATTCGAGCGAGCTTAATGAAATCGATTCGGCTGTATTAGATATTCTCGGACGTGATTCTGCAGGAGTCAAGGGTTTGAATGTTCGTGAAAGCGAAGATCCGAGGGATGAGGCTGACTTCGCAGCTGCTTTGATCGAAAAAAATAGCGAGAGTTCAGGATTAGAATCGGATTTAATGAAACTTGGGCCTGACAGCGTGAATGATATAGGAGCGCTAGATGTTTTCTCATCATCAACATTTTCTCAACAGATTCCTGTCACGGCAAGTTTATTAATATTGTAGTATGGAACAAATCAGTTTTATGAACATATAAATAATAATTTTAGAAAACTTGTCAAAAGCACTCACGACAGTTTAATCTTTTTATTTTCATTTCGATTTCATATCACAAAAATGACAAAATTGCAGCTGGTTGTTACTTTGGACCAAATCGACATTTAGACATGAGCGGCACGTAAACTTCGATAGTCTAGGGAAGATATCCCCAAAAAAATTCAAAGGTCAAGAAAGCGCCAAAAAATTCATCGAGGAGAAGGGACAAAATAATATTTTTCGACTCTACTCATCGAGGTCTATCGATTGGTATTAAAAAATCATAAGAAAATAGAAAAAGTTTGAAACTGATTTTTGAAGGGGCCTTTCGGATGTTTGGGATAGAGGTCCACAGCTCCTTGACGCCCGTATTAAGAATTGTTGAAGATAGAATGACACGGAAATTTTTCATCAGATACGATGAAAATTTACCGCGATTCGATCGAACTATAAATTGTATTTATTATTGTTTTTCACTATTGCGCTTCTGCTGCGCTTGAAAATCATCCCTTTTAAGACGATTCATCGTTCTTTTACAGCAGTTAGAACCTTTTGTATATGGTAAATATTTGAACTAAATTAATTCTACATGAATAATTGTTGCTTATATGACGTATCTGAATAATGAAAGTGTATTTTCAATTTCTCAAAATTTGTATCATTCTGCTCTGCACCTTTTGATTACTTAGCGTGAATATTGCTTACAAAAACTTGGAAATCTTTACAGAATCTTATATGTGAATTGAGCATTATCAAAAACTTCAAATCTGAAATTTTAAGTCCTCGGAGAATTTTAAAATATGAAGCAAAGTGAATATTTTTGGATAATTTGTAACTCGTTAAAACGAATACCGAGCAAACGTTCATGCAAGATGGGGAGATGGTTTAGCCTGTTTCCTGAAGAACAAAAGGCAAAACTTTCTGAGGAATATGAAACAAAATTAAGGTCGAAGACATAATAAAACAATGTATTATTAGCGTAGTGCTTGAAATCGACCGAATAATCTTGTTTCTACATTATTCTAAAGTCCATCGTATCTATGTAACAATTTCTGAGTCCATTTCAGCCCGAAAAACCCCTCGCGACCAGACATCGCAGGTCCTGCCTTACCCCAGCAGCATGGAAACATGGAAAATTTTGTTGGTAAAATGAAGCAAAATGAAGGTTAAAAAGGGATGAAAATTGACATTCTCTTCAAAAGTGCTTCAAATTAATCAGAAACTGTGTAATAACGTAGTCTTAACATTATTTCAGCGTTTATACCAGTTTTTCGGGTCATTTTCGCCCAAACAAGCTTCCTTTTTGACTCTTTCCAGATCACTCCTGGTCATTCTAAGCATCTGTGGTCCTGTCATAACTAAATAACATAGGCCTGATTTCATTCCGTTCTAGTTTTCTTTATAATATTAATTACCTAAGATTAATTCTTATGCAGCCGCAAAAACGTCAAAAGTTATCGAAGCCTGTATTCAGTGAATTTGAACCAATGAAGTTAATCAACTTGAAAGAACGGAAAATTCAAGCGGAAATTAAAATCTTGAATTTGCAACGCGAAAAATATGAAAAAGAAATTGAATTTATGGAGTTGAAACATGCCAAAGAAATGGAGCAACTCGAACTCCAAAACCAAAAGCTGCGTTTAGAAATAGCTCAATTGCAACAAGCTTCATTTTCGTGACAAATGCCGACTTCATTTTATGATATGTAGTCAGTTATTCTGTTGATTATTGTTGAATTAAGTTCGTTTTTAAGTAAAAAAATGTTCGTTGGCAGAAAAATATCAATTTCAAGTCCGAAGCAAATTAAATATAACAAAATTTATCGCCTAATAATTCAGAAAAGAATTTATCAACTCTTGCCGGCGCCGCAAACCTAGCATACGATTTTTTTCGTTGATTTCATCATTAATATCATCTTGCTGAACAGTTTGAGCTGCTAAAATTCCCATAACTTCAGCAATTTCAACGTCATCAACAGGTTTGTCCGCAATGCTTAAATTATGAAAAATGGTACATGCTTTAATAGTTTCTGAAGCAGTAATTGGATCCAAACGAAGTATTTCTAAACAGGCGAATCGCCGTTTCAAAATTTCGAATGCACACTCTATGATAACACGCGTACTTTTATGGGCTCTATTAAATCGTTTCTCCTCGATCGGTTCACCGTCACCTAAAATTGGAGTAATCAACCATTCTGATAAGCCATAACGGCTTAAGACGATTTTGGGGGGGGCATGCAAAAGTATAGTCAACGTTAAAGTATATACCATTGTTCGGCGACGCTCAATGAGAACAATGGCGAGGTTGGACGAAGGTCGGCGCATGTCAATAAATGAGAACAAAAGAAACTGGGTCGCGCATCCGCGATTCGGGCAAGTTTAGCATTCGATTTTAAACTTCGAATTTGCAAAATCATCGATTTTGAATGTTATATTCAAATTCAGCGCATTTTTTGCAGCAAGATGATATAAAATTTAATTGAAAAATATGAAGTTTAAAAATCACTTTTTATTTATGTACGCACTCAGAACTAATTAATCGAAATTGTTTCACGGACAGAATGTAATAAAAAATCCTTTGAAAACATTTTTATTTCAACTTAGAGACTCTAAATTTGTTATAGATAATTTAAATTTTAACTAAAGCAGAAAAGAATATGGTTTCACCTTGAGGTAGACATCATATAATGTGTCAGACGCTTTTTCTAGATAATCACTTCATATTTAAAAAATTTAATTCAAGTTGTCAATCTAAACTTGATCTTTCAGTGTCTAACTCCTTCAAGAAATTCTTAAAGATAAAAGTTATTGATTTACGCCAAGAAAATCTATCAGAAAAGACAACAAGCGCAACATGCAAGTTATGTATGTGAATAAAAAGTGATTTTTAAACTTCATATTTTTCAATTAAATTTTATATCATCTTACTGGAAAAAATGCGCTGAATTTGAAGGTAACATTCACAATCGATGATTTTGCAAATTTGAAGTTTAAAATCGAATGCTAAACTTGCCCGAATCGCGGATGCGCGACCCAATTTCTTTTGTTCTGATTTATTGACATGCGCCGACCTTCGTCCAACCTCGCCATTGTTCTCATTGAGCGTCGCCGAACAATGGTATATACTTTAACGTTGACTATACTTCTGCATGCCCCCCCCAAAATCGTCTTTAGCCACCATAACTAGCAGCTAATATATTAGCGTTGGGTATTGGTCGCCATCCTGTGTCAAACCTTTTCGACAAATTACTTAAGCGTAAAACACGAGCATCTGCAACTGACCCAGGCCATTTTGCACTGATGCAACAGAACTTGTAATCAGGGCCACAAACGGCCATCATGTTAATCGATGATTTATGATGACGATTAATGTACTGAATTTCATAAGTTGACGGTTTTTTTAATATTAATGTGACTACCGTCTACTGCTCCAATGACACAAGGCATTTTCGCTTTTTGATAGAACAACGTAGTAACGCGATAAAAATTATCTAGCTAAGCTATGATATTGTCAAAATAATGCGAATTTATCGCTCCAATAACACGACGAAAAGTACGCGATACCTTGGCTTTTGATGGCTCATGGGCTGGGCATCCCCACTGGTCAACATGAAGCCACCACCAGCGATATAACGTAAGGCTAACAATAACTCATGAGTAGGGGATAAAGCCATATTTCTAGCAGTATTGTGCTGCAGTAAATGTCCTATATCACCAATTATTTTTTCTACCATAGTTCGAGTGAGACGAAATCGAGCAACAAAATCATCAAGTTCAAAGTTTATGCGTAAACGAAAAACTTTTTTACGACGTGTTAGGTCAAAATTAATCAGACTATCATTATCACTGTTAGACGTACTAGTATCCATCGAAATTTAAAACAACTCAAATCGCACAAAGCAACTAAAGTCACAAAACACACTAGAATGATGTCACGGGAAAATCGGGTTTCACCATCTTTTTACGCGTAACGAATTACGACTACGACTTCGAGTAACGAGCAACGGGTTAAGAGTTCGTATTACGAGGGTTTCATCATGGTTTCTGTAGGACTCATAAAAACTCATTTTTTACGAGTACTTTTGGACCTTTTTACGTGTACTCGTAACAAAATGTATATCTTTTTCTATTGCGTATGACATTCTCCGTTAGTCATTGTCTCTGTTTTAAACAACATAATTATGTAATCAATTGCGGATTTTATGCCGCTCGATAGAAAAAACATAGAAGGTGTTGAAAAATGTTTGGGATTAAGTCAACAAGAATTAATAAGCTTCTCAGAAAATTTATAACTTTAAATTAAAACGAAAATAATAATATTAGTAATAATAATCATAATATGACGATAACAATAATAATAATAATAATAATAATAATAAATAATAATAATAATTATTATTATTATTATTATTATTATATTAATAATAATAATAATTATCATTATTATTTTTATTATCATTATAAATTATAAACGAAATCAATTAAATCAGATTCAGGGACGTTACGAAGCCAAAAGTATATCACAGCGTATTATTTCAATTACATAAAATATGCAGTCGGCTCTTTTCCAAAGGAGGGCGATGAAATTCTAATTTTTAGAAATCTAATAAAAAATGTCTGATTTCCGCAAGTCATGAAAATATATCTAACTAATTGTAATATTTTTCAAAGAAAAAGCTGCGAACATTACTGACAAAGGCTAAAGAAATAAAATTTTGGATTACTACTCAACAATACGGCTTACGAATCGAATTTTACCGGATTTCTCTGAAAAACTTTCCTGAAAAATATATTATTCTTCAAATGATAATCTTCTTACGCTTTACATGTGCTGCCAGTATATGTATTATGTAGGTGTGTGTCCAAAAGTGAAACAAATTGAGAAAAAACGAATCAAAAATTTATTAAAAGCACTAGTCTGCCACTTCCTTACGAGTTCTACGGAGCTCTTTTTGATCCATAATAATATTACAAAATTTACGAATCTTTCCACTCGTAACATTCGATCGTAACATCGTGGCGAAACCGCACAGTCGTTATTCGTGAAAAAACACTCGTAAAAAGTACTCGTGGAACTCGTAACTCGAAGCCCGTTGCTCGTAAATCTCAGTTTTTGGTGAAACGGAAATTTGTAGCACTCGTTAGCCCGTACTTGTGAAACCGTCACCCGTTACTTGTAACTCGTAGCTTTGAGGTGAAACCGGGCCCAGGGCGTTGGTTGCTGATGCACTCAAAAACAGTTATGTACCTTAAGACAGGCTTACCAACAAACGCGAATCGTATTATATATAACGTGCTTGAAGGGGGTGACGTCACTTGAATGATATTAAGATCTCAGTTGAATAAGACACTCCCTGGCGATGGCTCGACACGCAGCTATAACGCCCTGCTCATTGAATAATACACCCCCACACGCTTGGCGCTTGTTCGACGGTATTGTGGGCTGCAACGGAATTCTGGGGGGAGGGGGTGTAAAATTTCCAAAGGCCAAAAAATGGACTCAAAAATGGTGATATTGCGAAAAAACTTAATTTTTCGGCGTTTCTCGTCAGGCTCTATCCATTGCCATCGAAAAATTGCGAAAAAAACAAAAAATTATAAAAAATTAAATTCTGGAAGGGGTATTTTGGTTTTTTTCGGTTTTCATGTTGGCTATTTCGCCTTCTGGGGAGATATGAAGCGTGAGGATATGAGATTTTCGAAGGAATGGGACACGCGAGGAAATGGGACGCACGCGGAAATGAGACACGCGAGGAAGTGGGACGCACGAGGAAAAGGGATGCGCAAGGAAACGGGGCACAATCGGTTCGACACGCAGCTGTAGCGCCCTGCTTATAAAGCGGGTGCTTAAAGTGCAGGTGCACTATGACGTGCTGCGTTACAGATTGCGTACCAGACCGTCCCAGGTTACTACTTGCCTCAAGTCGCAAAATCTGTTAAAAATCAGACGTTCTATAAGTAACGCAAAAAATCGAAGTACATTTTTCGGCCTCCGAAGAAAATGTACCTAACCTTCTCTAAATAATCTCCAATGCTTCACATAAGAGTGTATAAACATAATCTAAAGCGTATACTTTTTGTAAATTGCTTGTAAGTTGCAATGCTGACTTGCTTCGTATCGTGATTGACAGAAAACTAAGTGCAATTGTATTTAAAGCTACAGAAAACTAAGTGCAATTGTATTTAAAGCTGTTATATTCTGTTATCATGTACGTACATTATAGCAAGCGAACCTGGCGTCAATTGGTTATCGTTGTGGGCTTGCAAGCGTACCTACACGTAGTCTGTTTCACGTAAGCTTACGCGTTTGCTATTGCTTTAAACCAACAATTTCTTTGATTGTCCTAAATGCATCGATATTTGCTATTTCATTCAATTGCCTTACAAAGTCGCTCCTAATAAGCTACTTTTTCAATCGTTTTTAGTTCAATAGTTTATTTCAATCTGCAGGCCGCAGAAAATTCTTAGATTTTTTGCGTAGCTTGAGAAAGTCTTATTTTAAACAAATTTAGCGACTTAGGCATTTACATAGGCAGCCTTTTCTTAGTCCCCTCCTTCTACATCGTTAACAATGAAAAAATCCAACTATATTCGCCTTTTTTGCTCCATCGGAGCATTTTTTCTTGCTAGTCTACATATACATCAAGCAGAATGTTTACCAGCCGCTATCAATCAATTTATTAATGATTAGAGAAATTTTGGCAACATGGGGCTTTTGTTTATATTACCGGCCTCTCAAAGAACCTACAGAATGAATGACTCTCTTATTCAGTTTGTTTAACGTACTCAGTCGGCTCACCCACACATGTGAAATATTAGTCCAACCAATATACATATGGCCTAAATAAAGTGTTAGAACTAGTCTGCTTATTGCTATGGCGCAGGTAAACCACTTTTTTATTACGACTTTTCCTTTATTGGTTATTCACATCTGCTAGCTTTTTTACGTACGCACGTGACATAATATTGGAAAGTGCGATGCCCGTGCGTACAGAACAAGTCACGTTATCGTCGACTGCATTGTTTGAATATCGATTAACCAAACGTTGATTTTGTTGGGCCATTTGACAAAAATTTTTTAAGTAAGTATTTTCCAATAATATGTGTATTATGTATTTCCAATGTTTGAAGCTTGGCCGGTCAGGGGAAAGGTTAGCCAGAGGGCTTTCTTAATCTGGCCTAAAACAAAAAATTAGTTGAATGCTAAAAAATATACTAAATATCGAAATTACAAAACGTGGTGTCAACCAGAAAACTTTTCTGAGCTAATATGACCACGTTGGTGTGAAATAAACGTTAGATTGTTAGCGGTCAGAGGACTAGCACAGCAGTTGACTTCAGTTCAAGAGCATAGATGCACAGCAAGGCCGATCTGGGCGGTTAGGGTGGTCAAGGGAGTGGGAGGGTCAAGAGAGTTTTTTGGGCGAAAATTACCTTAAAAGCTGGTATGAGCGCTAAAATAGTGTTAAAACTACTTTATTACGCAGTTCCGATCCATAAAAAGCACTTTTTGGATAAAATTTTCAATTTTAACCTATTTTCGACCTCATTTTGCCTCATTTTTGCGAGAAAATTCCCATTTTTCTCATTCTGGGAGTCATAAATTTTCATGTACACCATGGGTGGCGTGGGGGTTGGGGGTATGCACCCCCAGAAACCAAAATATCCCCAGAATTCAATTTTCGAAATTTCATTAGTTTTTTCCGCTATTTTTTGATGCCAGTGGATAGTGCTCGAAAATGGTGTTATTTCGCTATACCACCATTTTTAGGGCCATTTTTTGATCTTTGAAAAATCTTGCACCTCCCCAGAATTTTGGTGCCGCCCACCTGTGGTAAAATGCCACAACAGCAATCATGGGGATATAAACTCCCAACTCCCAGAACAAGTTCATAAGGTCATGATCGGTTAAAAATGGAGTCTGAGTTCAGATGATTCATAATATTTTTATTTCTTTTTATTCCGCTGTAGGTTGGACCTTTGACGGGTGCGTGCGGAGTATGCTCCCAAATATAACGGATAGGTAGAGAGACGAATTGAATTTATTGATTCAATACTTATGTCAACATGAATCTCATGAACCCTTCCTATATGGCTGACGAGCTAGCATATATGAAATAGATGTGTGCTAAATGAGTCTGATTAAGCAGTATAAATCAAATACTAAGCTTAAAATTAGAGCATGTTTGTGCCAATGATACTAAAGTACATATCCCTACGGAAGAGAGATTTTGGTAGTTGAGGAAAATTGTTGTAATTTGATCAGCTATATGTTCTACAGCGATACGTATCGTGTTCCGTACCGAATTTTTTAATATTTGCGTTTTGCATCGTAATCTTTTTCAAAGTCGTCCTTCATTTCAAATTTTCAAATATACGGGACAATCAATCGTTGGGTGTAAATTTTGATTTGACATGAATATTTAAAAGTTTTTCATGAATTATTCGAGAAGTAAAAGCCAAAATAAATGTTTTTGGGAGCTTTTTGCGAGAAATACAAATAAAATTAGATATTCAAAACGCTGCTGACGAATCTGACTACTGTTCCGACCAGACATACACATGGGGGTTTGGAGTCTAGGCCACACACGGGCATGGGGGAGAGTGCGGATCCAAAATCAGGAAAACTCCCTGCAGAGTTTGCTAGAACCTCAGAAATGAATTTTTGGCACTTTGTTTCGAGATTTCGCCCCATCAGCAAACCCGCAGAATCATACATGCACTTCCTGAAGGGGTATTGCCTTCCTGAAGGGTCAGCCGGACAGATTTTGTCCGGCGATTTTGAGCTGATGGAACGTTTTTCGCATCATTTTTAAGGTCAAAGGCAGTAAAAACGTCGAAATTTTTCCGGCGCTCCGCGCCAGATTAGTACTTTTAAGTATTTTGTACTCAAAAAGCACCCAAAATTGATAAATTTTTGCATTTCTAGTGTTAAAAGTGATATAATGCGGTCAAATAAACTAAAAATGCTTTTAGAATGCGATATTACTACGAAAATGTCTTACTGGCTATTTTGACCATTTTGATCATTAAAACAGCAAAAAAATCGTGAACGTTAAATTAAGTGTTTTGGATTTTTGGGATTTCACCCCCCCCCTATTCCCCTGCCGACCCTGACCTTGTGCACATATGCGCAGGATATGAAAAAACGGGAAATTATTTAGGGAAAAAAAGGCAAAATCATGTTCAAAAAAGTGTGAACATGCGAAATTTTCTGCGAAAGTGCTTAAAATTTGCGAGCAACAGTATTAACATTTATTTTACGCTATTTAAATATTTATTCAAATTTTTTTGACACGAAAAGGCTCCGGCTGACCCTCGCCTTTAAACCAGCTGGCTCCCGAATCGGCCATGCTGTGCTTCCATACTTCCGATCGAAGTTATTATTTTAGCCAGCCATTGTGTCAGTTCGAGATTCAGCCAGAGGTGTAGCCAGGATTTTGCTTCGGGGGCGGGGGTGGGACATGAGAGAAAAATTTTTAAGACTACTTTTGCATTGAATGTCAGTAACGGTATGTATAGTAAAACTGAGTTTTTCGACCTTTAGTAGTGTAGCCTTGCTAATTTATGGGTTTTTGACTATCAAAAAGAAAATTTTTGGAATTTCTACCGTTTTCATGTAGAATTTACGGGCTTTCTATTGACAAACAGTTCGGAAATCATAACTGGCGCAAAGTGCCTAGAAATTTAGTTATTTTTTACCGCCCTTAATTTTGTAGCTCTGTGAATACTGATATTCTGACAGAACAGAAAATTATCAAATTTGTACAAAACAATTTTGACAGTTCAAGCTTCTAACGAGAAAACTGCGAATTACTAACTTTGATCGGAAGATGTTTTGAGTAATTCAGGCTTTTAATCGCAATGCTGGCGCTTTACAAAAAGAAAGAACAGTAATTGGCGGCGCTAGGCGCCGAGAAAATTTTAACATTTTTGCACTTTAAACTAAATTTATACCGCTTTAATCATACAAAACAGACAAATTAATGCCGGCTTGAAACGCCGGAAATTTCTTGAAATTCCTAACCCTTTTACCTGGTCTGTTCTCCCTAAAATCTCGTTGCACATGTACAACGAGATTTTACGGCTGCGGGGTCTGGGGTGGCGCGCTCAAGCGTTCCAGCGGGTCCGGGGCAGAGTCCCGGAAAATTTTATAAAAAAGCATTTTGATGTTAAATAGTAACGTTAAAATTTTCGGAAGATCGGCCTAATCTCGGTTCTGATTCAAGCCCAAAAACACTAAAAATTGATGAACTCTACATTGCACCTGAGCTGAAATGCGTTTTTCGACCTCTGCTAATTAAATGGCGCAGCAACGGGTCGCTGCCAATAAGATGTAGAAAGATGTATCAATGAAAATTTTGTTCTTACCGTTTTCAGGCCCATTTGTGACCCTCTTATTAACAAAATTCAGTTCAGAAAACAGGAAATGCGCAAAAACATAAGAAAATTTGGCCATTCCTTTCATTTAAAATAGGATTATGTGTCCTTGTAAAGAAAGATAAATAAAGCAAAGAGTAGACAAACTGGTACACAAAAGACAAACAAAGCAGAGAATAGACAAACTGGTACAATCATTTTCGCACTTTTACTATTATGCTCAACAAGCATGCGCAATTTCATTTAACGAACAAATAGTGCATTAAATTACTAAAGTGATGTGAAGTGCTGGATTATTTTAGCTGATTCAAGCTTTTAATTCATTGGATCTATATAACAATAAATAGTAATGACTTGGCGCGAAGCGCTGGAAAATTTTGACGTTTTTGCCTTTTTGAACTCAGTTTTCTGGACACACATTATTTCAACAAAAAAATCAACAATATTTCTGAAAAATTTCGGGGGGGGGCATGTGCCCCCAATGTTACCCCTGGCTACCTACGCCTATGGATTCAGCCTAATATAGTTAACTTTTTGTAAATCACTTGGTTTGGTCAAAGTAATTGACATATAACATTTCGACATGTACAAAATTCAATATTTCAATTCGTTTCTGTTTTATTCCTCTAGATTTTGTAATGCAATCCATTACATTATTATAAAATTATTATGCAAAATTAATAAAGTCTTAATCGTTAACATAAATTCATAGTAGAGAATATTCTATACAATAATTAATAAATTATCGGAATTTTCGGCTGAATTTAAATCCATTTAGAATAAATACTTTATTATAATAAAATGAGTAATCGATGTACCGTTAGAAGATTAGTTAATCATCACATCACCTATAATTACCTAATTGCTTGTTGTTTCCTTCCTTATCCCAGTAATATTGTCACTTATTCCTTCTGTAAAACGACCTATGTAGTTATTTCTTCCATTCATCCTGAGTGTAGCATACGATTTTTCCAAATTTTTTGTGGCATTCATCAAAAGATGTTAGCAAAATATAATAAGAAAAATCGCTTTAATTACGGTAAAATCATAAAAATTCAAACTCTTATATAAAATTGGTTGCTCTATCGTATCGAAACTGCGAAGCGCTATCTATTCTAGAACCGTAAGCATACTTGTACAGCATGGAAATTCGGTGATGTCTCAACACCCCCACCAGCAAAAATGGGCGTGGGCGGTTTGGGTGTATACACCCCCCGAAGTTAAAAACCCCCTCATTTTTAGTAACATTTTTGACGATACTTGACAATTTTAAGCGATTTCACTACAACCCAGAATTTTCTTGCTGCCCATGTATGCCCAACAGTCCCAATAGTCGTAGCGTCCCAACAGCCCCATCAATAATCCCGAAAGCCCCACCAGTCCCATCAGCCCCACCAATCCCAACAGCTCCACCAATAAACCCAACAGCCCCACCAGTCCCATCAGCCCCACCAATCCCAACAGCTCCACCGTCCAAACAGTCCCACCGTCTTAACAGTCACATCAATCGCTGCAATCGCTATTATACAAAGAATGCGTTTTAAAGCAGACGGGTGTATTTTCAAACATAGGACTTATACGCGTTCCCGTTCAATAAAACAAAATGTAGTAATAAATAGATAAGAAATAAATATAATAAAAACATTGCTTTAATATCTGTTTTTTTCGGCGAGAACCGTTGGAAATTGCGGTTTTTGCTAGCTATCCCAGCTTCCGAGATATAAGGCCACTTTATGTTGGGTCCACCCCCTCCGCTTGGACGAATCCTGAATACGGGCCTGTCCAAAAGTATGCAGCGGTAGCAATTACGGACTATGCGACGGTTCTAAACTATGCAGCCGACGTAAACTACGCAGCGGTTGTGCATCCCAATTTTTAAAAACGCTCCGTTTGATCATAAAATAACAGTATGAACATACAAAGGTTGAAATAGCCAGAAAGTGCAGATTAACGTAGTTTTTATGCTTTCGTAACATTCATACCCCTTCTTAAGGTCAATTTCGGCTCAAAACTCCTTCTCCAGACTGATCATGCTGCGCATCTATGTTTGGCATGGTGGAGTTGAAACCATACATTAGCAGCGACCAAATCCTGGGGATCTGGTAATGTAAATTGGCCAAAAAATGTGCTAACAATTGAATTCTGGCGTCGCTATAATTTGGGGGGTTCCAGATTCTCGGGGGAAGGGTTTAGAACCCCAAACATCCCCCTCCCTCCACGCCCATGTGTGATTGGGACGGTGCGACTGATGGAACGGTGAGACTGTTGGCATTGGTGGGCTGCTGGGATTATCGGTGGGTCTGTTGGGACGGTGGGACAGCTGGGATTAATGGGGCTGTTAGGACTGGTGGGGTTGTTGGGATTATTGGCGGGGCTGTTGGGACTGGATAAGGCTGTTGTTTAGTTTAGCCCTTCTAGGGCTAAAAAATGATGGGCATACGTCAAAAACACTGTTCTTGACGTTTTGGACAATGCTCTTCCTTTCTAGATCATAAAAACAAAAATTCACGAAAAAAATTTGGAAAATTGAGTAAGTTGAACAAAATATAGACAAATAATGTGTATGCGGCGCGAAGCACCGAAAATTTGAGACTTTTGAGCAAAAAATGGACTAAAAACGCTTAAAAAGGTTACAAATCTTACGATTTTTTCAAAAAATCGTCCATTCTGTTTGGTCGCAGCTATTTTGCGTTGGTCAGTAGCCATTCTGGGGATGAGTCAAATCCAAATCCCCTTATCCAATCCCGCTCCCAAGAACACCCAAAAAGTTCCGGGGCCTACAGGTTTTTTAACACCCAAACCTCCTCCCCAACCCCGCTCCCAAGAACACACAAAAAGTTCCGGGGCCTACAGGTTTTTTGAAACACCCAACTTATTTATAATCCAGATTAAAATATAAGCAGTGTGATTTTAACGCAGAAGCATGACACACTCAACGATTTTCGCCAGCGAATTGTTCTACGACATATCCAACAGAGAATTGGTCATCTTGGCCGAAGATAACATTTCTCAATCGTCGACGGTTCGCATCCGGTGCGACGATATTGCTGGATGTCGACTAACTGGCTCAGGTTATTTGACAAAAAAGCCAAAAAAAAGTGATGACGTTTGTCTCAATTTAGTTGCACAAAATCGTTGAACTTTTACGTGATTTACTTGCACTTATCGGAATTTTTCTGTACACTGTATTTCAGCAAAAATTTAATCACACAATACTCAATGAATATGATTTGCGCGCTAAAAAGTAGAACTAAAAATCTGGATTTATCATGACCCTCTGATAAATTTTCTCTTTTGCTTCCGAAATCGTTTCTCATGATTCTTAGAATTTCTGATTTTTTCGTTGAAAAATCTTAATGTGTTAGTTCAATAAAGTTAATTTTTCTTCATCTGTAATTCTCTAGAGGAACCAATGTGCGGGTTTTTCTTAGTACTATCAGCTGTGGCGGCTAACTTCATATTGAATGGAGTCCGAGTTTAAATGTTGAGTTCAGGCTAAGTTTTTGAGATTATTTGTATAACTAAACTCGCTGTCAATCGCCAATTTATTATGTCGCACAAGTTCGAATTTATTTAGTAAGTTACTTCGGAATTTAGTTTTCCTCTAGCAAATAAATCAGATAAGAAGCTAAAAGTACCTATTCCATATAAAAATATTCGTTTAAACACAAAGTTTTCTGAACTATGAACTATCTCCTCGCTATTGTTTCCGCCAGCTAATCCAAGCTTAATTTACAGTCTAACTATATCGCTTCGGGCCGATTTATTTTAATTTTAGTGCTAAATGCTCGATTTCTATTCAATGAGACTGGGTTGAACTTAAACTCAATAATTAATAATTTTAAAAAGTTCGATTCGCATAAACCTTAATAATTTTTCTCACTAGAACCGTTGAGTCAGGTTTTGATATTATTTGTCGTAAGTCGTCTTTAATTTATCCGTGCATGTGATAAACATAGGGTACCGATAAATGCCTTCGTATGTCTTTACAGCGGATTTGAATTTAAGCCTGGCTTGAGCTGCTAGCATTCAAAACCGGCATAGCTAAATACATACCGGCCTGGTTTCCATATACAGGCTTTAGCAGGCTTAAGCCTGAGTTCGTTACTTAAAGATATACAAGATCGGGTTTCAGCCTGGTTTAAGCCTATCGTGATATGTTTAGGTTTAAATCAGACTTAAACTTAGGCTTAAGTCAGACTTAAAACTAGGTCTAAGACTGGCCTAACTTACCTTTGAAATCAGATTTTAATGTTGATTAAAGTTAGCATATACCTGGCTTTCATTATAGGGCCTCAGAGGTGCCTTGCAATTTATGTCTATCTGATATGCGGATCAGATCGTCAACTGAAGCGTCGAGTTAGATACGTTTTGACTGTGTATAGTCTTCGGGAAAATTTGACAGATCAACAAAAGCAGTTTGATGAATGGGCAACACTGATAAGCGAAAAATGTTTGAACTGGCAAACAGAAGCAAAGGAAAGTGATTACCTGCTTCTGCATTTTAGGCGCGACGGGCACGTTTTTGCCTCACTGAAATTCTGGTTGTTTTATTAATATTTTCTTTATAATTTTTAAATTTTAATTCTATTCTTCTTACCGTTATGCCAGTGGTTTTTGTACAAGGTCCCTTTGTACATGTACAAAGATGGTCCCCAAAAGTCTTTGTACATTCTGTACATGCAAATTTTTGGGTACTATAATATGGTATAGTTGTGCTTTCTGTGTTGTAAAACTCGGTTTTTCGATATGGTTCAGTAGTGCTTTCTGTGATGTAAAACACGGTTGTTCGACTTTGGTAGTGTATTTTAGACAGTTTCTGGGCTTCTAACGACAGAAAATACTGAGGACTTTTTCAAACGGCGTATTTTGCCTATTTAAAAGCAAATTTTGTCATTATAAAGACATGTAAAACAGAGTTTTACACCTTTTTGACAGTTTTCGTCTTCCCAGAAATCTTTGTACATTTACAAAGACGGTCCCGAAAAGTCTTTGTATATCGGGAAAAATCTTTGCCGAATACAAAAAAACCGAGCGTTATGATGTTTCACTTTTTACTTCTTTCTTTCTTTACCGCTTATTACTTTTTAGTCCCGTTTTCGAATATACGACTGCTAATTATCATTAATCCATTTGCGGGACCTGGTAAAGCCGTTCAATTGTTTGAGAAATGCGTTGCTAGCGTTTTATCCGAAGCCGGCATCAATTATCAAGTAATTATAACAGGTAATTGCATAATGGCACGCATGACTTGTAACCAAAAATACACAGCGCGCCCACAAATATAAATAGTAAATAAATAAATGAATAAAATCAATAAATAAAAATAAATAAATAAACAAATTTAAGAACTCACAAATGGGCATAAATCGACGGCATTTTGTATTACCCGGATCAGCTCAATCTACCCGATATAGAGGACTTAAAATTTTAGCTTTTTAAAGCTAAAATAGCTTTAAAGGCGGTATAAACGTTAAAATGGCTCAAAAACTAACGTGATTTATAGTTTGCAAGATGTTTTCAGTTCCGGCGAAAGAAATCGAATATGTTTCCGTGCAAACATTAGAAAAAAGTATTTGTTACGTAAGGAGACTAAACTTTTATTCTGCCTGTTAAAAGATGGCAAAAAGCGTTACTTTATGGATGAATATTTCGGACTATTTTTGACACTACTAGGGAAATTCGGGATTCGCCTCCTATCAAAAAATCCCGGATATGCCACTGATTTTGATATTAAAGATGTTTCATTTTTTTATTTTTCAGGCAAATTTTTCAAAATCGAAGGTATTCGAGTAATACAATGATTGGTTTTTTTCTAACAGAAAGAGCTAACCAGGCCAAAGATCTTGCGAGAGACTTTGACGCAGAGCATTGGGACGGTGTAGTCATCGTTGGAGGAGATGGACTTGTTTTCGAGGTATTCAAAGATTTTAACTGATACATGCTCTAGCACCCACTAAAAATCGGTATTGTTTATTTGGAAGTGGCTCAATGGAATCGTATCTAGGACGGACTTCAAAAATTTGCTCTCTTTCCCCATTGGTATTATTCCAGGTGGTTCCGGTAACGCATTATCGACTTGTTGTTGCTTCCAAAGCAAGTAAGGTGAATCTAAAAATTCATACTTGAACTTGCGAATCATTTTCGCTGTACCTACTCACATTTGCTTTGACAAAGCATAAAAAAGTTTTCGGGCGCTTTTCTGAAAACAATATTTGGACCTTTTGAACATTTTCCCGCCACCGGTTTTTGAGAGACGAAATAAAGATACAGTAATCAAATTTTAGCTGTGAATGTAAACAACCTTTATTGACTTCTGCACAAAAAATTAGCAAAATATGATCTAAGCTAGTTGTATGTAAAGTTTCGTTACTGCAGCTATTATGGATCGGCTGAAAAACGGTGGCGGGGAAATTGGTCAAAAGGTCCAAGTATTTAGTATGGTTCTGTTTTTATTTCTAAATTTCCATATGTAGATTAAAATATTTGACCAAACTTATCGATTGCCCTGTTTTTTCATATTGAATCTTTTTTGTACTTATATTTTTTATTTGCTTTATCATTTTCTTAGTCCTTCCCGTCCCCTTCTCTTTTGTCGGTTTACATTGATTAGAAAATAACTGCTGGTCATGCTTGAGCGAGAAACAAAGCTTCTCGTCCGATATTCAATTAGTCTACACAATGGGCTTAGACTCCAGATCTCCCTTCAGAATTCGGGAGATCCCACAATTAAATTTTTTTGCCTCTTTCGGCAATTTTTGTAATTTATTCTACATCAGACCTCTCATCAGAATTCGGTTGCTTTCTATGTGTGCACACAAGCTGAACATTTCTCTAATAGTAAATTGGTTGACTTTAAAAATTTATTTTCGATTTATAGAAAGGATCTCTAATGTTTACAAGTCCCTATAATTGTAACCTCATAAATTCATGACATATAAGTACCGAATAACGGTATTTAGCCAAGATTTTGTTAACTTTCTCTTCATGCCGCCAAGCGAACGAAAAGGAAACTTTAATATATTCGGTGTGATGCGTGAAAACTGTCACGTTATCACATAAACATTTAGCGTTAATCTTACTCGGACTGAATCAGTTTCAGTTTCATAAGGGATGATTTCAACATGAAATAATATTGCACAACCCAGTGGTCGCAGGATTTAAATTTACGTTAGAAATAGGAAAGCTTGAATCGCAATGCTTCTACATAAGACTTTTTCTCGCGCTTTTGATCTAAACTCGTTGCTGGTAATTTTCAAGATAAAGATTCATTTCATGTTTTTGTACGACCTCCTCAATTTGAAAAAAAGGACGTAAGGTGTTTTTCCACGGACCATCAATTTTTGTAGCTAGTCATAAATTTTGCGAGCTTTCTTGTGCCGCTCGTTTAATCTTGTGCGTGTAAAGTCCAATGAGCATTCATTCTTGAAAATAATTAAAAATTTTCTAGCGCATCCTGCAAGTTCAATTTTGTCGCGGATGCTGCATTTACTCTTGTCAAGCCGTTTTTCTCGCCATTGAAGCTTATTCACGCGAAAACATCTCAGGAAGATTTGATTTCATTCCTAGGCATTGGTTGGGGTTTTATAGCCGATGTTGGTAAGAGAAACGAAGCATTCGTAATTTGGTCATGTTATGGTGATCTAAATTTGCATTTAGCTTTCAAGGTTCTAGTTGATTTCCAAAATACAAACTGTATAGAAACAAAAAATGAAGGGTGCAATTTTGAATTGTAAAAATTGATCATATTACAGAATGACCAAGTTTATAGAATTTAGCACCTCTTGCCAAATTTCAGACATCGGAAGTGAACGATATAGGCGGCTGTTTGGCACGCATCGATTTACGGTCGGCTGCCTTCACAAGATGATTAGCTTAAGATCATACAGAGGCCGCTTAAGTTTCAAATTGGCATCGACGGACGATGCTGCTGAAGTTGGCGAGATAACAAGCCAACACGACATCAGGATTGTACGTTTAGATTTTTTAAATGAAAATTCGTCTCAAGAGGCTTCATTGCGTTAAGCTTTCAAGAGCTATATGAAATTTAGTCTTCAATTTGCATTTATAATATTAGAGAAATAACATGCGTTAACATAACGTCACTGCCTTAATAAATAAGGAGCAGTTTGTAAGCATTTATGATCTCGGCATTTTAATCACTTAAGCAATAAGAACGAATTTATTTTACTTCCCATTGAAGTTGGCCAGTGTCCTCGGATTCTTTTTTAATCGTCCTAAAATTTTGCATTTCGATGCTCACTCCATGGAACTCTGATTCGTTTATGAATAGCGAAAAACATATTTTCTTCAATCTTACATCAATTTCTCAGCCTTTGATAAAATGTTATAACGCGATTTAATATTTACGATATTCAATATAATTAATAAATTAATTTATAACGATATTTATACGAAAAAATGAACTTTTCGAACTATTTGAAAACTTTTTTGCCCCTCACAATCCAGGCGCTCCCTGCCCATGTATTGTATAAACTGATTTTAAGTTTATTTATAAATGGAATGAAAATGAAATGTAAAATATAAGAGCACGTCTATCGGATCTAAGCTGATCTAAATCTGAACTAGTAACTTGAATTAGATATATGTCCATTTGATTTCTGCACTTCCTTCCCAATTAGTTTATTACAGTTCATTTTCTTTTCACTATTCAATGCTCCACGTATCTGATTATGAAAAACGTATTTACATTATATTAAGCAACAAAGGGGATCTTTTTGTGATCATGCTACTGTGAAAATGCCACGTTTGGATGAACCGGTACCAACAGATTGGACTTGCATCGAAGATGAATTTATATCCGTCTACGTCATGTACATTAGCCACTTGTCTTCATCATCGCCTTACATGCCTTTATGCAAATTTGACGACGAATTAATGTATTTGACGCTGATCCGAGCCGCTGGATTCGGTCGAGTGGATCTCGTGAAATTTTTAACTTCTGTCGAGTCGTGCGGCCACCTTAAACTGCCTTTTTTCGAAGTGAGCATCAAAAGCGCATTTTAGAGATTACTTTCGAATAGAATTCTTATAATTTTTATTAATTTTGATTAATTTCATGAAAAAATGAATTAATTACGTTACTTTGCTATTTCATTAGCGACGTAGAAATTTTACCGAATTTTTTCAAACGTTTTTCCTAAATTATTTCGCATGTCTGTTAGACTGTTAAAGTGATACTAGACAATTCTAGACGTTATATTAGCTTAATACATATAACAAAGGCAGATTCGAAAAACCATAACGGAAAAAGTAGGCATGAAAGTACATTAAATCAAATAAAAGTTAATTACTTTCTATTTGCTTTGCTAATTATGGCAAAAAAGTTCTGGAGAAGCAACTTTGTTTTTATGCCCGTTTTTCATCGAAATCCATGCCTTATTACGTTTTGATATTTTTAATTTAATATTCTTTCATTTTTCCTAATTTTTTCTGCTTTTCAAATAATTAAGCTTTGCTGCTTTGTCCTTTCATTAATTCCCACTCCCACCTCTTGGCATTCGATCGATGATACTTTTCAGAATGTATTTAAAGATTAAGTGAAACGAATAAATCTAAAAGTAGCAGAATTTGAAAATATTTGAAAGAATTTTACGATTTTCATATTCAATTCGTGTATGTTTTTGATCTAATGTTCTTTGAATAAATTTCCTGTGAAAACTAAGCACATGCACAGTTTTCCGAATTAATCGAGTTCTTGAACGTGTGTCAGGTTTGGTGATTGGTGAGTATTAGTTCATGGATATTTTAGGTGTGAACGAGCGTTTGACCTATTTGCTATTTTTCAAATTCAAAAAGCTCCGAAATTGCAAAAGACGTCGCTCTGCCATTTATCATTAAAGCATACATCGACGTTAAAAATTATACAAAACCAAAAATTGTTTTCGAAATAACTCGGCCGGCTATTTATACTTTTAGATGTTTCATTTGTTGTTCGGAGGATGCTTAACTCTTAAAATCCCACGTAGAAACTATTAAACTCTTCAGCTCAACCAGGGTTTGGAAGTGGGAGGTTAGGTGCATATTTACAGCCCTTTGAGTGTATAAAAATCTAAAATCTAAAATCCCATATTTACAGCACTATGATTACCAACATTTTTTATCTTTCGAGGAGTTTTAAAATAATTTTCGAAGTTTTAAGAGTCAGTTCGGTAGACATAATAATTTCAATTCGATTTTCGGCCAGGGGATTTCCGAGGAGCTCGCCATTGAAATGCGGATTCCCTTCCACAATCCACAAATCATTTTTGAGAATGACATGAAACCGCACGTAGACGTGGGAGTTTAGGGGTTTAGAGACCCCCAGAATCCGACAGATCCCCAAAATATCGATAGAACCCCAGAATTAAATTTTGGCATGTTTTTGTCGATTTTTTTACTTTCGCCCCATCCAGACCTCATAGAATCTGCTCGCTGCCCATATATGCACAGTCAGGTTAGCTTCCTCCTCATTTCAGATCGAGTATTTAAAATTATTTTTATTATCGATTTATTGACTTATTATTGTTCGTTCAGGTCTATCCTATCAAAGCTATTAGGATAGAAAGATTCGATGATACTGATATTTTAACCGTTGATGGCGAAAGAATAAAATGCGGAGGACCAATACAAGCTGTGATAACTGACTTACGAGCCAACGTTATGACGAATAATGACTCACAAGTTGCATGAAACGTGTGCATGAATTTGCGGACCAAATAGGTGTTGAGCGAATTTTTAAGTGCTCTGGCCGTAAGGCGAATTCGATTTAGAAAAATCATTCTCAGAGAGTCAAATGTTGGTTAGTGCAAAGGCCAAAGAATACAGAAAAGTAATAATTTTAGAAGGACCCAATCATACGTGGGCAGCAAGAAATTTCTGGGGGGGGGTGCAAGATTTTTTTGAAGGTCAAAAAATGACCTTAAAAATGGTGGTATGGTGATAAAAACACCATTTTTCGACGTTTCTCATCAAGCACTATCCATTGGCATCAAAAAATTGCGAAAAAAGCGAAAAAAATTTTCAAAAATTGAATTCTGGGGGTATTTTGATTTCTGGGGGGTATTTTGGTTTCTGAGGGGGTGCATACCCCCCAACCCCCCACGCCCAGGTGTGGACCCAATGATTATCAAAGAAAGGATATTCTAGTCTCTGAATAGTTTTAACGCAGAATAAATAATGTACATAAGAATGCAAAATAAAGAATATAACTAAGACTTTAACGTTGGAATTTTTATTTTTAAAGGAGTTTTGAAAATACATGATAATTTCCGACATTTCTTTCTTGATTGCTTGGCGAAAGTTTACGAAAAGGTTTTTAAGTTTTGTGGATAGATGGGGAATGAATACGAAACCACCTAAAATTTGAATAAATAAAATCTAGTAAATAATGACGGAATATGTTCTAGTTAAGTTTTTTCATTATTGTGCTTTTATACGCGTTGCATTGAACTGCTAGAGCGATGATGAAGGCGGGTACAATATTATTCTCACTAGATAGTAAACAATAAAGCGAGATAAATTTTCCAAAAATTTCAGAAGTCACTTAAACTAAGAATTTGTCTATTAGGAGTATTTTCACGCCAAACTACTTGCTTTAAAATTCTTATTTCTAAATCTAATCATGTGTATCAATAAAAATTAGGCCAATATTGAGTTATTATCAGTTAATTTGTTCCAAGAAGTGAGACTGAATCAATGTTTGTTTTTTAGCTTAAATTTAGGCTAAAAAAGCATCAAAATAATTGTTCTCGATTAATACTGATTGCAAAAACAGTTTCTCTGTTCGTGGCACAAATTCTATATCGGCTTTTATCTACTTTTAGCAATTTTATGTTTGCTTTAATCTGTTTTACTTGAACGCGTGTATTTTATATTTTTAATTGTGTATATCCACTGTATGTGCATTTTACCTGTGATGTAATAAATGAAAAATTCCACGACAAATATAAAACGAATGGCTTCAGCAGTTTTTGAATGCTTCCTCAACTTTGAATTTCATTCTTGGCAATTTTCTCTTTTTAAACGTTCATTTTAGCTTCAAATTGTGACTTACTGTGTTCAACTTGTGGATTTAAGGTCTTAAAATCTTTTGGCATTCGTCCGCACTGCCCGCTTGTCTTCAAACATGTTTATAGTCTGTTTTATACAAGTTTGCGCATAAGTTTTCAAAACTGACAATAAGTCGACAGATTGCAATTATAGCATTGATTTGACATACGATTATCGTAATCCATCGGCTTTCGAGAAAATTGTTAAAATTTATGCCCAAACTTATGTGAAACAGACTTTAGGTATAAAATAAGAACTAAAACCGACTGACAACGAAATGGGACGTTTTGGCGCCACATTCTTTGTAATATTATTAATAATTTACATTTCATTTATGATTAAAGTATAATACAGATTCTAAAAGCCCATTCAATTATCTACGTGATGGTATAAATTACTTTCAGAATATCTCTGAATTTAGTGAGATAATTAAATGCATCAAAAAATACACTGGATTTTCTACAGTTTTTCAGTCATACACAAATGAATACTCATCGAATCGAAAAGAACAATATGCTATTTTGTAGCTTGTAGAACTTGCTTTCTGAATATATAAGTTATTTTAAAATTGCTTAAAAATTGATTTAATCAGAATAATTTATAAGTTGCTGGCGCCAAAACGCCGGCGCCAAAACGTCATAGACCCGACTGACAATGAGCTGGCAGAATAATAGTTGCATTGCGTCGGCTTGTCGATCACAATTCTTAAAATTTATACCAAACATTGAAACAGTGTTCTCAAGAAAATTATTTGCCCGCAACACACTAAATTCCTACATGAATGTCTAATCCAATTGAGAGTACGTACAAGTCTAGGGTTTCATGCACATATGTACACTAGGCACTAGGCAGAGACATAATTCTGGGCTTTGATCTTATGTCCAAATTTTTGTCAAAGGTTCAAAAATTGATGGAGGAGAAGGCACCATTTTCGTCCTTATGATTTTATTATCGATTTCTAGCCATTAGAATCAAAATCGCGGAAAATTCTCTGGAAAATTATGATTGTTCCACACTCAATCAGAAAACTGAGAGCATAGACTAGTGATGTAAAAGATCCAGATTTTTAGATGATAAATCGGGTTCAGATTTTCTGGCAGATCCAGATCCAGATCAGAAAATAACCAGATCCAGATTCAGATCGTTTTGCCAGATCAAAATTTAAAAAGATCCAGATACAGATCCAGATCCAGATAAAAATATTTTTTGTGCAGCTATTTGTATTGCTAGAAGGGGGCTTAAAGCGCCCGAGCCTACATGGATTGGGGGTCTCGAGTGGCGGGACTATTATACAGCCCCAGAGGGGTCTGGGGCAGAGTCGAGGAAAATTTGCATTTCAGAGCTTTTACATGAAAATGATATCAGTAAAAATTGTCTAAAAAGTAAGAGCTCACAAGTTTGAGACCTTTACCAATGGGCACGAGTCAACTAATACTATGAAAAAACCTGCTTAATTTCAATTCAACAAAGAAAAACGCTGTAGAAATTCATGTAAAATGACAGATGCACCTACTAAAACCATACATGTACAGCATAGAAATTCTGGGGGCAAGGTCAAATTTTTCAAACATCAAAAAAGCGATGAAAAATGCCTATAGGCACTAAAAATTGTTTTTAGACGTTTCTCGATGTCGCGAAACAACTTTTTCAACAAAAATTTTTCGAAAAATTCAACCTGTTTTCAGGCAAAAAAGTCTCTCAAATATCAATTCTGATGATCATTTATGTGAAAAACAACCTTTAATACAATTTATCACTTGAGTTAGTTTTCCTGCAGAGCTTTTAAAATTTTTCTAAACCAAAAAAAATATGGGGTCAGCGGCGCTTTTTGAGTCATTTCTTGGGTGATCAACACGGATCGGGGAGGGGTCAAAACTCCAGCAGGCCCCCCAACCCCACTTGCATCAAGGCTACAAATAATTTAGATCTATGCAGTAAATCATAAGCAGAAAAGATACCATCGCGCAAAAATAACTTTCTGATCTGTTTTTAACCAGATATAACTTGATAAACAGATCCAGATCCAGATAAAGATAGGATTCTGATTTTCAGGCAGATCCAGATCCAGATCAGATAACCAGATCAGAAAATAACCAGATCCAGATCCATCTGGATCTGGATAAAATCGATCAGATGATCTTTTACATCACTAATATAGACCCAATCATTTATCTCATTTTTTTCATATTTTCTTCATGAGGTGCGGTATTGATTTTGATTCTCGCTTTCGAGATGATGGATCACACCACCGAAAAATGAGAGTATTAGAATAATTAGCTTGCCTTCATCAATTGCAATTTTTAAGGCTCCCAGTTAAGACGTTGACGTGCTTTTGGGCAGTGCAGAGCTGACTGGCATGCCCAGAATTTTATTTTTGACATTTTTATTAGCCAGTGACTCGAGCTTGATAAGAAGCGTCGAAAAATGATGTCCGTTTGATCCGGATTGATTTTTAAACGCCTTGTTGAGAATGTTCACTTTTATTAACACCATAAGGATCACGTCACGCATCGCCATACGTGTCCTTGGGGGAGGGGAGGTTTGACCCCCGCAGAATGGCTGCTGACCCCCGAAAAATGGCTGCGACCTCAGAATTATCGATTTTTTTCGAAAAACTTGTGCTTTTTTAAACGTTTTGAGCTCATTTTTGGCTCAAGTCTCAAATTTTTGGCGCTCCGCGTCGGGTACATATCTTTTTTATTATACTTTGTTCAATTCTCTTGATTTTTTAAATTTTTTCGCATTTGCTCTAGAAAGAACGAGTATTGTCCAAAACGACTGAAAATAATGTTCTTGACGTGTACCCAACGTTTTTAAGCCAAAAAAGGCATTTTTGAAAATTTTTCGGGCCTGACAACGATAGGCAGTGCCAAAAATTTAGGAGAGTGCAAGATTTTTCAAAGGTCAGGTCTTAAAAATATTGGTGTCGCAAAAAACCCTTTTCAACGTTTCTCATCAAGTGCTATTCAATGACATAAAAAATCGTGGAAAAAACGAAAAAATGTTCAACAGTTGAATAATGGGGGGTTGGTTTTGGGGAGGGGGGTATTCTGCCTTCTGGGGGATGGGAATGCATGCCCTCCTCCACGCCCACGTGTGGCCTGAACCCCCCAGAATTCCCATCCTGTACATGTACTACGATAACGACCTTGCTATCTGTACCTACTTCAAATGATGCATACTTCTAGCGCATCTATCCCACACTGGTGTGTGGAGACTTTGTATCATACATTGCCGCGGGGAGGGCTGAGACCAGACCATACCTAGGCGTGGAGGGTATGCACTCTCCAGAAACCAAAATACACCCAAGAATTCAAGTTTTGAATTTAGTTTTTGATGCCAATGGATAATGCTCGATGAGAAACGTTGAAAAATGGTGTTTTTACGCCATACCACCATTTTTGAGGCCATTTTTTGACTTTTGAAAAAATGTTGCACTCCCTCCCAGAACTTTGGTGCCGCCCACCTACGGCTGAGATACCTAGAATCCCAATCCCTCATTAGGTTGCGGTAGACCTCATAATAAAACTTTTTCGAACTACTCCAAATTAGCATAGGAATGTACACATGTAAGCATAAGTGGGCAACACCAAAATTCTGGGAGAGGGGGTGCTTTTACAAAGGTAAAAAAATGGTAAAATGACGATAAAACACCATTTTTCAACGTTTCTCATCGAGCATTATCCATTGGAATCAAAAAATTGCGAAAAAAACAAAAAAATCCAAAAAAATTGAATCCTGGGGGTATTTTGGTTTCTGGCGGGTTAGTCGAACTTCTAAGGGGAGAAATACCCCCTACGCCTACGTGTGCATGTAGGTATCTATGCATCTTCAATGTTCTATATGATTTTACTTTATACACTTGCAGGATAGATAGCGAAGCTCCCAGAATGCGAACGATGCAACGAAAAAAACAAAGTTTTAAACAACGTAACGTTGATAAAATACGTCTAAATATCAGAAAAGAGATACAGTAAGACTCGATCGAAGAAAAAATTTTAAAATTTTACGTATACCGTGTTATTGGCTAAGGCGACCTCGACGATACGACGCGGATTTGTAAAAGGAAAAAAGAGCACTTTTTGAACCGTACGTACAGTAATTATATTACATAATCAGCCGAGCACGAACCTTACAAACTTGTTGTTGCGAAGCACGAGGTTTACAGGTTAACGAAAAGAAGAGAAATGAACGCGTATAGATTATATTTTAAAGAAAAAATGAGCACTATACGTTGCGCATGTTTCGTTGATCAAAATGGCTGAGGATCAACGGATCGATAAAAGAAAAATCAATAGTAAGAATAGGCCGACGAACGAATGGCGCTGCACAAGAAGCAGGCGAAAATCATCGTCAAGAGCTAAACAATGACAAAATCTTAAAGTATGTAAAGGTCGGCGAGAAAATAAAGCGAAAAAAGAGCCACTTAAACAATGATTTTTGTATGTATCATAAATAATGGCCAGACGTATTCTTAAGGGTTTGGGGCATAAACCAAATAGAGAAATGGGAATTTTCACGCACACAGCGAGGGATGAAGGGGGTATTATCATAGATGGGCGGCACCAAAATTCTGGGGGGGGGTGTGCAAGATTTTTCAAGGGTCAAAAAATGGCGGTATGGCAATTTAACACCATTCTTCAACGTTTCTCATCGAGCACTATTCATTGGCATCAAAAAATTGCGAAAAAAACAAAAAAAAAATCAAAAATTGAATTCTGAGGGGTTATTTTGGTTTATCGGTGGGTGCACACTCCCACGCCCAGGTATGGGTATTATCCACGTACGGGCGTGGGGTGTAGACCATACCTGGGCAATGATCAATGTTTTTCCCCGTACAACCTGCCAAATAAAGGCGGTTGTCCTGGTTCGAAAAGTGATTGTACAATTACCATCATTAACATTGGCTCTAGCTTCGAAAATTGGTATTCTGGTTCTAAAAATGGTTAGCAAGCTATGAAAAGTGATTGGTTAGGCCCAGATTTTGATTGTCCGGGTCCAAAAATGGTTTCGACTGTTCTACAAAAGTGATTGTCTAGTTTAAAAAGTCGTTGTCCAGGTCCAAAAGTGGGATTTCCAGGTTGCACTATAAAAAGCATATCTCCGTCCAACTCTCCCCGTCAATTTTCGGTTCTGCCCGTCCCGTAGAGAGGCAGAAACACAGGATTTTGCCCAGGTATGGTCTGGACTAGAGCTGTACCGGGGCCTGAAAATTCTAATATTCTTGTTAGATGTAAATTGTTGTATAGATTGATTGCAAAAATGATTGAAACCGATATAGTTCAATCAGTTTTACACTCTTATTTCATTATAGACGTCAACCAACTAGAGCATCTTATTTTCTTGAGACAGTAAAACTGATGGAATTGATACTTAGTTCAATCAATGAAGGCAATAAGTTTGTGTAGCAACAATCAGTGTTGAATGGTGGCAGGTTACAAAATTCAGTCACAGTCGCATTTGCTCAGCATTTACGGTCCGGGCATACCTGGGCGTGGGGGGAATGCATCCCCCAGAAATCGAAGTACCCCCAGAAACCAAAATACCCCCCAGAATTCAATTTTTGAATTTTTTTTGTTTTTTTTGGCAATTTTTTGATGCCAATGGATAGTGCTCGATAAGAAACGTTGAAAATGGTGTTTTTCGCCATACCACCATTTTTAAGACCATTTTTTGACCTTTGAAAAAACCTTGCACCCCCTCCCCCAGAGCTTTGAGGCCGCCCACCGATGGTCCGGGTCAGTATGATCTGGGCTTCATCGTGTTATTTCGGGCTAAAATAATTTCAAAAATAGCTAGAATAGAAAGGTTTAAAAAGTGTACTAACTCAACCACATTAGTTCTCAGGTGCCGGTCGATTTCAAACATTTTAACGAAAAGCCGCGGCTTTTGTCCGTTTCTGACCTTAATCTCACCATATTTACCCCAGGAAATTCTCCCTTTCCCCCAACCCCCAAGCGTGCATCTGCTTGCTGCAGCTCTAGTGAATGTGGGAGCGATTCGCTCTATATCTCGCTTAGGTGAATAAAATCGTAGTTGAAAATCGAACTGTTTTCAGACAATGCCTCGTGAAATTCTCTATTTCGTCCGTTTAATCTGAGTATCACTGGCTTACCTAGAAAACTAACAAGCATTCACCATAAGCCGGACAGAATTTTTTAACTGAATATAATCATAATTTGAGTAAAAGTAATATCTTAGTACATAATTATAATTAGTTTTATTTACTATATCATCATGATCACCATCACGATTATTATTATTATTATTATTATTATTATTATTTTACTACTATTAATATTATTATTAACATTTTAGCATTTCATTATCATTTTTCATCGCTACCATTACGATATATATCGCACATATAAGCTGGGCACATTACATAAGAAATGCCAGCATGAAACATCATATGACCACATTATATGGTTTGTTTATAGGCCCCGGCCCCGGTAAAAAAATGCGGCTTCGGTACAGCACTAGTCTGGACCAGACAAGCACGTGGGGGGATAGGAATCTAGACCCTCAGAATTAGAAAAATGGAAAATTTTTCAAAGAAAATGGAGCAAAATGAAAGCCAAAAATGGATGAAAATTGGATATTTTCCTCAAAAGTGCTTTAAATTGACCCGAAACAGTGTAATAACGTATTTTTAATGCTATTTTAGCGCTTACACGAGTTTTTGAGGTCATTTTAGCCCAAAAATCTCAAAGTCTCACCCCCAGCCATCTAAAGTTTGGATTGGACCCCAGAATCTAACAGACCCAGATTTTGTATTCCTGTCTTGCTCTCGCTATTTATTTCCTCATTGTATTTCCTCACATGATTGAACAGGCCAGGTACGACAATATTTCACCTCTAGGTTTGCAATGATTTTATTTTTATTTTTTATTTTATTAATTAATTAATTAATTTATTTTTATATTTTTCAAGAATATTCTTTTTATTATTAATATAATTATAATAATAATTATTATTATTAATTATTATTATTATTATTATTATTATTATTATTATTAATTATTATTATTATTATTATTATTATTATTATTATTATTATTATTATTATCATCATCATCATCATCATCATCATTATATTTATATATCTATAATTTTGATTCGTTTATTTATTTATTTATTGATTTATTTAAGTTTTTTCCTCTTTTCTAATGAGAGGCAGTCTAGCCGCCTAGACTGGTGCCGCTAGGTTGCAGTGACAGTCAGAGGATTAAAGGCACGAAGCTGTAGCAACCTAGTTTTTCTCTGATGACCTCGTCTATTTCTATGATTTTTTTACGTTTTTTTGTTTGTAAGTTTTCTGTATTTTTTAGTTTACTGTTTGTAAGTTCTTTTTTATAATTCTGCCTATATTTGTGCTTCATTTAGACTTTTGCGCCTCATAAAACACGTAATATCTCATAATATAATGTTTTAGGCACACTTGTGCAATTTCACGCGTCTTTTTTGTTTGTTTCTTACTATTAGCATGTTGCACCTCTATCCGTCTTTTTTCTTTTTTTATTTTTATTTAGTATTTTATTTTTTATGTATCTATTTTTTGCACTGCACATTCTTTCTTCTTTCTCGTACTGATGACATCTTAATATTCTATAGGAAATTTTCAATTTTCTTCCGTTTTTGCCTTCGAAATTTTGCCTCATTTTTCCGAAAAAATTTTCCATTTTTCTATTCTGGGAGGGGGTCAGGCGGGAGCCCCAAACCCCCCCCCACGTGCATGTCTAGTCATGCCCTTAATTACCAAACAATTTCTTTAGATATTTCGACTCCAGAACTATTACACTGGTTCCTATTATTTATTCTTGTAATTAAATTATTTACATATTTATTTATCAATTCAGTTACATATTGAATCATTTTACAAACGCATTTATTCATTTATTTACTTGCTTATTTATTTGTATTTAATCGTTTTATCGTATTTATTCATTTATTTATGTAAGTGTTTGTATATTCATTGCTTAAGCATTCAACACTTTATGACCATCTCAATTTTATCATTTTCATCAAGATTTATACAAATGTTTAATAAAGTTACTTGACGATCTTTTGATGCCAAGTCGATGCCCACCACACATGGGCGTGGTGGAGGGGGTTTGGGGGTATGCACCCCCCAGAAATCAAAATACTCCCCCCAAATTCAATTTTTAAAATTTTTTTCCCGTTTTTTCGCAATTTTTTGATGCCAATGGATAGTGCTTGATGAAAAACGTCGAAAAATGGTGTTTTTCGGCATACTACCATTTTTAAGGCCATTTTTTGACCTTCAAAAAAACCTGAACCCCCCAGAATTTTCTTGCTGCCCACGTATGATGCCCACTATCATTTTTTGATCTTTTAGAATTTGATAATTTTCTGGGCTATAAACTTTGCGTTGAAAGATATAAAAAATATATGCATTTCAAATCCATTGATTGTTACTGACGAAAATAATAACCGATCATTATTCCGGACTGAATTACAAACACACTGGGCCATACCCCCTCCTCCCATCAGGCACGCAGCTGTGGGGGTGGGGGGTCGAGACTGATCCCCCCAAAATTTTGGAAGTACGAGTATTTTTTGCAAGGGTCCCCCGAAGGATAAAGTTAAAATTTCTTGAAGCGCATTTGAAAGACTGCCAGAATAAATTTTAGCACACTTTTGGGCTAATAATTCCAAAATATTAGGGCACTTCGCGCCGGATTTATTGTTTTTGTGTATCTCTTTTATCTTCTAAACAGCCCAAGTTTGAGTAAAATATGGTAAATATGTCTAAATTATCTAGGGCTCTGCGCAGAATTATTTATTTTACATAGTTTTCCCGCGTAATGCACCTATAGGGTAAAGAAATAGGTAAAACGTAGGGTCAAGCTTGAACTTTGAAGCTATTTTACACAAGTTATTTCTTGAATATGATCGAAATAGTCAAACGTTAAAAAAATTTTAAAAATTTTTCTCATTCAATGTATAGAGCACATTGAGCAGACGCTCAAAAACACCGTTATTTTGGCCTATCTACTAGTAGGTGTTGAGATATCTAGCTTTAAGAGTTCAGTCCCTCACAAATTCAGACGGCCAGCTACGTGCAGCGCCATTACAGACTCACATGGGCGTGGGGGATTTGGGGGTATGCCTCCCCCAAGAAGGCCGAATACCCCCAAAATTCAATTTTCGAAATTTTTTTTGTTTTTTTTCCGCAATTTTTTGATGCCAATGGATAGTGCTCGATTAAAAACGTTGAAAAATGGTGTCTTTACACCATACCACCATTTTTAAGACCATTTTTTTGACCTTCGAAAAATCTTGCAACCCCTCCCAGAATTTTGGTGCTTTGGTGCTGCCCATGTATGATTACAGTTGGTTTTTTCTCGATTTTTCGAAGCTAACAATTGAACTACCGTCAATTTTTTACCCCTTCTGAACTTTGAAAATTTTTGTGATTCACATACGCAAATATAGGTGGGCGGCACCAAAATTCTGGGGGTGCAATATTTTTCAAAAGTCAGAAAATAGCCTGAAAAATGCTGGTATGGCGAAAAACACCATTTTTCAACGTTTCGTACATCCATTGGCATCAAAAATTTGCGAAAAAAACAAAAAAAATTTCAAAAATTGAATTCTGGGGGGCAGCTTTGGTTTCTGGGGGAGGGGTCATTTTGGTATCTCAGGGGGTGCATACCCCTAAACCCCCCAGGTAAGTACACAAACCCCCAAATTTCGGCTCTGTCGTCTGACAATATCCGATTAGCGATTAAAGGAGTAAAATCAAGTAGAAGTATAAAAATATGATAGAGAAGTACAAAAAAACAAAAAAACGCAAGAAAAATATTTATCAATACGATAGAATAATTAATTACTTCGACAACAATCAAACAGATGGCGACAATCGCAACGATATTCAGATTTCCTTTTAAATTATTGAAAACGACGGCCGTGCAGCTCTGAAAATTGGTTGAAGCATGACGAAAAAGTTTAAACTTCGATAAATGTGAAAAATAAATTACGTACCGGCGCCAAAGGATGATCAGTGCAGCACGGACTGAGCAGAGTTGTTACAGTGCAGCCGTCGACTCCGCAACATTTCAGCTGCAAAAAATTTAAGATATACAAAAATAAAAATATTACGGAAAAATAAAAGGGAAAAATGAGAAAAGACAAACCCGCTAGATGGACTACACGTGGGCTTGAGCATACTTGTAACAGTAGAGATGGGGGGATCCCCCACCCAAAGTTGCTGTCCCCCATCTCCAACGCCAAGAAAATTTCGAGCCCCTCCCAGTGTTTTTTTTGTACTCGGCGAAGATTTTTCCCGATGTACAAAAAAGACTTTTTCCCTGATGCTACGAAGACTTTTCGGGACCGTCTTTGTTAGTGATCGCCGGAGCGGCCAAAATGGCCGGAGCCAGAGATCCGGCCGGAGCCGGATTGAACCATGTTGTTCCGGCCGGAGCCGGAGCCGGAGGCCGGAGCCGGAGAAATATAATTTTACACGTGCGGATAGATAGGACATCTTTGTGACCAAGACCTAGACTATAGTGCACATGCATCTTAACTGCTTATCAGCTAGTTAGTTATATGAAATACAGGGGCGGATTTAAGGGGATGGCGGGGGAGGCCGCCCTCCCATTAGCCAAAAATGTTTGGCGAGATAAAGAATGCAGGGGCGGATTTGAGGAGGGCTGAGGTGGCCGCCTCTAGCTTGGCACAAAATATTTGGCGAGATAAAGAATGGATATGCAATTTGCAATGATTTTTGACTTCAGTGACCATAATTTCTCAAAATTTTTCTGGCGCTATGCGTCTGGATGATATAGTACCTATTACATGAGATTTATTTACTTTCTTGACGACCTGGAAGCCATTATCTGTTCATGTAGGTTTCGAAACAATTTTTACAGCTGAAAGAGCTATTTTAGCATTTCTTCTATTTTCGATTAAGAATTTCGATGTTTCGCATCAAATGCTATAAATATAAGAAATCTAGCAGTAAATCATGCTTCTGGACACGATTTTTTTTCGTATTCGGCAAAAATTTTTCCTCGATGTACAAAGATTTTTCGGGACCGTCTTTGTACTTGTACAAAAGATTTTTGGAGGACTGAAATTGCAAAAAAGGTCTGTAATTCGAAAATATTTTGGCGCTTGCGTCGAAATGAATGATTGTGTGTTCTATATATCTTTATAATGGCAGAAATTGCATATTCAGAAGGAAAAATGTCAACTTTTTCGACGCTTCGCGCCGTTTTACGATTCTTAGTGATTTTTGCCCCAAGTGACCCAGAAATTACCTAAGACACACTACCAAAATTCGAACAACTCTGTTTTTACCACACTAAAATCGTTCACTGTACCATATGATAGTACCTACAAATTTGTGTGTGCAAAATGTACAAAGACTTTTGTGGACGATCTTTGTACATGTACAAATGGACCTTGTACAAAAAACACTGACTGCTTCTAGACGTCTATCCGCCTTGATTTCACAAGTTTTCCGGCACTTCGCGCCAGATTTTTATAAAGTCAAAGAAAGTTAATGATTTTCTCGCACAAAAATGTCGGAAATTTCAAAATTTTTAGGGAAAATATTGTATTAAAAGTGATTTTATGTAAAAGTGCACAATGTAGAACACCGAACAAACGCTATTTCGCGCGTTAAGGGCAGATTTTTGTACCTATTTTCGACTGTTTGAGGAAAAGTTGGGATACCGCTCCCTTAGGAAAATCCTAAAGAATGGATATGCAATTCTCAATGATTTCTGGCCGTCAGTGACCATAATTTCTCAAATTTTTCCGGCGCTACGCGTCGGATGATACCTATTAATGACATTTATTTACTTTTTTGGCGACCTAGAAGCACGGTTTTTCTATGTTCGGCAAAGATTTTTCCCGATGTACAAAGACTTTTAGGAGGCCGTCTTTGTACATGCACAAAGATTTTTGGGAAGATAAAAACTGCTAAAAAGGTTTAAAATTCGCATCAAACAATAAATCATGTTTCTTGACATCTATCCGCTTTAATTTCACAAATTTTCCGGCGCTTCGCGTCAGGTTTTTGTTGAAGTCAAAGAAATTTAATGATTTTTTCCACACAAAATTGTCTAAAATTTTAAAATTTAAAGAAAAACTTGCGTCAAAAGTGATTTTATGTGAAAATATACAATGTAAAACACTGAAAAAACGCTATGTCTCGCTTTGAGGGCAAATTTTTGGACCTATTTTTGGCTGTTTTTGGAAAAGTAGGGATACCGCCCCCTTAGGAAAATTTTAGATCCGCAACTGGTAAAATAGACTACATTCAACTAAATTTCATTCAATGCTTTTATTAAGTAAAAAGCTGTCGTCTCCTTAGCCTGCCCTAAATAAAGCGTCAATAGGCAATATTTGATGTTAAAGCATGATTGTATGTGACCGTATATACATAGGTACGTTACATACTAAATTATGTTCAGTGAACCGCGAATTTGACGTACAGAATGGACAGCAACATTATCTGGAAAATCAGTATAGCATGTGCAGTGCAGGCCAGATGGCATCTTATGCTACCCTATGACTTCCAGTGTTAACAGGAATTTACTGCAGCGATTTTCACAATTTTTGTTTCATTTTCATTTTCGTTTTTTTCCTAAAATAAATATTTTACGATTGTGGTGGTGATAGACACTTTATTTAGTGTTATTTCTTTTTCTGCGATTATATTGTGCTCTTACCAGTGTTTTTTTGTGTACAAGGTCCGTTTGTACATGTACAAAGATGGTCCTTAAAAGTCTTTGTACATTTCGTACACACAAATTTTTGGGTACTATAATATGGTACAGTAGCGATTTTAGTGTGGCAAAAACAGAGTTGTTCGACCTTTGGTCACGTATTTTAGCAATTTCTAGGTTTCTGAGGGCAAAAATCAGTAATAATCGTCTCAAAACGGCGCGAAGCGCCAAAAAATTTGGCATTTTTCCTTTCAAAATGCAATTTCTGAAATTATAAAGATATATAGAACACACTATTGCTCATTTCGGCGCGAAGCGCCGAGAACTTTTGAGAATTTCGAACCTTTTTAGCAGTTTTGTCTTCCAAAAAATCTTTGTACATGTACAAAGACGGTCCCCAAGTCTTTGTACATCGCGAAAAATCTTTGCCGAATACAAAAAAACCGTGGCTCTGTCTAAATTTAATAAGCATAATGTCAGCAATTAGTACGTTCGGTCACTATGCAAAAAACGAACAAAATTCTCCGGCCTCCGGCCGATTTTTGGATGTCCTCCAGCCGGAGCACCGGGAGTGGAAAAAATGGCCGGATTTGCCGGAGGCCGGAGCCGGATCTCCGGTCGATCACTAGTCTTTGTACATGTACAAAGATTTTTTGGAAGACAAAAATTGCAAAAAAGGCCTGAAATTCGCAGAAATTTTTGGCGCTTCGCGCCGAAATGAATAATTGTCTGTTCTATATATCTTTATAACGGCAGATATTGCATTTCAAAAGGAAAAATGTCAAATTTTTCGGCGCTTCGCGCCATTTTTAGACGATTCTCAGTGATTTTTGCCCTTAGAGACCCAGAAATTAGCTAAAATACACTAACAAAAGTCGAACAACTCTGTTTTTACCACGTTAAATTCGCTACTGCACTATATAGTATACAAAAATTTGCATGTACAAAATGTACAATGACTTTTGGAGACCATCTTTGTACATGTACAAACAGACCTTTTACAAAAAAAACACTGCCCCTCCCCGATTCCCGATTTTTAGAAGAAATTCAATTTTATGGCCGTTTTTGGCCAAAAATTGGAGGGTCATTTACCTCCTTAAATGGTCGGGGCGGGAATCCCCACCCAAAATTTCAAGCCGTTACACTAAATGAGCTCGATGTTTAGAAAAAATTAAATTTTCAGCCGTTTTTTGACCATTTTTAAGCAAAAATTGGAGGTCATTCACCCCCTTCCCCTAAAAATGGCCGAGGACCCCCCATCCAAAATTTCGAGCCGTTACATATATCGGCTTCAAGCATATATGTAACAGGGGGTGGGACCGTAAAAGATCCCCCATCCAAAGTTAGTTACCCCCATTCCCATCGAAGCTTCAACTCCCCTGCACCGATTTTTAGGAAAAAATTGCATTTTTTGCTGTTTTTAGGTTGTTTTTTAGCTGTTTTTAGCCAAATTTAGAGGCCGTTTACCCTCCTTCCCAAAAAAATATCAGGTGACCCCTAACCAATATTTCGAGCCTTTACACGCATGGTTATGGGAATCTGGACCTACGAACTCGATACTCTCAGAATTGAATTTTCGGTACTATTTTTGACGATTTCGCTCCATTGGACCCCTCCAGAATTTGGCTGCTGTTCACATATGTGTGCATTTATTGTGACAAGCACACGTGGGCGTGGGGTTTGGGGTGTAGCACCCCCCCAGAAAGCCGAATATCCCTAGAATTCAATTTTTGATTTTTTTTGTTTTTTTCGCAATTTTTTATGCAAATGTATAGTACTTGATGAGAAATATTAAAAATGGTGTTTTTCCGCCATACCACCATAATTGGACGGCAACAAAGCTCTGGGGTGCAAGATTTTTTTCAAAGGTCAAAAAATGGCCTCAAACATGGTGATATGGCGAAAAACACCATTTTTCAACGTTTCTCATCGTAGCACTAACCACTGACATTAAAAAAAATTGCGAAAAAAAAACAAAAAAATTCTCAAAAAATTGAATTCTGGGGGGTGTATTTTGGTTTCTGGGGGAGGGGTGCATACCCACCACGCTCATGTATGCATAACCACCATTTTGAGACCATTTTTTTGACCTTTGAAAAACCTCGCACCCCCCAGAATTTCGGTGATGCCCACCTAAGGTGACAAATGGCGAACTTACGCGTTTTTCCATGTCCACCACTCCAGTTCGCACTTCGGCGGTATCGTCTGCGTACAATTTGACCAAAATATCCCTCAGGTCATTTTTCACCTACAATTCGGAATTAAATGAGATTATAAATAAATAATAAATATCTAAATAAACAGATAATAAATATCCAAAAGTGAATCGTAGGAACACTCACGTCGTCCTGCTTGACGAATATGTAAATGGCTCCAGCAATTTCGGCCAAAAACAATATTAAGACGACGGAGAAGAACTGAGAAAAATGTGACGACGTTTAAAATATTAATGAGCGTCAATCGAAGTATAACTCGCAAGTTCAAAATGGTGAAATAATAGGCAATGGAAATATAAAAATGAATAATAAATAAATAATATAAATAAAAATAAACAAAATAAATAATTTATATGAAAATGAAAAGAAAGACGATTAAGAATTCTAATAAGTCCTTAAAATAATAGGCTGAACGGCTAAAAAAAGATCTTCAAAATGAATAAGAGGACCGATTTCACGTATAACGGATTTTTATTTTCCGCTATTTGCGGTTTTACGCTATACGCAAAATTTGACGAATTTTCAAGCTTCATTAAATATCGCAGTGAATGAAAAAGTTATCAAATGTTCGAAAGGGGAAAAAAGCTAAAATTCTCGAAGTCAACCATATATGCATAACGACCATAGGTAAGCAGCACCACACCTGCGCGTGGGGGGTTTAGGGGGTATGCACCATAGGTGGGCGGCACCAAAGTTTTGGGGGAAGTGCAAGATTTTTCCAAAGGTCAAAAATGGCATTCAAAATGGTGGTACGGCGAAAAAAACACCATTTTTATAACGTTTCCCATAGAGCACTATCGATTGGCATCAAAAAATTGCGAAAAAACAAAAAATTCAAAAATTGAATTCTGAGAGGTATTTTGCTTCCTGAGGGGTGCATACCCCAAACCCCCACGCCCAGGTATGGTATGCACCCCTGAGAAACCAAAATACCGGAAAAAATTCAATTTTTGTAATTTTTCGGTTTTTTCACCATATCACCATTTTTAAGGCTATTTTTTGATTTTTTGAAAATCTTGCATCCCCAGAATTTCGGTGCCGCCCACCTATGAGCAGCACCAAAAAATAGGGGTATGTCGAAGAAACACCGTTTTTTTAACGTTTATCATCGAGCACTATCCATTGGTATGAAAAATTGCGAAAAAACGGAAAAAAATTCAAAAATTAAATTGTGGGAGGTATTTTGGTTTCAGGGGGTATTTGGCCTTTTGAAGGGGGTGTATACCCTCTAACTCCCCCCACGCCCACGTGTGATAACAACCGCCAAAACAGGTTTTTAGCATATTTTCCAGTTGGTAAACACGAAATTTTCCAGCGCTTCACATCGGAATTTTTATTTTTCGATGACGTTTGTCGTCTAAAGAGCCGAGTTTAATTTAGACATAATAGACTTGGCAAAAAATTTCAAGGCACTTCGGTCGAGCTATCAATTTTCCACATTGTTTTTCTTTGCGGAGCCCAGAAACCGCTTATGCAAGCAATGATATATGCAGTTTACTGTTTGTATTCGAGCTTAAAATAAACTGGGAAATTGTTTTCGTCTATGTATAGATAACGCCCAAAGCTGTCTTTATTTCTGTCTTACTACAAACGATTTTCGAGATAAATATATTTATAAGCTGGAAAATAACCGCCTCCGGCATAAATGTCTGTTTAAGCCCCTGGGTATTTAAATTTTCGTATTTTAAATGAAAAAATTCTTTTTACCCTGGCTCGCAGACAGTGATCGGACCGAGGCCTCGGCCTCGGCCTCGGCAAGGCTCGGCGTTTTCTGGAGCCTCGGCCTCGGCGCCGAGGGCGAAGCTGAAAAGTGCCGAGGCGCCGAAAGTTTCAAAATCAAATTTGAATAAGTTTAATATATATATATAGTTGAATATTAACTATTTGTGCATTTTAAATTGTTTTTAGCCCTTTTGACTCGCCTCGTCACTTTATCAATTAAATTGCAAATTACAATTACAAATTTTATCCGCTGATCCGACAACAAACCAAGTTACATTAATACATTGATAAGTAACGAGAAAAAAGATGAAATATAAACATACACAGGAAGACAAGTCAATAAAATATGTAAATAGTCGAGGAAAGCGGGATAACGTAAAGGCAGTACATAAACTGCGCTTATATACGCCCCTGAATTGAATGATTAACATCAACCCTTTTCAATCTATTAAGAAAAACATGTCTATTTGGAGCACTTATAACTTCCTTAGGTAGAAAATTCCAAACAGAGATTACTCGATTACAAAATTCAAATTTTCTGCAGTTTTTGTCTGCCCGATTAACAAAAAGCTTACAAGAATTCATTGCTCGATTTGAATTAGTTTTAAATGTAAAGAAATCCCCAAAAGGCAGAATGTTAAATCTAATAATAGAAAAAGCTAAAGTGAGGTCATTATATAAACGCCTTAATTCAAGTCTTTCTAATCCAAGTTGAACCAATCTCTGATCATATGAAAGACTTTTATTATTGAAAAGTCGTTTTGTAAACCTCCGTTGGACACCCTCAACGGAATCTATGCAAGAATTCGTCGAAAATTCTAACGCCTTTAGATCATTTTGACTTCATTCAAGGCATTTAGTGGGTGGACAGGACAAAAATGTATCATGTTTGCTGGCTACACGCAGGATAAGGACGACACAAGTAAAGTCGGTTATTCGCCCACCCCTGAAAGTCAGAGTTTTCATTCACCAATTTTTGAAAGAAAAACTTGCTTTTTGCCATTTTTAGTTATTTTTGCCAAATATGACCAAAAACTGAAGCTCAATGATCCCACCCTCCTGCCTAGAAAGGCCCGACTTCTCAACAGTATTTTTTTGTACAAGGTCCATTTGTACATGTACAAAGATGGTCCCTAAAAGTCTTTGTACATTTTTAAATTTTTTTTCAATTCAACGACATTGGATATCACACAAATTTCTACTCCATAAAGTAAGTGGCGTCTTAGGAGATAATAAACCGATGCATTAATGTTACAGATGCGTGATGAACATATTTTAAAAAATTATTAAGTTGATGGATAAAAAAAGTTTAAACTCTTGTGTAGACTAGAGTGCAATTTTAGCAAATTCCAAAGAAAGAATGACAGACGAAATTTCCGCTAAGGACGTATTGCGGCGATTTGCTACACTTCAAACGCTTTACAGTACATCGCCACTCTCACCCCTCTCTAATTAGTCAACTTTACACCACACGCAAAAAGTCAACATAAAACGTTAAATGTTGGAAAAGAACGCGTGTAACCAATTTACACTACTCTTTCAACGTTCTGTTTACACCAAACGAGATGCACAATCACCGAAACGGGATCACACTTTACTTTACAACCATTTATTCTAAGCTCTAATTGGTGGAATGCAGTCTAAGCCACACATGCACACTGGGGGGTATCTCCTACTAGGACTTTATGTAGTTATTTTTAAAACAGTAGACTGTTCAATTCATTCATCCAGACATTTTTCTTTTATTAATCTGCATAACTTTGATGTTAGAGGTCATTCCATTGCCCTTATTGTTATTGTTTTCATCAAACGTAACCATAAATATTCATTTAAAAATGTAATACTATTAATTCATTAATTAATTAATGTACCATCTGCTACCATCAAATGTTCAAAAACTCTTTTTTGTGAAGCACAATCTCAAAGCAAAGTTGGTTATAATAGTGTGACTTTAGAGAATCTGATAAAGGATGACGACGACAATGACGCGATAGCACAGCAAGGCGAAATAGATGAGGCTAACTCTGATTCAAATGATCTAGATTTTGATGATGAATCATCAGCTTCATCAGATTAGAATAAGAATTCTGGCTAACAGCAATAAACACTCGTTTTAGTTCGATAAAGTGTTTAATACTACGATTATTCTCTAGCTCAAATGCATACAAATATTCTAAGAGTACTATTTATGGGTATAGGTATATAAGCTTGACCCTCGGCATTACCCTCGGCCTCGGCCGAGGCAAGGATTTTAAGTCGCCTCGGCCGAGGGTCCAAAAAGTATCCTCGGTTCGATCACTGCTCGCAGATCAGTTTATGTACTCAGCTAGCCGAAGTCAGAAGTTTTAATGCACATGCTTTTACGTCACACGTAAATTTTAGTGCAACACACCATGTGCTTAGAAGCTATGGGTAATAGCATACGGATTTATGCGAAATAAATACGTATTAATTTTAAATTTAATTCAAGTCAATAATATCATTAAATCGAAATATAAATTTATTAAGGCAGTTTGACTCGCCGTTTATAAATTCCTTATTTACATTACATAACACGCTTAGACAAACTGTCTTTGTAATTATAGGAGTAATATTAATAACACGATTAATCGTCACGTCTGTATTCCCTTAGGCGAAAAAACGATGAAAGTTCAGAAGTGAAAAATACGTTAATTACGACCACACCCGGGCGTGGGGGGAGGGGAGTTTTGGGGGGTATGCACCTCCCCGAGAAAACCAAACTACCCCCGAAATCAATTTTTGATATTTTTTTGTTTTTTTCGCAATTTTTTGATGCCAATGGATAGTGCTCGATGAGAAACGTTGAAAAATAGTGTTTTCCGCCATACCACCATTTTTAAGGTCATTTTTTGACCTTTAAAAAAAACTGGCACATACCCCCACCAATAGTTTTGGTGCCGCCCACCTATGGTTACGACCAGGCCCTTGCCAAATTCAGCTTACCAATCCCAATAAGCAGGTATTTTCGCAACAAGCACCGCAGCAACCCAAAAATCCGCACAAGAGTAAGAATGCACCAATGCCAGCGATGATGTATAAAGCCAGGTAAAGCTAAAGGGAACGTTAAAAAAATCAACGAAAATAATAATCAATTTCCAGGCACATATCTTTGGGGGGATGGGGGTGGGTCCGGACCCTCCAAAATAAAAAAAATCGGGAAAATAGGACTTTTTAAACGTTATTTTGTGCTAGTTTTGGCCTTTTTGGGCTTAGTCCCCCAAAATTGGTGTTGTTCCCCCCAAAATAGGGCGGCCAGCTACGTGCCTGTTAATTTCCACCCATCATATATCATACCTAGGGAAAGGGAGTAGGTGACAATCTGTTTTTGCCCAAAAATGGCTGAAAAATCAGCTGAAAATGGCTTAAAAACGCAGATTGTTGTAAAAATGAGAGTACGAGTATGAACTAAAAACGCAAACTCTTGTTAAAAATGGAAAGGGATATAAAAATCTCAATTTTTTGGGATGGCGGACGAACCTTGGGTGGGGATCCACAATCTCCCCTTATGCGTCTGAATATAACACAGGAAATACCAATTCGAGTTACACTTCATTCATGACAATATTTTAAAGACAGGATTAAAGTAGAGACGGTTTAACGCGGAATAAAGCCAAACAACCGAATCGCATATGCACAAGGTCAGGTTCGCCAGGGAGGGATAAAATCAAGATTTTGGGGTCAGGGAGGGGTAAAATCCAGATTTTTGCAGCGGTAAATTGCGTTTTTGGCAATTTTTTCGTCAAAATCGTTTGGAAATACTCTGTTTCTGTCTCAAACTGTTCGACAGTACCTAACTTTTGGACCCTTCAGCGGGAGTAATACCACCCCCTCTAACCACCCCTCCCTAAGTGCATGTATGAACCGAATGAATACTATGTGATCAACGCTTGGTTTTTCAAAAAATAATAATAGATTTATTATTCCTGGAATTATCAACTTTTTGGCTCTAATCGATTGAAAATTTTTAGGTTTTTTACATTTTACACCTGCCACTGCTAAATTAAAAATTAGGATTAAAATTTGCCTGCTGAATTTAAAATAAGATTAAAATTTGTCTGTCGAATTCCAATTTTTTCTAGATTTTAAATTTACAAGCAATCCCGACAAATTCACCAAATAAAGACAAATCATGGATTCAACCACACCTGGACGTGGGGGTTTGGTGGGGTATGCACACCCCCTCCCTCCCCGAGAAACCAAAATACACCCCTCCCCGAAAAAAATTTAATTTATTCTTTTTGTTTTTATCGCAATTTTTTTGATGCCACTGAATGGTGCTCGATGAGAGACGTTGAAAATGGTGTTTTTTCGCCAAACCACCATTTTTAGGCCATTTTTTGACCTTTGAAAAATCTTGCACCCCCATAATTTTAGTGCTGCCCACGTATGGATTCGACCCCTACCTGGCAAGCAGGACTAGTGCATCTAAGCTGATCATCATTTTCCCAAGCAAACATAATATTATCACCTTTCTTCAATATCTTGTTTAAAAATTTGCTCAATTATTCCCTGAATTTTAGTTTTCCCCTCCTATCATTCCATTTGGTACGAACGACTATATAAGCTTTAAGCCAGGAAATTTGATCCAGACAGCATTCCTAGGATTTTGACTGAAAAATAATACGAATTACGGATGCTGATGACGTATCATTCGCAATAGGGATGCCAGAAATCGTTTTTAGGCGTCTTCAAATTTGATTGACATACATTGAAGATAATACATTTTATGTTATTGTTATAAAAAATGACTCGGCGGACTAAGCAGTTGCTTTAACAAATTAAAGGATGCTGGCAACATAAATGGCAGCTGAAATTCATTCTTCACTTGAATCGGAATGATTGAAAGGGATAATGCGACTTGAATACATTATCACCATACCTGGGCGTGGGGAAGGGGAGTTTGGAGGGTATGCACCCCCAGAAACCAAAATACCACCCTCTAGAATTCAATTTTGCAAATTCTTTTTGTTTCTTTCGCAATTTTTTGATGCCAATGGATAGTGCTCGATGAAAAACTGTTGAAAATTGTGTTTTTCGCCACACCAGAATTTTTAAGGCCATTTTTGACATTTGAAAAAATCTTGCACCCCCCAGAACTTTGGTGCCGCCCACCTATGATTATCATCCGTCAAGCTTACGAGTAAACACAAATATCAGGTTTGTAGCTAATTAGCGTCAGTCAACTGCATGTGTTCAGGGGCTAAGGACGGGGTTTTGACCCCTCGGACTGACTATTGACCCCAACAAATGGCTGAGATCGCACCCAGAATTGTTAATTTTTCGCAAAAATTATAAAAGAATGTGCCTTTTTAAGCGTTTTTAGCCCATATTGGAAGTCACAAATTCTCGTCGCTTCGTGTAACACACATTTCTTGACTATATTTGGTTCAATTCACTCGATTGATTTGTCATGTTTTTATGCTCTAGAAAGAACGAGTATTGTCCGAAACGCCAAAACACTGTTTTTCACGTGTACCCATCGTTTTAAGCCCAAAAAGGCACTTTTTATAATTTTTTGGCCTAATCTCCCGGAATTCTCATGCAGTATAATACACGTACGGCGTCAACCAGACATAAACAGTTGAAGAAAATTTGGGTGTATAGAGACCCCAGAATAGAAAAATTGGAAAATTTTTTCGGTGGAAAATAAGGCGAAATGAAAGTCGAAAATTGATGGAAGTCGAAAATTTCCTGAAAAATAGTTGAAACGATTAGAAATAGTGAATTAGCGTATTTTTTCCAATTTTAACATTTATATAAGATTTTAAGGTCATTTTGGCTCAAGAAAGCTCTCATGGTGACTCCTATACCGGCGATACCATGCATTTATGGTGCCAACTTTGCCCTTAGCAACTCACGTACTTTATTGATTTCAGGTAGACTGTACTTCGCTCCAGATTTATCTAGCAAATCACCAATGATATCTCTAAATCTATTATCAAACCTGGCCCATAGCGAAACGCCCAAAATAGCACTTCCACATATCTGGGACGATAAAAAATATTTATAAGAACGCAAATCGAAGGTAGGGTCCGATTTATTCGATTCTAACTTCAAATTAAAGGAGCAGATTCAGTTTTATGACGTTACCAACCTTTTTAAGATTCCACCTCGTTTAGTGACATGATTCACAGAGGCAGAAAAACAAAGATCAAGTATTTATTTCATTCAAATAACAAGGAGGTATATTAGCAGCTGTTCAAAAATTACGAATGCATATTATCAGACCGAACACACGAGCGCTGATACTGAAGTTGAATTTTTTGTAGATTTTTGAATATCTTACATCGCGTCTAATTACGCGTTTCGGAGCACAAGATTCGAATGTTATTAAGGCTCAATCTACTAGAATTTCTCGATTCGATGCCAAATAAATTGTTCCAGATATATTCCAGCAAATTCTCTCGAAAATAAATTATTAGAAAAATTACTACCTACTAGAGGTGCAACGGTGCCGCTTTTTTTGCCGGTGCCAATATAGTGCTATATTTTGTGTATGAGAATATGTTTAAGGGGGAGATTTAGCGGCAATAATGCAGCTATGTTTCGTAATGCGCATATGTACATATAACTTGATATATCATTGTTGTCTATGTTCACGTAAGATCCATCAGCTTTTGCCATGTAAAGTTTCCTCTTATTTATTTTTTCACCGCATATTGATGAAGCATAGCATAAAAATTCCGAGTGCGGGCCAGACGTGTTCTGGGGGATTCGACCCCCCTAGAATGGCAACTGACCCCCCAACCCCGCAAAATGGCTGCGACCCCCCAGGATTGTCGATATTTTTGTAAAAGTTGGTAAAAGTTGTAAAAAGTGTGTCTTTTTATCTTATTTTGGCTCAAAAATCTAAAATTTTCGGCGCTTCACGCCACTTGCACATTTTTGGACTATATTTTGTTCAATTCACTCAATTTTTCCAAATTTTTTTGAGATTAGCGTTCTTGATGTGCACTCATCGTTTTTAGCCCTAAGAGGCACTTTTTAAAAGAACTTTCTGGCCTGACCCCCCAAGGATTCCCTGCTGTACATGTATATATGGCGGACTAGTCTAAAAATTTTTGAATACTACCTTCTGTTGGGCAAAAAAGAATGGGTAGTTAGTTAGCTATGCAATAAAATCACTATTTTCACATTTATTACTAAACTTTCTCATTTAAATATAAAAATCAACCAGGTTTCGAAAAAATATAATGAAATCCGGTGACAAATGGTCCAAACTGACTATTTAGAGCGAAGGGTTGAAATAATTAATGCGCTTGAGCCAACAGATAGTGAAAAGCGTAGAACATCATATTTCCTAAATTTTTTCAAAATCAAAAGTTCTGCGGGAATCAGCCGCATTTTCCTATGGTTGAGAGCACTTATTCTCCGGGAATCAAGCGCCTACTTTCCCAAGAAAAACGTTCGCTTGTAACCATGCATGTCGATATTCTGTCGACCCAATTGCTAACAACGCCTTTCTTGGAGTTCAAATAATCATAATTTTATTTTCACACAATTACATAATTATTTGGTTACATTCTATCATGTCGAACAGCAAAATGTTTGCTTTATTTTCGCAATATTTTACGACTTGTTTAGAGTATGAGTAGATCTTAGTGCAACCATTGCAAAAATGTAGTCATTATTATTGACGGATCAATTATTAATGTCTTTATTTGAACATTATTCAACATGAGAGTAAAACGTCAAATCGGTAAGACTTTTTTGTAAATAAAGACGAGTTAATTAGCTAAAATCTTCTTTTGTATTATTAGTTGGCACCGGCGCCAGTCCCTACTACCTACTCAATATTATGCTACGCTATATTTTTGTATACCTTGTCCAAAAAACATTTCGCCTAATTTCCTCGATAATATATCAGCCCTAATCCCTTCGTAATTTTCATTCAAAGCCTAAAGTCTGATAGATTTTCCGATAAAAGTTTAGATTTTTACGATTTTCAATAATGCTCAAGAAATTCTAATTGTGAGCCGAAATCGAACGATTAGGCGTTGTTCGTTTATTACTTAAATACTCATTATTATTAGTTATCGAAATTTTATTGGAGTTCATTTTGCCATAAAATTTTCTGCAATTCGAAGGCCTATTATTTATGTAAATTTGTATTATCTAATTAAATTAACGTAGTAGACATACGAGTAGGTATGTATATTAACGTTGGAAAACAATCAGTACATCTGAATACCTGCTATTTAACTAATCAAGCCAAATTTTCGATGACTCAAACATAAATAGTAAGAAATCTTATAATTCACTAGCGAAAGAGAAAAACCTTGCGATTGACAAATATTAAGTTCGAAAATCGCAAGTTTTTTAGATTTGCAAAGCTACAACAAAGTTGTATTGACAAGGAAAGTCCAATCTTGACGTTTCATATCGAAAAAGGATTAAAGAAATAAAAAATTCTGAAATTCATTCCGAAGACTAGGCAATCGCAAAATCGTTTTCTTAGAACGGAGTTCAAGCAGCGCATTTGATCTGATAAGATAAAGAGTAAAATGTTTTTTTTTCAATTTCAAAAATACCCGAATCCCAGGTCTTTGAAGCCAAATAATCAAAATAATGATGAGATCACACTTATGAACAGTAAAAAGTTGAATGTAAAGAACAAATATTTGACGCAACTAGCGCTGCATCCAGCAACCATATTTTGTACGCCTCGACCTGATTCGTCGATGAATAATCGAGCCGATTTAAACAGTTAAAAGTGAAGCAGGAATCTGACGGTAAGTCTGGGCGGTAAAAATAAAAAGCAGGTGAATTATAAATATAGGGAAAAACGAATAGATAATGTGAATGGTGATTTATGCAATCGGCTGAAAAACGAGGCGTCATGTCATTCGAAAATGAAAAGTTGAGCAATATATTTCGAAGATAATGTGAAAGCATTAGTCAGCAGAGATAAAAATAGGCATCGTATGAAAAGACAAATTTGCAAAGTAATCTCGCAGATCATCTTAATTATGAGTAGACGAGGTTGATAGCTACAAGCAATAGTAGCTTGCATGCAACGACTGAAAATTTTGAGCAGGGCGGAGAGTCGGTCATTGTAGAGACGTTGGAATGTCGTTCTATTTTTGGTCAAAATATCAAAAAACATCTATAAGTGGCCTAAAAACGCAAGCATTTGCAGAGAAGGAATAGAGGAAATAAAGAAATTTAAACTTTCAAGGAATGGGTGGACGACCGAATGTGGGTAGGACTTCCCCATTCCTTGTAACCAACCATACGTGCACATAGGGGTCAGGGGTATAACCCTTGAAGGGTAAGCCAGAAAGGTATTGTCTGGTGATTTTAAGCGAATGGAACGATTTTTTGCAGCATTTTTGACGACAAAGGCAGTAATAATGCTAAAATTTTTCCGCCGAATTAATAATATAATGTGCTTTTTACTCAAAAACAACCCAGAATCGATCAATTAATCAATTTTTAGCATCAAAAGCGATAGAATGCAGTCCAAATAAACTAAAAATGCTATTAAAATGCAGTATTATAAAGGACAAGCATTTATAGGCTATTTTAAACATTATCATCATTTGAATAGGAAAAATCGTGAGACTAAATTTGCTAGTTGGAATTTCTGAATTTACCCCCCCGCCCCTGACCTTGTGCATCTGTAACACGTGTGAATAAGAGCGTTTCCATATGAAGAAAAATGAATGATATAAAAAAGATTAATATTATCAATAGCAAAGCACTTTCGTATAAGTCTCGACCAAATGAATCGTACCGCAAAATCAGACGACTAAGCAAACTGAGTTGCAAAGGATTGCTTGTTGAGTACTGAAGTGATTGAAGAATACGATGGAGGATAAGATTATAGATTTCATTAGGTAACAAGTTGTTTACTCATAAATATGAAATTTGTTATATAAATATCAAAAATTCAATTATTTTAAAAAGTCCTACATAAAATATATCGCAGCATTCAGAAATCAGGCATAACAGTATAAGGTAATAATATTAGTGGACACTTCACGATCCGACCAAAGTAATAAAATTACCTGAAAGCGGTTATAAATTGACTGACAAATACATTTATACCCGACGCATAATAGTATATCCCGCTTTTTATTGCGGAACATTTATGCATCACGAAAACAAAACATTTCCAATAGTACGTTTTATTCGGAAAACGACCAGCAGATGTTCAAACAAAACAAGTCTTTCCCATCAATCGTTCGATATTAAACAGATACATGCGCCTATTTTCACGCAGTAAAAATCGTAGTGCATCGCATATCAATACTTTCATTCATAATTCTTGATATTTAAAAAAATATAGACAGAATCTTGTATATACGAATAGGCATTTCAAAGGCGGAATAAGGTGGATTCCCCCACCCAACCACCAGCTTTTAGGTAGAAAATTGCTTCGAGTCATTGGAATATTTTACTGTTTCTGACCAAAAATAAAAGTTATTTACTCACCTTTTATATAACAATCGCCAGGCCACTACTCTGATACTACTAATACTAATACTTTATTCGGAAAAAACACAAGGGTATAACAAAAGTCGCAAGGAAAATAAAATAAAATGCGGAATGTCCTGGACACACAGGCAAATAGAATGCGCTCACGTGTGCCCTCTGACGATCCAACGGTATCTGTTTGTATTAAATTGGAAAAAACTGAGGTTTTCGAAAAATTTTAGTGCAAAAAATGACTTTAAACTGCAAAATAGCATTCCAGATAATTTCTTTAGTTACATTTTCTTTTTGGCCTATACCAATCCGAAATATACACGCTGAGGCACACAGACATTAGAGCGCCGACATAAGAGCGCGCGACATTAGAGCGCCGGTATTAAAGTGCAATTACAATGGTGCGTCATGGAGGCAGACATAGACTTTTCCTTTCCCACGAAAAAATTTGTACATTACGAAAATCAGTTAAATTTCTTGTTTGATTAAGAAGTGGCTGGTAAGTGAGATAAATGCTCTGCAAAACAGTGTCTCCAAACGACCCCTTGCTATGCTAGTTTTAAAGTTGTAGGTGTTACTTATTTAAAAAAATTTTGACGTCAATTCAAACATCTTTTGTGCAATGGAGTAGACTGATCTGTGTTCTGACACAAACAGCTCTAAAGCTACGGTAGTAGGAATGTCATTTTAGGACATTATTTTGTGGCTTTTCATGCACTTTCTAATAGAACTATACTTTTTTTACTTGTTTTCTCGACACAGAAATGCAGGATGAGTTTACACAAATTCTGATCTTTTGCTTATTTACTGCAGTTTTATGATCGTTTACTGCAGCAATAAATTTCACGCTTGATTTGCACAACTTACAGTAAATGCGTACAATTTACCAAAAATTGTGAAAATGAATACCGTAATCTGTGTCAAGAAAATAAGTGAATAGGGTATAATGGCGTTACACAAAACCTACTGCTTCAAAGGTTACTGTCCTTTTTCCAAAGGTAAGTAAAAAAGTCAAAATTTATACTTTCGTACATCCACTAATTCAACCAGTGTACAACTCAACCAGAAAGTAAAGAAAGAATTCAAAAGTCTGTTCATTGCTTTACAAAACAAAACAAACCGAATGCATTTATCACTACCTGATACCGAGATATTTATGCATAGGTAGTTAACTTTGCCCCGTTAGCAGAAAAGTTTTGTAAAGTTGCGTGAAAAACATCTATTATGGCTGCGCTCTAATGTCGCGCGCTCTAGTGTCGCGGCGCTCTAATGTCGCGCGCTATAATGTCGCTGCGCTCTAATGTCGTGCGCTCTAATGTCGGCTCACCACACACTGATGTATTCGATATTCTCCATCCTGTATACATCATCAAATTTTTTCTGGCATACTCCTAGAATCTGGGGACCTATCTTTTCTACAGATAATAGTAGAATATGTGAGCAAACAATGCACCATAAGTGATAGCCACCACATCGCGTACTCGCGACTCATTTAAGATTTGTTTTTGTTTAGTGTACGCGTAACAATTTCCCTTTTAATGTATACATTTCCTTTCATGCATACAACAAGGCAATGTCGTTCGTACAGAAGGACATACACACTTATTAGTGATTCAAAAAGTAAGTTTTTTGCGATGAAAAGTCGAGCATTTTTTCTTTTTTACTGCACTATCTTTTATTTTTCTGCTGTGAGAATGAATATATGTATGCTACATGAGTTGTTATCACTTAGCAGACGAATAAAGAAACCTAGATTGACCTTTGTGAGGAAAACACATGCTATACATTTGCCTAAATTTTCTTCACATTTTTGCTACGAATTTGAAGTATAATAAAGTGACTCATCGTATCTACAATTTCAATTTTGTTTCATATTTTATAGAAAGATTAACGAATTCTCAATAAGTTGCACGGCCAGTTCAGATCTTTGATTGGGGTGCACAACCGCTAACTCTTGAAAATGATCTGAATAGTATCTAAAACAATGTTTCAGTACTACAACATAATTTATTCAACTTCAGAAGAGCATGAATAATGTGATGAAACAATTTTATTATGAAAATGATAGGCTACTTATTAAAATTAATATTATTTTAATTTTAACGCGGCCGAATGCATACAAACGTAAATTTTGAGGAACTTGATATAGGTATAATCAAATGAACAAAAATTGAGGTCTTAACTTCATCGAGTGGTAGACGCATATATGTAAGAGGGGGATGGAGGATTCGCCACTCGAAGTCGGCCGTCCCCCAATCCTCCTCAAAGCCAGAAAATTTTAAACCCCTCCCCCGATTTTTGGAAAAAATCGAATCTTTTGCCTGTTTTTAGGTGTTTTTTGACCGTTTTTGGCCAAAAGTTAGCCCCCCTACAAAGGAAGGGGACCATAGATGAGCGGCACCAAAATTCTGGAGAAAAGGGTGCAAGATTTTTCAAAGGTCAAAAAATGCCCTAAAAATGGTGGTATGGCGGAAAAACACCATTTTCCAACGTTCCTCAGCGAGCACTATCCATTGGCATCAAAAAGTTACTAAAAAACAAAAATTTTGAAAAGTTGAATTATGGGGGTATTTTGGTTTGGGGTATTCGGCCTTCTGGGGGGGGTGCACACCCCACCACGCCTAGTGTGTTGTGCACTAGTTAGCGGTAGTGTACTAGTTAGCGGTTGTGCATCATTCGCAGTTAGTAGTTGTGCCCGTGTTAGCGGTTGTGTCACCAACCCGTTATACGTGCTATGCACAAAAACGAATTCAAAATGAGTCGCGCCGCGCGGCAGTTATACCCTAAGGCGCGTTGCTCGTTCACTGTGCCTTACTATTACACGTATAAAAGATAGGTCCCCGATCCGATTCCATAAATATGCCATTTTTTATATCACCGCATTTTCGATTGAGAGCTTTTTATTTTTTGATTTCCCATCATAAATTAAGCTAATTCCTTTTGAATTAAGCTCTTGGAAGAAAATCAAAATTTGCTCAACATGCCCCCAGATTTCGAATTGTTATAAAGAAAAGTCTAACAGGGAATTGAGCAATAGAAAGGATATGCACTAAAAACAAATTTTGAAACGTTAGAATGAATATGGCCTACTCAATAATAAAATTCAAAAACAAAACAGCGCATTGATGAAATAAGAATAGAACCGAAAAATAGCTAATCAATATAACAATGGAGTAATCAATTCACTATACCGCTCGGGTCATTTCACATCTTGAGTTAGTGATCAGTGATCGACCGGGTACCCGGGCCCGGACCGGGCCCGGCCGGTCATAGCAGGCTCCGGGCCCGGGCCCGGCTGAAAACCACCGGGCCTCAAATAATTATCGTTAATATTTTAGACGTTTACTATTTCAGCTGTTGTTCGTATTTCTTACGAATTTGATAGCCTTTGATTCTATTTAAATCCATTTGCCTTACTTTTGCCCACCTGCTCATTATCATATACTTGTCAACTTCATATGTGATTCATCTTCTGTACAACGCTTCAATCAGAGGCGTAGCCAGGATTTTGGTTCGGGGGCATACACAAAAAGTGTTAGTAACGTTATGTACCTATGATAAAATTGAGATTTTCGACCTTTAGTAGTGTAGCCTAGCTAATTTATGGGTTTCTGACAATCAGAAATACAAAAATGTTAATCAGCGCGAAACGCCGGAAATTTTTGAAATTTTTACCGTTTTCATGTAGAATTTACGGTCTATTGACAAACAGTTCGGAAATCATAAGAGGCGCAAAGCACCAAGGAATTTAGTAATCCTTTACAGTCCTTAACATTTTGTAGCCTGTGAATACGAATATTCTGTGATATTTAGCCTGATTTAGGCAATTAAACGCAATGCTAAAGCTTTACAAAAATTAAGAACAATAACCAGCAGCGCCATGCGCCGGAAAATCTTGACGTTTTAGCTCTTTAAACACAATTTATACCGCTAAAATCATACAGAACAGACAAATTGATTTCGGCGAACCGTTTTTCCTTTTCGTCCTTCCAAAACTCTCGCTGCACATGTACAACGAGATTTTACGGCGGGGGGGGGCTGCGGTGGCGCGCTCAATCGCCCCCTAGAAAATTTTGTAAAAAAGCACTTTAATGTTAAATACTATCGCTAAAATTTTCGCAAAATCGGCCAAATCTCGGTTCTAAATTAAGCCCAAAACACTTAAAATTGATGAACTCCTACATTGTACAAGATTTCTGAGCTGAAATGCGCTTTTCGACCTCTACTAAGTTTAAAGCGCAGCAAAGGGTGCTGCCAATAAGATATAAAAAAGATGTATCAATGACAATTTTGTTCTTATCGTTTTCAGGCCCATTTGTGGCCTTCTTATTAACAAGATATAATTCAGAAAACAGAAAATGCGCAAAAACATAAGAAAATTTGGCCATTCCTTTCATTTAAAATATGATTATGTGTCCTGTCCATGTAAAGAAAGACAAACAAAGCAACAATAAATATAGGAAAATTTTTGACGTTTTTGCCTTTTGAACTCAATTTTCTGGACACAATTATTACACTCGAAAAATCAACAAAATTTCTGAAAAATTTTGGGGGGGGGGCATGTGCCTCCAATGCCCCCTGGCTACGCCTATGGCTTCAATACGTGTCCTATCCTATACACTACACAATTTCAATTGACGTCAATGTAAGCTATAGTTTGAGTTCTAAAATCCAAACAGCATATCTTCTATCCGACCATATCATAGTCGCTGTTATGTCTGAATGCATTAATTTAATGCTCAATTTCCTTTAAATATCTACATGAAACCTTGTGCTCTTTCAAACCGTGTTTAGTTGCACGTGCATTTTAATAATGGAATTGCGCGCTATTGTATTAAAAACTTTGTTCTTGCTTGAATAATGCTACCAAAATCCTTGCTAACTACTTAATTTATTTTTAGAAAGATTTAATAATTAACAGAGCTTAGAATTCAAAAATCTTCTTGATACAGCAGTAAGCCTTGCGTTTGACAAATAACAAATGTAAAATCGGTCTAAATATGTATCTTATGCATAACATTATATTGGAAGCAAGGCATGTTGTTAGTATATAAGCCCGGGCCCGGTACCAAGCCCGGCAGCAAAGCCCGGGCCCGGGCCCGGTATTTTTTGAGCCCGGTCGATCACTGTTAGTGATACCTATCATTATTTATTTCGGAGAACAATGTTTCAAACTATTTATTGATTTGATAATTAGCAAAAAATTAGAGCATCTCTTCGCTTCCAAAAGTATCTTTGCCAAATAGCGCCGAAGAAACGCCACTGTACCTTAATCAAATGATGAAAAGAAACGCTGAATATCACCTTTACAAGCCATTCGTCGGACGTATCAAAAATGATAAGATTTACGACTTCGGAAGCCAATTGCGCTGATTCATACTCATTTTTACCCGTCTTATATTCATTCTTGTATCAATGCTTAAACGACATGCACGGTAGCTACCCAAAAAAACAAACATCGGAGCAGCATTTAGGGCGAGTGTAAAATTTGTATCGGGCTGACAAACGCACCTGCCTCGTCGCTCAGGCTTGCCGAAAAAAACGAGAAAATGTGGCTGGTTTTCGCCGGCTGTTTACTAACTGAACTTCACACGCAGGTTCGCCAATTCACGGGAATCGCTATCCGAAATTGAAACTTGTTGACATAGCAACGAGTAAATCGGGATGACATCACGGTTTTTTGCAAGAAATAAGGTTTCCAAGCAGCAGCAGCCCAAGCCTCGATTGTAAGTAAATGAAGGTAAGTTTATCAGGAAAACCTTATACTTTCCAGCATAAATTTAATGCTCATACGAAAACGAACGACCGAGCGATTCGTCGATCGCGTCGCGAGTAAACAAGCCTCTTTTCAACTTCAGTTATATTTTAGTGCAATGAACTATTTTCATCCAAAAATACGCAATCGATTGCCCACTTAGATGAGTTTGGTCGGACGGTGCAAAACAAGTTTTTGGGCGTAATGATCGAATCGGAAAAACACTCACTGATGAAGAGTGCGATGAACAAGCACAATAGGAACAAGTACACACGTATTAATAAAATTAGGACAATATGCAGTAAAACATCATTCCGCCGACCAAGTGGACGCACCTATGCTAGATTAGACCTTGTTACCGTTTCTTATGGTATCTTAGCACGCGAATTTGAATGACGAGGGCAGGGACTTATGCGCAATAAGTGTCCTCTACAAGTTCTAATTTTTTTCACAAAAAAACTCGTTGGAACTAGTGGATTTCAAAAGGCGTTATTGCTATCAAATTTCAACAAGATACGTACGTGCTTATTGAATGGTGCACGGCTAACATATAAGTATGCCTTATTGTCCACATGCTGAACCGATAGATTTGTAAAATTAGTTAAGTATCGTCGCGAAATACCGTGAAACCGGATCAGTGATAGAGAGAGCAATGATTCACTACAATGCCAGTAAAAAGTCTGAAAATGACATCATTTTTCGGTCACATGACGATCGAGGCTTTCGTAGCGCACATTGACAAGAAAACAGATAAAGTTTCATTTTAACAATAGAAGGTATAAAACGAGTCGGTTCAAGATGAATGAACAAGTATATTACCTACCAAAACAAGTTATGTAATTTATGCACAAAGATAGGAATTAAAATGTAGTGTCCATTGAGAATGAACATGAACGACCGAAGCATGTACACGTAAAGCATTGATTTTGGAAGTTACAAATACGATTCCACGTGTAAAATTTGTCTTTCTAACATTCTTTTTGCTTTGTACGGGACAAAGATTCTGTGGCTCGAACAAAGATTTTCGGAGCGATTTTTGTACATCCTTGTACACAAAGCATATGCAGTTTTTGGCCATTTTTTGATTGTACAAAAAATCGAGCTTTTTTGTACAAAAAAACATTGCCTTGTCATAAGCTGAATTCAGCGCAAACGCATGCATGCATAAGCAAAAGTATATCGACAAAGATTGCTTTTGTTTCAATGCATTAATCTATTCATGTATTAAATTTGAAGCGGAGAAAAATGCTCCGATGGAACAAAAAAGATGAATATACTTGGAATTGCGGACTATTAAAGATGTAAAAGGAGGGGACTAGGAAAAAGCTACCTAAAGTCGCAAAATCTGATAAAAATCACACTTTCTCTAAGCAACGCAAAAAATCGAAGTATATTCTGTGGCCAACAGATTAAAATAAATATTTAACCATAAAAATGATTGAAAAAGCAGCACGTTAGCTATGCAGTAGCTATGGGAAATGATATTGAGTAAACTAACAGTCTTCTAAGCCAATTGAATGAAATAGCAAACATTGATGCATCCAAGACAATTGAAGAAGTTGTTGGTTTAAATCAATAGGAGACGCGTAAGTTGACTTGAAACAGACTAAATGTAGGTACACTAGCATGCCCGTAACGATTGTGTGCACTAATCAATCGGCCCATGCTTTGCTTGCTATAATGCTTATACCAAAATAAAACAAATTCAACTACAATACCACTTAGTTTTCTATCAATCAGGATACGGAGCTAGTCAGCGTTGCTACTTGCCAGCAATTTAAAAAAATAAACATTATAGATTTCGTTTATACACTCTAATCTGAAACTTTGAACATTTAAAAACGGCACTTTTTTAGAGGCCGCAGAATATACTTCGATTTTTTGCGTTGCTTACAGAAAGTGTGATTTTTATCAGATTTTGCGACTTTATGTAGCTTTTTCCTAGTCCCCTCCTTTTACATCCTTAATAATCCACAATTCCAAGTATATTCATCTTTTTTGTTCCATCGAAGCATTTTTCTTTGCTAGTACCCTACTTTTAATTAGCATGATTTGAGTACATCAGTCAGTAAACACATACAGTAACATGCCAGAATAACGACAGCAGTCCAAGAACGCGGAAAACAATATAATTCCTTACATCAGCATTATCCTTTTTAAACAAGACAACCTTACATTATTTAAACAGGTCAAAGTTTTTCAGCATAAACTTTACGCAAATATTAAGTGTAAGGAACACTTACGCTCAGATTTGGAAGTAAAATAAATTTGTAGTATAAACTAACTGCCAGATTCCCAATTCTGATTTTACGTAGAACACTTTGAAAAAAATTAGGCTTCCGCAAGGCTCTAGAACTAAAATTAATATGCAGTGTAAACTTTACACAACCACAGAGTGTGAAGAAAATTTCAGTCGGATTCGTAGTTCTGATATTACTCTGATATTACGATCAACATTTATGAAAAAATTAAGTCTCCACAATGGCCCGAGGACAAATAAATATCAGATGTAAACCACTTTACACCATTGTTGAGTGCAAACAAACTGGCGTATCACATTTAGTTTCTGGTTCATTTTTAGACTTGAGATTATGTCCAGACTCATAACCCAGAACTTGACAGAAAAAAACAAGACAGAAACACGTTTAACTCCCCCATTTTTTTGACTTTAAAACTCCCGAAAAAGCTAAATACTGATGTAAACAAACGCAATTTGCTGTGACGCGTACCCCTTAGAAAGTACTTTATTTTTATCCTATTCGACCTCGCCCGACTTCTGAACAGAGAAAGTGGCGAACAAAAAATGTACAAACACGTATTTTCCACTATCCACCACATTGTAAACTTCAAAAATCTGAACCTAACGCCCCATTGAATGTAAATAGATTCGGTTCGGGCCAGTTTGTTGCCCTTTGATTGAAGTACGTTTGTATGTGCCAAACTTATGTTCCGCAAAATATTTGATATGATTTACCAATCAAAATACGAAAAAAACCTGTTTTTTTCGCCCATTTTACACCTCAGATTTCATAACTTTGCACCCCATAAACAACTCATTATTACGTTTTTTAAACGCAGCTTGCTCCAACAAGTAGCCATTAGAAGTTACTTTATTTCTATTTTATTCAATTCATCCCAACTCATAACCGAAAAAGTTGGCAGAGAAATCTTGGACAAAATCTGTTTTTTACTCATCCACTAGAGTGTAAAGTTTAAAACCCTGGTACTAACTGCGTATTGATTGTAGAAAAGTTTGCTGGTTAGCACAAGATAGCCCTTGATCTGCAGTACATATCTGTCAGAAAAAATTCCTAACACTCATAACCAGAGTTGTTGGCAGACATAAACAAGTCGAAAACTCGGCCAAAATGTATCTTTTCACCCCCAGATTTTCGCACTCTTTACACTCCCATATGAGAACTGAGGCGAAATTCAAAAAACAAAAAAGTGTTATCCGCAGAACTTAAATAGATGAATAAGTCAAATGAAGTGCATGGTTTTGCCAAAAGAATTAAAAAATGAAAAAAGTTAGCATTTAGAAGATCCTAACCCATCATTCTTTTTTTGAGACCGCATCCGAGAACGGAGTTGTCAACCACTGCGCCAACTCGACATATCGGCAAATTTCAGCTTGATTATGTTATTTTGAAAAATATTCATCATTTTACTGAAGTTCAAGAATAGTGCATTTATGATGATAAAAAAACTTAATTATTAAAGACGAGTCAAAAACCTCTGAAATAAGAAAAATCTGATCAAAAATATGCAATACGGAGTTATCTATCGGCATTAGAAAATATATGTAGGTATAATTCAAAGTTCACCTCTTCATACCTCAACAAACACTGGCTATAGGAAAGTTTAAAGGTCAGATTCGTTATTCTGACCTTACGGAAAACATTTTTAAAAAAATTCATCATCTACGACGCTCTGGGCGCAAAAATGCTTCTCGGTGTAACCTTTACACTTGTGCTAATACCGCAATATTGGGTGTATAGAAACAAAATACGCTGGGATCTGTAACGCTAAGGTCAGGGCACCTTTTAAGCATAATTAGAATGTTCCGCCTACTTGGCGGAGTAGTTGAAGAAATATCGTTTTTCGTCTCGAACCCTTTACACTGAAACGATCACAGATAAAGAAATATTGCATTATAAGAGAAAAAATTCGGTTTTGAGATTTTGCAACCCTCTACAATGATTGGACTGCACATAAACCAAAATTGAGGTAGATAAGCTGAAGAACACGCAAAGAGTAAAAAACACGTATACTTTACACTTTTGTGCAACAACCATTGTGTGTAAAGAAATTTTAAGGTCAGATTCGAAATCTACAGCTCAGGGGCAACATTTAAAAAAAATCGGACCTTAGCAAATTATCTGATTTTTCGGTTTACACTTTACGCGCTCATTGCTGACTCAGTATTTAGTGTAAACAAAAAAAGACGGGCATCGAATTTTTTAATTATCCATCGATTAAAACAACCGCACCTCCCAGGTGTGTGCCGTTGTTGCTGTGAGGGGGGAACAAATTTAGCACTCGCTGTGATAAACATAAAAAAGGATGGCCAAGTATATTATAGGTACGCGCTAACGCGCTACCTATGATATCATCCAACTGGATTTATGCTGATGCTAGGATACAACCGTATTTAAGATTATTTCTAACACAAATGCTCAATTATTTCCAATGATATGAGCAAATTGAAATAATCTCATTTAAACGCCGACTCTGTGACACATGAACTAATTTAATTGGGCATCCAACCACACGTTATAAAGGAAAGTGGTGAAATCCCCCTTAAAAAATCGACCCATCAAAAGTCGGCCAATCATATGCATCATACCACGCTAAGAAATTCGAAATTTTCGCCCTTTCCCGACTCGTCAGACACACAACCACGTCAAATTACCAAAAATGTCTTTTTAGGCCTAAAAATGGTAGATTATCGTCAAAAACATCGTTTTTGACGTTTCCTACGATGCTCTATCTTTCTAGAGCATAAAAACAAAAGAAATTCAAAAAATCAAGAAAATTCGATTCAATCGAAAAAACAATCACTAAATGAGTGTATTGACACTGTTGAGTAAATAGATAGCTGAAAGTCACTGTTTTTTTTGTACGAGCCTCTTTGTGCATGTACAAAGATCTACGGGAAAGTCTTTGATCGAGCGAAAATTTTTTTGTACATATAATGTATAGATATGCAATTGAATGTACACATTTTAACATACTACTAGATTGTTATCCGTGACCCGCACGTTTCGCAAAAGGTGTAACTTTGTCCTAAATTCAGCTGGTTACATTAGTTCGACCCGGAACGCCAAAATTTTCATGAGTCTTACGTTGAAATTACACATAAAATTCGACTCAGTAAGTTAAAATGACTTGTTACACAATTAAAAATTATAAGCAGTTGCAATATTCTGACTGAATCTCATGATATACACTCAATTTGCTTAAAAATTTAATGCAACGCAAAGAGTCAATTTTATCTTCAAACGGCAGAAAACAGCGCAAAGTTGTATAATGCTTCTTTTTTCTGCATAAAATATTTATAAAACAGTAGAAATAGATGTAAAAGATGCTTCAATCTGTACAAAGATGCTTACAGATAGATTTGGAGTGCTAAAAGCCCGCGCTTGGAGCTAAATAGAATGTAATTATGATACTCGGGGCGAAGCGCCGAAAATTTTTAGAAATTTCGCTAAAAAATACTCCAAAAACGTTAAAATTACTATTACTTTGCCCCAAAAAGTCTTTGTACATTGTACAAAGATGGCTCCGAAAATCTTTGTACGAGCCTCAAAATCTTTGTCTCGTACAAAAAAACCAGTGCAAGTGATTAAAAAACCACCTTTTCTACGACTTTTCAGGAAACTTGCGAAAATCGCAAATTCTGGGGTGTAAACTTTTATAGGGTATTGATAACCCTCCTAAACTCCCCTCCAAGATCATGTATGCGCTTAACTTGCCTTTTTTACGTGCCATACTGTACCGAATATAGAAAGCAGTAAGCATCCAAAGACATGCACAGCATGGAAATTCTGGGGAAGGTGAAATTGTAAAACGCCTTTTTTGGCTAAAAAATCGTGGTTACACGTCAAAAACATAGTTTTTGGCGTTTCTGGCGATGCTCTATCTTTCTAATGCATGAAAACAAAGACTTTTAAGAAAATTTAAAAAAATTCGAATTAATTGCTCAAGATTCGTTAAAGAAATGAGTACATGGCGCGAAGCGTCGAAAATTTGACACTTTTAAGCAAATAGATGGATATAAACGCTTAAAACAGCACCTATTTTACGAGTTTTTTTGAAAACTTTCGAAAAATCGCGAATTATGGGGAGAGGGGTTCGAAAAAATTTCTGGATGGGGGGATCGAAAAATTTCTGGATGGGGAGGGGTTAAAAAGTATCAGGGGTAAAACCATACATCGGCAGCAAGAAAATGTAGGGAGTGGGTCTGGTTGGGTGAAAAAGCCAAAAATCGCCAAAAATGTTACTAAAAATAGAATTCTGGGGGCGGGAGTTTACAATAACCTGCAGGGGTTTGAATTTCTCCGGAGTGCAACCCCTACGCCAAAATGTGGTGATTCCCCTCCCCAAGATCATGTATGAGCATCCCCTAAATAATATCGTCTAATCCTTATCCAACATTTTGAGCCCATCTGTTTAGGTACATTACACGTAGTTGGCATCGAACCGTTCCTCAAATTCATTTTTAGCCTAAGCTTTCCTCGAATCAAGTCCCTTTAAAATACTTTTCTAGGCTTTTGCCTTCTAGTACCTACATAATCGGCTGATAATTAATAATTTATAATATAATTTTTTAGTACTGAATTCCTAAATACTTCCGATTTCTAAGCAAAACCCTTTCTCGCTAATTATTTGAAACATGTTTATCCCTAATCACGTACTAAAAGCTGTATTGTTTCATGCAGTCCCAATTATCTTCATAATTCTGTGAGCACAAATAAATGTCTGTGCAAAATACAATATTAAGCTAAGAAAAAGGCAACGTCATAAAAGCAAGTTACGCTGTCTTTCAGACTTAATGACGTCAAGGCCTATAGATAAAATTCAGCAAAGTCCAGAATGAATTACAACAAAGGTGCAAAAAGGAGAGACAAAGATATGATGCATGTAAAGAAGCAATGATTTATTTAATTCGGCATTTAATTATTCAATTTACGTTGTTCGGAAGTCTATTCATTATGCAGAAGTTTTTAATTTTCAAATACCTACTCTAAAATCTTTGAAATCGATGAGAATCTAGGATCCCGATTTTGCTAGCACCAGATCTAGATTTGAATCTAGAAAATAACAAAAAAGGATCTGACTGCACCTATATATATACTAGCAAAGAAAAATGTTCCGATGGAACAAAAAAGGGGAATATACTTGGGATTGTGAATTATCGAGGATGTAAAAGGAGGGGACTAGGAAAAATCTCCCTATGTTATATGCCAAGAATCGCAAAATATGTAAAAAATCAGACTTTCTCTAAACAATGCAAAAAATCGAAGTATATTCTGCGGCCTCTGAAAAAACGTATTATTTTAAAATAATTTTTTCTGATTGACTTAATATCTTAAAAGCATATTACGTAATGCAACTTTTTGCAGACTTCATTCAAGTTTGAGTTGCTTAATAATAAGACTGAAAGTGAAATGCTGTTAACAAATCATAATTAAGTTGTTCGTATTTCATTATTACTAAGCATGTCACTTAGCAGATACAGCCATTCTAAGTGTCAAAGTGCAAGCAATATTCAAATTCCCAAAAAATTGATTGAAAAAAGCAACGAATTAGCAATGCAGTAGCTAAGCGAATTGAATGAAATAATACATATCGATGCATTCAAGACAATCGATGATATTGTTGGTTCAAAGCAGTAGGAAACACGGAAACTGACGTGAAACAGACCTTATGTAGATACTCTTTTACACATGTCTACAACAATTGTTTACTAAACTTTTACATATTTCAAAGGCCGCAGAATATACTTTGATTTTTTGCATTGTTTAGAGAAAGTCTGGTTTTTAAGATATTTTGCGATTTTTGGCATATAACATAAGGAGATTTTTCCTAGTCCCCTCCTTTTACATCCTCGATAACTCACAATCTCAAGTATATTCCCTTTTTTTGTTCCATCGAGCATTTTTCTTTGCTAGTACCCCACTTTTAATTCGCAAGATTTGGAAATACAATACTAGATTTCATTTACTGTGCGGTTCTTCTAATAATTGAATGGTGTAAACTTTACAGAGCTACTAGTTGTAGAAGAAACAAACATTTTGATTAGTAATTCTTATGTTACGTAGAGCATCCTGTAAAGAAATATGCTTCCAAAACTTTCTAGAGCTAAACTTAATTTGCATTTTAAACTTTACACAAGAGTGTAAAGAATTTTAGTGGGATTAATAATTTCGATATTGCTCTGATATAACGATCAGCATTTATTAAGAAATGAAACCTCTATAATGTTTTAAGAACAAATTAACATTAGGTGTTAATCACTTTACACTACTCTTCATGCGCCCCTAGCAGACGTATCACATCTGTTTCCATATATATTTTACGACTTTAGAGGAAAAATAAGTTACCGTGAGGCTCTAGAATGAAGCTTATTATACAGTGTAAGCTTTACACTAGCAACGAGTGTAAAGAAGATTTTAGTCGGATTTGTAAATTCGATATTACTCGGATATTACGATCAACATTCATGAAAAAATTACGTCTCCATAATGGTTTAATGACAAATAGACACAGATGTAAACCACTTTACATCACTGTTGAGTGTAAACAAACGCGCCCATTTGACGTCCTTTATTTGATTCCATGTAAATTTTCAGATTTCGACTAAAAAAAATTCAGGTTTTTGCAAAGCTCTAGAACGAAGATTAATTAGCAGTGTAAACTTTACACAACCGCCCAGTGTAAAGAGGATTTTATTCCGATTTGTAAATCTGATATTACTCGGATATTATTATCAACATTTATGAAAAAATTTCATGTCTACAATGGTCTGAGGACAAATAAACAATGAGTGTAAACTACTTTACATCACTGTTGGATGTAAACAAACGCGCCTACGTGACGTCTCACATTTGATTCTTTGAAAATTTCTAGACTCAAGGAAAAAAATTAGGTTTCTGGAATGCTCAAAAACGAAGATAAATACATATGTAGTGTAAACTTCATGTAAACACCTAGTGTGAAGAAGATTTTGGTCAGATTCGTAATTTTGATATTGTTCCGATATTACGATTGATATTTATGAAAAAAATTAAGTCTCCATAATGTTCTATGGGCAAACTAACAATAGGTGTAAACCACTTTACAACACTGTAGAGTGTAAACATATGCGCCAGACTGGCATATCAAATTTGGTTCCTGGTCCATTTCTAGACTTGATAATCGTGTCCCTGACTCATAACCGGAGAAGCAGGCAGAAAAAACAAGACAAAAACGCATTTTAAACACCAAATTTTCGACTTTACACTCGCTAAATATTAATGTATAGACAATTTGCTTTGACATGCACCCGATATAAAGCACTTTATTTTTATTCTATTGGACTTATCCCGACTTCTGGACGGAGAAAGTGGCGAACAAAAAACGCAACAAAAACGTATTTTCCATCATTTAGAACACTGTAAAGTTTAAAATTCCGTACCAAACTCCCCATTGAGTTTAAAGAAATTCGGTTCGGTACAATTTGTAGCTTTTAAATCGTAGTACATTCCTGTGTGCCAAAATTCTCTTGCAAAAATTATTTGGTATGATTTATTAATCAAAATTCGGAAAAAACGTGTTTTTTCGCCCATTTTTTACCTCTGATTTCGAACTTTACACCCCCATAAATAACTCAATATTGCGTTTTTTTAAATGCACTTTGCTGCGATGTGTAGCCCCTGAGAGACACTTTATTACTGCTGTATTCAATTACCCTGACTCGTAAGCGGAAAAACAGAGAAATTTTAGTTAAAATCCGTTTTTTTACACCATCCACTAGAGTGTAAACTTTAAACCCCAGGATCTAACTCACCATAGAGCGTAGAAGACTTTGCTTATATGCAGAATGTAGCCCTTGATCCGCTCTACATTTCTGTCAGAAAACATTTCAAAAAACTCATAACAGGAGTTAGTATCAGACATAAGCAGGTTGAAAACTCGACCAAAAAGTGCTTTTTCACACCCAGATTCTCGCACTCTTTACACTGCCATTCGATAACTAATGCGAATTTCAAAAAACAAAAAAAGTACCATCTGTAGAATTCATCCCTCTGTTATCCTATGCTGTTCAATTCTTTGAGTCAACAATACTCAGTTGTCCACATGCCGCATTATAAATGTCCCAAAATTTGTCCTATGTTATAACGTTACACAAAAACTTTACACCTTCTTTACACAGTCAGTTTTGAGTTTCAAGAAAAACAAAAAAACACGGGCAGCAAATTTTTTTATTATCTTTCTTCTAAAAAAACCGCACCTTCCAGAAGTGTCCCGTTATAGCTGTAGGGGGTGCACAGGTGTTAGGGGTACCCAAGTATATAATAGGTAAGCGCTAACGCGCTACCTATGATTCGTTTCATATCTAATGCGGATAAGTGTTGATAATGAAGTGACTGTTTCAATCAGGCACGCAGCTGGCCGTCCAGTTTTGGGGGGACCAACACCAATTTCGGGGGCTAAGCCCAAAAAATCCAAAAATAGCACAAAATAATGTTTAAAAAGTCATAATTTTCCGATTTTTCTGAATTTGGGGGGGGTTCGAACCCCTACCCCACTCCCCACAGAAATAAGAGATACGTGCCTGGTTTCAGTCAGTGTTCTCTAATTAATAGAGAAACGATATTAAAGACAAATTACGCGCAAAAGAATCGTATATCAATCCTTTTCATAGCTACAAGCTTATTTGCTAGTTCAGAAGGATAAAAGTGTCTTGCACGGGCAAAAGGGTAGTCGTCAGCCATTTGGCGGCGAAATTCTAGCTTTTGAAAAACCACTACAAAACTATCCATTAAGCTTATTTTATGAAAGAAACTTTCGCATTTTTCATACTGACTTTAATAGAGAATTATCAGAAAATATCAAAGCAAAATAAGCAGGAAAAAAACAATTTTCCACGGATAGAACTCACATCTGAATTTCAGTAAGGAAAAATTTCCTACTTTTAGTAGGGAGGGACTGTTACGCTGGCATTCAATAAACTGTCAAGTGTTACATTTTTCTTGGAAGGAGCAACAGACCAGATTCAGCTCGTCACTATTCAATCACCTAGATTTGTTGAAAGGGGTCAACGCGTCAAACTCTCGCAAATTGTTTTCACAATGGCAACGGGAACTAAAGTTGTTCATAATAAAGCAGCAGAGGTGTCAATTTGATAAAAATGAATTAACATACTCGAGAATGCAAAAAATCTGTAAGTTACACGAAAAGATCCGCTGAAGATAAAGAAATCGCAGCTAGATGATCTGCTTGAAGCAGAATATAAATTTTAAAATTAGGCGTTCATAGCGAAAATTTTGCATAATATAAAGCTGCTTAAATGCCATTAGAAATCTTAACAACGAGAGGAGTGATAAATTTTTTTATATCAACAGTTTATAAATGCACACGGCAAAAGCTCTAGGAGGGGGTGAATCGAAATTCCTTGAGGGGAATAATGAGCAATTTTCTTACCTATTTAATGTCAAAGTTGTTCGTCATTAGTCGTATTTGATTTTTTCATAAATATTTATGATTAAATTTGCATGAAAACAATTATAATACGGGCAATGTAATAATTTGCAACATCAAATATGTACAGAATAAAAGAAAAGTGTCCGGATGAATGAATTGACTGCTCGAAAAATAAATGTACTTGAAATTACAATGTTAGGCGTCTGTTGACGTTTTTTCATCGTTCAATCAATCGGTTTCAGTTAAAAATGGCCTGAGGAGCATGCTCTCCAAAAGTCCTGGTAGGGGGATACGCCATAAACCCCCCCAAGTGTGCATGTGTGCAACAGTTAATGAGATTCGTTAGTTGAGCGCAATTAAGCCAACACGGTGTAAATTCTGATCCAAGCGTTTCCTCCATCCATTTCTAATTCGGCCGCTAATAACAGCAAGAAATATATTGTTTTGCTCAATCAATTATTTTGATTCCCATTACTTAAAAAATAAGGCTTGCAAGGCAGCTCAAAATGCTTTCATTGCCGTCCAAAATATTGTTTTAATATAGCTTTTTGGCATATAAATTAACAGCAGGTAAAAGCGGTAAGCGTTGAAAAGCAGTGCCTTCGAAAGAACGTGAGCTCAATTAGTTAGGTATTTGCCTAGGCACTTGTACAGCTTAACAGGAACGGAAACCTTTTTCAGTTTTCCGAAATTCAATAGAATATGGTCGATTCTGATACACTAATCACGAATATTTCAATTGCAGACAATTACTTTTCGAAAAATTCGAATTTTAATTTATTTTCCAAGTTGTTATCTTTTAAATGAGATGAAAATTGCGGAGCGAGCAAAGCGAGTGGAACAATTTTCGCCCCATTCATCTCAAGCTTAGCCCGTGCGCTGGCACCAACGTGAATGTACATAACTAAGCCTAAGCCTGGGACATTGGTAAAGATAAGCCAAAGCAAAGTCAGGGGCATCAAAAATTGAAGCCATCGTTTTAGGTAAACCTCTAAGGGCCGTATGACAGAACGCGGAATAGTGCTATTCCAGGATAAAACAGTGGGATAAGAGGGCGGAATAAAATATTTTGGTATTACAGAAAGCGGAATAAACAGTGATATTCCAGGAATAACGTTGGTATGACAGAACGCGGAATAGCGCCGTTCCAGGCGCAAACCTCGGGATAAAACAGCGGAATAAAAATAAGCGGTATGACAGAAGGTGAATAAGTTATCTCGGGAATAAAAACGGCTGCTTTTATTCCGCCATTTTATACCTGGTCGGAGCAGGTATAAGACAGCGGAATAGTAGTAAAAATCGTTACTAATGCGATTTTAAAAGAAGTAAATGTGTTAAAAAATTTCAATTGGATAGGCAATTGATTCCTCTTTATCTAGAAATTTAATTTGGTTGCTGTCGTTTGTAATACGATCAAAACAGATACAGAAAATTTTATAGTTGCGCGTTTGCCCCATGAGTGCGGCTCGTCTTGTTGAGCTCTCAACAAAATTGATTTTTTATGATTTTTCGATCATGCAATACTTAATACCTCCAGTAAAGTTATTAAAAAAAATTAATGCAGTAGGCAGTGTGTATAATTAACAAGTTGACATCAAGATTCGCAAATGAGTACCTTCTTACACAGAAAAGTAGTTATTTCATGTGCAAGCTATCATTTTTTTGATTTCAATGTCAATGTTTCATTTTCCTTTTCCGTAGAAGCAAGCAAGCCGCATTTATTGAACCAAATTATAAAAAGTTTCTGGTAATATTCGGCAGTCCCATTAACTCAATGCATCAATGCATACTCTACCCGTGCGCACGCATGTACATGAATACTACACGTTTGTATTTACGTCGTATATTTTCGAAGTAATTCGAACGTGACTACAGTATGCACCATGCGTTGGACATCCAATTTATACACAAAACCTATGGAATGCGTAACTTAATCCTGGGATAGATACATTTATCCCAGGGACAGCTATTCCTCGCATATTTCGCGTTCTGTCATACCAAATTTTCTTATTCTTAGGACAGCTTATTCCGTCCCTTAACCCAGGAATAGCTATCACAAGAATAAGTTTTATTACGAGAATAGCTATTCCCGGAATAGCGCTTATCTCAGAAAAAACTTATTCCGCGTTCTGTCATACGCCCTAAGAAAAAGTGGGGGCTCAGCCTACACGAAGAAAACTTGCTTTTTATCATGCTTATATATATTCAACTTTCTTATGCGCTTATCTCTGCAGTCTAAAAATATCACCAATGGAATCGGCGCACGCGAAAACCTAGGAAAACCGTTTACCTTATAAGATTTGTTTAATTAACGATATTTAACGTGTCACACCGTTGAGGATAGATAGGTGTCAACCAGCTATGGGAATGCCGATCAAAGTAGCCCTTACAAAACGATGCCTCATTAAGTACTCCAGCATTGCTAAAAAAAATCAACACTTTTTTAGTTAGATAGATTAGATAGATTAAGCACCTGGGCCGAGATATGAATTACATCTAGAAAAGTTTAAAATCACAAGTTAATTAAAATTAAAAAATTCTGCACATAATTATTTCCCTATTTTGCAAATAACATAAAGCCAATGAGATTCTGCAAATTAAGGTTTCTGTAGTAAGTGGAACATCCACTTCAATAACATTTGCATGAAGTATAATTTAATTATCTCTGCTGGCTAAAGCTTTTCAGCCATTCACACCTCAGGCGTAGCCAGGATTTTCGAAACCCATAAAAACGGGAGGGGGCCGTTTAATAACATGTTTTTGAGGCTTTTCACATCGTCCTAGCAATATTTAAGCAATGAAAAGAAATTATTTTTTCTGAAATTTCTTTACCTTCCCCTTCCACTGGCTTGGCTATGCCAGTGATTCGCGCACTACAAAAAATTGATTGACGTAAAAAGCATGGGCACACAGAAAGTACGGGTCCCCTGTACTACAATTATGCCCATTTTTGCATTCCAAAAATTGTCCAAAAATCCTTGCAGAAGATGAGGATTTTCGATCTTAGTAAAGTTCTAAAACAATATGTCAATAAAAGTGCTGCGGATCGGCATGGCGCGGCCTTAACATCAATAACAAGTATAAGATTAATCCGGCGAAAATTTTGATTGACCAAATCTTTTCAGTAGATGAGGGTTTTCAATAATATTTAGGTCTTAGAGCAAGTTGTCAATAAAAGTACTGCCATCAGCGCGACGGGAACATCAACAAAAAATATTAAATCAGTCCAGCGCGAAGCGCCGGAAAAATTTTGAAATTTTACCATTGTAAAAGGCATTTTTGCGTTACAAAAATTTTCCACAATTTGAAGCAAACCAAGCCGAAAATTTTAACCCATTAAAAATTTCGATTCACAAAAAAACTAAAAATATGGAAGAGAAGTGTTTAGTTCTCGTTTTAGTAAAATCGTGAGATTTGCCATTTTCTGGATAAACATGGATTTCTTCGAAAAAATGGAAAACTTTCCGGCGGATTTCGTATAAAAATGACCAAGTACAGCTGTCAAAATTTCGCACAAAATGGAAAATCAATGCTGAATTCAATTGGCATACAAAGTTAACCGGAAATATGATTTTCGAAAGTTTTGTTGAACTTTTTTACTAAAATGGCAACAAGTTAGGAGTTTTTCACCCAAAATTGTGCTTGAAACGGACAATAAGTGCGGGATTCGAGATCAGCATGAAAAACTATCCCAGAATATCGACTTAAAAGTTGAAAAAAATGGAATGCAACGCATGCAACGCACACACGGTTGCCAAGCACCGTTTTTTCTATTCCACTTTTTGGTCTATTTGTCAACCAAAATTTTGGGAAATGGAAAAAATTTTTGGGCTTGGTTGACATTTGTGGAAAATTTTTGTAATGTTAAAAATGCGTTTTAGAGAGTTAAAATTTCAAAAGTTTTCGGCGCTTCGCGCCGAATTGATTTAATTCTTATTTATTATGAATCCTTAAGCCCCGCCGCACCAATTGCAGCATTTTTATCGACAATCTGGTCTGGAACTTCACCACGAATCCTCATCTTCTGCACGGATTCAGTTAGTTTTTGTAATGCTAAAATGCGTTTTAGAGAAGTGAAACTACAAAATTTTTCGGCGCTTCGCGCCGAGTGATTCAATTCTTACTTGTTATTGATGTTTAAGCCGCGCGGCGCCAATTGCAGCATTTTTATCGATAATCTAGTCCTGGAACTCTACTTCGATTGAAAATCCCTTCCTTCTGCACAGTTTTTGTAATGCAAAAATGATTTAGAGAGCTAAGCGCCATTTGATAAATTATAGTTTTAATTGTCAAAAACGACTTCAGAATTTGCTAAAATGCTTTATTGAAGGAAAGAAAATTCAAGTTTCAACATAAATAACGTATACCGATCGTGATACTTCTTGTAGAGCGCGAAATTTTTATACAGTGCATCAATCACCGCTATTGCATGTGTACATAAAATTTTCTACTTAAAAACACTGATTTTTCAACACAGGAGCTCTATTTTAAACGTTTTTAGACCTCCAAAAAACATGGAAAAAAGTCGGAAAAAGTGGAAAAAAATTTGAGTTCGGTCTATAATGTCAACCAAATCGCTGGGAAAAGAAAAAACGGTGTTGCCAAGTGCTCTTGTCAAAAAACTCAATAGGTATTTTAACCTCAAACTGCTTCCCCCAACCAATGGTTAAGCATAGGTACAAAAGAACCTCAATCGCTAAAAAATGCTTCCAATGGCCTCCAAAAATTACCAAAAATGGAGTAAACCCCTATCCCCAACTTCTAAAACGCATCGCACAACAAACGTAAACCACAGTAATAATTTGCCAAACTTGTTGAAGATAATTTTCTAACTTACAGATCAAAATATAATTGTGCTCAAAAGTACCAGCTGCTCTCAAAAACAGGCCATAAAAAAGTTCCTACATTAAAATGCCAAAAACCTACCGTACCCCGTGGAAAAGTGCCAAAATGACATTAAAAGTGCCAACCTGGCAACACTGATTATCCTTATTTATTTTTTTATCCTTAATAAACTACAGTAAGTAAGAACATTTATTTAAAAAATTGCAACAGCAAACATGCCTTCCCACATGGTTTTGATTCTCAATTCTGAATTATTTCCTGGGCTGTATGTACCTACGTAAGCAAGGTCTGCAAAAACGTTGAAATTATATTACTATAGTTTGTTCCTTTTTAAACGGCCCATTTTTGCTTTAAGGCTTATTACTGAAGCAAAATATTTCACGGTCTAAGGCTACTAGAGATTAATTGAACAAGTAAGATCGTTCGAATCAACTTCATTAATATTCCCTTCGCCAGCGACCGGCTTCATTAAATATTCAGTTTAGTAGGCGAACCCGAGTTCCGTACTTACACGCTAAAGGTTATGCTACGTGAACAATTTTCGTCAGATCAGTAAGTATACTTCGAAATTCGCTATGAGACCAGGCAATAAAAATTATGGCCGCAAGTATGACACCATGCCATGTAAGTGAAGTTAATATATCGGCGGCTGACGCCGCCGAAAAAGCCTATTTGTGCAGTGAATAACTAATACAGCAATAAGACTTTTGCGAAAATAAGCCGTTTGGAATAGAACAGACAGACTATATCGATCAAATTTTTCAAGAGTAGATAATTGCCATAAACCCAAATGATAAATCCGCCTCTAAGATTCTTTACATCCCACTGATTTTAGAGCTACATATGTATGTATGAAATATGCAGGTTACGTATTGTAAGGGAGGCGGCACTTACACGCTCATCGAGCTCCGAGTTATTTTAGCTCCTTTTTAGGCCCAAACCCGTAAGTTTAACGCTTCATCCCTAGACAAAGTGATGCAATTTCTTTTTTGATTTAGCGCTGGTTCAGCTCGCGCAAGCGACTTAATTGTGGCCAGTGGCAGCATTAAAGGTGCCCAGTAGGACTTCTACTTTAAGGGAAAAGCTATAGTCTGTTTCATTTAACTTTGAGGTTTTCTTTTGAATTTAATCCGCATGAATCGGACTACAAAAGTGGTTTAAACTTTTTGATGCAGAAATGCTGCTTTGAGCAATGCCAAACGTCTCCCTATAACTCGATATACTGTTGAATATCAAAACTGTACTATTAGTTCGAATCACTTTTGTAGGTACCACTTTAAATTTTTTCAAAAACCTCAGAAACGGACTAGTACCTATATACAAATCAGCGCATGAGTTCGATGAAGGCGTAAGTGCCTCTTCACTTACAGTATGCAGTTTTTGCGCTTTTAGTCTCTGTCACCATAATTGATTCCTCAGTCTTGCATGTCAGGACCTGTCTTTCTTCAGCCGTCCAAAAATGAAACGTATTTTTACGTATATTATGCGAGGTCATGCAGTTTTGCTCCTATGAATTCAAAAATGCAATTACGTGTGCGCCAGTCCACTTCATTTTTCTACATTTGTTAAAAATATATCTTCAAATTCGTAATGACCAACAGGACATATAAATGCTGTTTTTTCGCGAGATTTATTATCGAGTGGAATTTGCCAGTATCCAGATTTCAAATCTAGTGTGCTAAAATATGCAGCACTGCCTAA